>CM062810.1:832900708-833500708 GCA_031772625.1 Pinus tabuliformis
CACTTGAATATCAAGTATACAGAAGGGCAGCACCATAATGTTGCAGATTGCCTCAGTCGACCACCGATCATGCGATAACCACCGTGCTCAACTAATTGTGGGCACGAGACTTCTAATTGGCCACTTCTCTACAAACCGACCCAGAATTCGGCCACAGATACCAGACACTCTTGGAGGGTCGGCATGTTCTAGATTTTCACCTCCAAGATGCCCTGTTATGCCACCTGGGTCACCTTTGTGTTTCTTCAAGCGAGCGTGCCAAGATGATTTGGGAAGCACACTACAGTCAGGCTGCTGGGCATTTCGGGGTCGAGAAAAAAGTGGCAGTACTGCAAAATTATTTCTATTGGCCGAATCTTCGCCAGGATGTTGGGAAGTACATCAGATCATGTATTGCCTGTGCCATTGCCAAACCGACCATCAAGAAGCACGACCTCTATACCCGTTGCCTACCCCTAGTCAACCTTGGGAATCCATCTCCATGGATTACATGTCAGGCCTCCTTCCACTAAGCATGGAAATGACTGTGTTTTTGTGGTCGTCGACAGGTTCTCAAAGATGGCCATTATGGCGGCCTGCAAGAAGAATATCACAGCAGAAGCCACTGATAAACTCTTCTTTGAACGAGTGTGGGTGCACTTTGGGATCCCACAGTCTATCATCTCAGATTGGGACAGTCGGTTTCTCAGCACATTTTGGTCCAGTCTCTGGTCAATGCTGGACACCAAACTCACGAAGTCCACAGCCTTCCATCCTCAAACTGATGGCCAGACAGAGGTCGTCAATAGGATGATTGTGCACATTCTGCGCATGTATAACTCAAAGCATCCACGCACATGGGACGAGAGCCTCCCCTATGTTCAGCACAGCTACAACCTAGCTCTTCACAACTCCACTGGCCATAGCCCTTTTCAGGTGGGTTTGGGATTCCAGCCACTATGCCCCATTGATGTGGCCATGCCACTTGCAGCTAATCACATAAATTTAGCTCATGTCTAGTTCGAAACAGATAAGGCCACCAGCTTCATTGAGCGCATCCAACATATTCGCCAGCAGGTCCATGACATTCTGGAGAAATCAAATGCCAAGTACAAGTAGCGACATGATCATCATCGGGTGCCACACAAGTTTCAGGTGGGCGACAAAGTCTGGTTGCATTTGTAAAAGGAACGCCTTACTGGAGCCTATCGGAAACTGAGACCACTCCGATATGGTCCTTACACCATTGCTAAGGCTATGGGAGACAATGCATTTGAGCTCAGCATTCCCCCCATTCCTTGGCCTGCACCCAGTGTTCAATGTGGACCGCCTTCGGCCATACTTTCCACCATTGCTAGACACATCTGACATTGCAGAACAGCTCACACCCACAGAATTAAATCCAGATTGCATGGAACAAGCTGCAACTGATCGGATCATGGACACACAGATCAAGAACACTCGCCAACAGAATATCCAACTATATCGAGTTGTCAAAGCAGGCCAACTCCTTCAGCAGGGCAAGTGGCTCACCAGGGAACAAGTTCAACAAAAGTTTCCTCATCTCATGGAGGAACTCAACGCAATGGGGACCATTGCTTCCTAAGGGGGGAGGAATGATCCAGGTGGATATTGGTGGCCACCTGCCAAGTCCACCTGGACCCCCACCATTGTTTCTCTCAGCATTTTCAGTTTCCTTAATTGTAGCACAACTTACTATTTTTAGCAGTTTTTCGGGTCCTGAACTTCCGGAGCCGTTTTGAGGCCCTAAACGACGTTTTTTGGAAATCTGGGGCAACATGGGTCCATGGACGATGTTGCCTCCCAAAGTGGCAGTGCTCGGATAGATCTTTCTAACGAGCTATTGTACGCGTCAAACGGAGATCGTATGCCAAAGTTACAATCTAGGAAGTTGGTGTACCAATTTACCCAAACGGGGCCCACAGTTTGGCGTTTCATCTTCTAGGGTTAGGTTTTGGAATGTTATGGGTTTTCCATTGTTTTTCAACAATAAATAGGCCTTCGAGCCTCATTGTAACAAAGTTCAGAGGCATGTAGCCACCACATCTCTTCTTAGAGATAAGCTACCATCGCCCTAGCTGGTTTTTTCCATTTCTGGTTGTAAGCATATTTCAGTATTTTCCATTAATGAAATGAAGTATTATTTCCGCTGCATCTTGTGTATATGGTTATCTCTGTAATCTGTTGCATTCCTGTTTAAATCCGGATCATTATCACCTGTCATATGCTTCGAACATCCGTTGTCAATGTACCATAGATTTTCCTATCCTTCTGCATGAAAAGCTATCCCACATCTTTCTGGTTGTGGTTCCTTTATTCTCCATGTTCGGGTGCTTGAGGCTTGTTCCTTTGTCTGCCGAAACCTGCTCCTGCATTCAGAATCTTCATGACCGAAGTTATTACAATAGAACATTCAATTACATTTTCAAGGGCCGAAAGTTGTTATAGGTCCTTTTCGTAATCCTGGTCATACTTCTTTGTTTTTGAGCTTCTCTAGTCATGATTGTCTTATAGGAAACACATTGAGCTGTTTTGTGACCAAATTTATGGCAAGAGAAACATTGGCCATTGAAGAAACTTCTGCGATTATCAAATCTACCACCCAAATTTCTATTGTCATCCATTCTTGAAGCAAATTGAGAAGTTTTTACCTATGGCTGGTTGTACCTTTTGTTCACCCTTAAGATGGATTGCCCTGGTTTACCTGGTAGTCTCTGTTTGTTCCTGACGTAATTCGTCCCTGCTTTACCTGATGATCTCCTTAGGCTTTTGCTCATTCCTCCTTGCTGCATCAAGATAACTCTTTGAGGTGGATGCTGAGATGTTTCTCCATTATAACCCAGACCTGTCTTAATTAGTGGAGAACGTTGTACATTGATAATCTCATCCAGAGTTTCAGATCCTTTAACAAACTTAATATTAAGAACCTTTGTTTTCTCAATTTCTTTTCTAGGCCAAAATTTCACATTCTAACTTCTCAAGAGATTTTTCTTTTTTCATCAAGTTGAAATTGCAGAGTATCAATAATCACATTCTTTTCTTCTAAACATGTCTTGAGTCTAGAAATATCTTCATAAAAGTCATCCACATCTATAGCATTCATGTAATCATCATCTTCAAAAGCCATTAAAAGTTTATAATCATTACCTCGTTCATCTTCGTCACTATTTGCTAGGCCATCAATCTTCATGAGTGTAGTAACTTTTCTTAGTTGCATTCTGTTTCTTGTTCCATCTAATAGGTTCCTTCCCTTTATCAATCTTATCCTTGTGAGGACATTTGGCAGCATAGTGACCGACTCTTCCACAAGCAAAGCATTTGAAAGGTAACTTACCTCAGAACCGTCTAGTACCCTGTTGAAGATTTTTGACAATATTTGATTCTTCTTCTTCTTCTGACACGTGTCCTGACTCGTAGTACTTACCTTTGCTCGAAGCCTTGAAGGCAGCTTCTATCATGTCTGATGGACCTCCTTTCCTCATTTCATAAGTAGTTAGAATTCCGTGCAGCTGTGACATTTTAAGGCTTTGTAGATTCTCTTTTTCTTCTATAGCAGAAACTTTAGATTCAAACCTAGGGGACAAAGATCTTAGAACCTTTTTCAACCACAACAAACTCTTTTATTTCTTCACCCAAATTTTTCATACAATTAACAATCTCATCTACACGAAGAAAATAGTTAGCCACACTTTCATCATTATACATCCTGAGATTTTCATACTGAATCCTGAGGTTTTGAAGTTTTGCTCGTTTTACCTGATCATCTCCTTCATAGCTCAGAACAATCTTGTCCCATATCTCTTTTGCAGATTTAAACTGCATTACCTTGACAAATTTTGATTGAGATAGGCATCCTATTAGAGTATTGACCGCCTTTGCATTTGTTTCATATTTCTTCTTCTCAGCCGGATCTGTAGGAGTTGCTGATCGAAATGTATGCCCTGTATCTATGATATCCCAGACTTCTGTACCAAGAGATTGAAGATAGTCAGTAACTCTTACCTTCCAATAAACGAAGTTTGTCCATCAAAAATCGGTGGCCTGATTGATGCTTCCCTCTCGTAGTTGCTCATGATGCAAGATCCTTCTTCAAGCGATCAAGCTTCTTCTGAAGAACTTGGCTCCGATTCCAATTGTTGGAAATAATACTGAAAGGGGGGGTGAATCGGTATTATCAAATTCTTTTCAATATGCCTTCCAGATTTATACTTTAATTTATTCTTCAAATATTGATCGTTAATTTGTATGTCAATGCCATATAATAATGAAAAAGAACAAGAAAAATAGATAAGCACACCAAATAACACCAGATATAAGGTGGAAACCCAATGTGGGTGAAAACCACCTGCTGTAATATGTCTCTATCTTCTTTCAATTAGAAACTTCTTTTACAAGGATTTTGTACTAGTGCAGTCCTTTACCAGTACGCAGGCTGCAACCTGCAGAGAGCTACAACTCTCTCTCATTTTCCAATCTCTCCTGGAAGGGAGCTACAACCCCCTTTGCTCTTCTACTTCTTTAAGGACCATGTTTCATTAATTTTCAGACTGGATCCAAGAAGATCAAATAATCATCAAGTACATGCAAATCACCCAATCTCCTTATACAATCAACCAATGAATCACCCAACTTCTCAGAATGTTGTAAACAGAAAAGTAATACCAGAAATCTAAACCCAGAACTCTGCAGCAATAGACAAAAGACAGCCGACAAATGTTTCAAGACAGGTCCGCAACTTCACCGATATAAACCTGCGGATATCCGCAATCTTTCTGTGCCTGAACTACGCAGATCTGTACTATATCGTTCTGCTGCTCTGCGTACCACCACACCTTCCCCTTCTGCTGAACTGCGTACCTCAACTCAGATATGCACTGCACTGTCTGTCTGACCGCGTACCTCTGCACTGTTCCTTCTGTGCCTCTACGTATCTTCGCACTTTGCTTTCTTCTGCACTGCGTACCTCGCACTGCGCCTTTTATTGCACTGCGTACCCCCGCACTGCGTCTTCTCCTGCACTGTGTACCCCCGCACCTACGCCGTGGATCGCCTGCGAACCTCTGATTAGGGCCAAATTAACAGTCCTCCAATGTGCCACAGTCAGCCCGATCCATAGATCTGATCATGCTCCCGAGAGTTCACAACTTATCAATAGATTCGCCTTAATATTTCCCCTTGATTTAGATCTAGCTTTGTAAAACCAAACACCCAAAATTTCAGATCTTAAGATATTCAATATTCACAAGTGTCTCGCCAAGTGATCTCTTTCCCCTTTTTATAGTCAAACCCTTATCCACACCATGGGACAAAACCATCAAAATCAATACAAGGGATCCAAACCGGGTTCAATAAATTAGATCCTATACCACGGCCCCAAACCATAGGATCGTAAAAGACGGGCTAAATACCAAGCGCCAAACATAGGATACCCCATGTGAGCATGCTTCTTTGCATTGGAGTGAGTGAACGGGGGACCACACCTTATGAACGGTGAACCTGCGGGTATGTCCGCACTCCCTGGACGGCGAACCTGCAGGTCCACACCTTTTCAACGATGCACCTGCAGACCTCTTATTTTCCATCATTTTGAGAGCCTGAAAAGAGTTTTGCCACTTGAGTGAGTTTCCATCAAGTACAACACCTGAACCATAGAGCCAAACCAGAATCATAATGCCAACATTGTATGGGTGAAGTTGTAATACTCTCATCAATTGGAGTGATCCAGGTAAAAGGTTATTGGTTCGAATGAATACGTTGGCCGATATGGAGTGGGAAATGTAGGTAATCAAGAAGAATTTGAAAGTAACGCAGGATAGACAGAAGATCTATGTAGAGCATAATAGTTGTTCAAGGATTTCCGGGTTTGGGAATAAGTGTACTTGCGCATGAAACCGAAGAAGATCTCCTTGCATATGCAGTCATGTGCCAAGTTGGCACCTCAGTTTTGTAGACTATTCAGGATTATTGAGAGGATTGGGCCAGTAGCCTATGAACTTGCACTACCTCAAACAGTAAATTTCCATGATGTTTTCCATGTGTCATTGCTTAAGAAGTATGTTAAAGATGTTGATGATGTGATTGGCTGGTCTGTATTGTGGGTGGAGCCAGATGGAGAATTCAAGCTAGAACCTTAGTGTATATTGCAAAAAAAGGTGCTCATTCTTGGTGCATGGTATGGGTTACCCCTGCACATATACCCACAGTATGCACTTAACACAATAACACATCTACAATTGTCCTAGGATATTTAACTCAACGAAGGAGTCAAATCTATAGACCTTTAATGGCCAAGTGGCCCTCTTACAAGTTCCTTTGAATTAGAACTTCAATCACCCCACCTGAAACCTCTATCGGGATTATATGAACCCTTATAAGCCTTCTCTAGCCTCTTTTGTGCGATTCTACCTCAAATTTTCTTTATCATTAGACAAAAATATATATAAGTCATATATCGACGCTATTTTCCTCAAGAAATCTCTTACAAAGGAAATATCATGTAAACATACCTTCCTCTCTTTATATGGGCTTTTCATAGTCTCCGAGGTTATACCTCATCGTAATTGGCCATCGCATTGTTCCACAGTCTTTGCACATATACACCATCCTCCGACTATCCGATCTCCGACTATCGGAATATATTATATATGTTTTAGTCTTGGTAGACTAAATCCACACTTTGCGCCAATACATAGGGAAACCGCTCTAAAACACATATAACGGATCTCAAAGATTATAAATGCGCCACTATAACCTCCATTGGGTCCGTGTCTTTATCGCTCTCTGATATCCGAAACCCGACGCCTGATCGCCGATAAGCCCTGACGCCAATCGTTGATATATCACTATCGGTGATATCGCAACATTCATAAACGTTGACCCTTGTGCCTTTGATCACCGATATGTGATTTAATCGTGACCATTGATCTGGCCACGATCCAATGGTCCGCGATTAATTGTTATTTGCTATGTGCAAACCTTCAAGTCTCACTCTGATAACTTAAAAGGGACTCTCGCCGATGTGACTTAATATTTTCCATTGATCTTAATGATCTAATGGTTGCAGAGCATCAAGCCTTTACTTCTCGCTCACCTCTCTTACGTGGGCTTTTCCACGTTTTCAATGGTTTTCCTCTGGTTTCTTCAAGGCTTATTTCTTCTGCTGCACTGCTCAACTTCTCTAAGCTTTACTCCCTCACTCTGTTATCTATCCAGAGCTTCTCTTTGCTTCCTTAATTAGATTCAAAGACCCCTTTTTGATTCTTCTGAATCATGTTACGCCTTTGCGTATCCTTCAGGATTCTGCCTAGAATCTCCTGCAACAGAGCCTACAATTTAGGTAATTCATTCATGAAAACATTCTTCAATACTCTGACTCAGTTAGAAATAAACTTTGAATATATATTAATGCAAAAGAAAAAGATTACATTTGAGACACTTTGATGTCACTCACACACATACATAGGCCATATTCTACTATTGGTGGCCTCCTCCTACTGAACACACAGGTTCACTTATTTATAAGAATGCATTGGATTTGATCATTGGAGGATTTTGATCATCCCTCTAACAAAATCCCTAAAGCTCTCTGCGTGCATACATATGTGGCCATAAGTCTCCTTGAGACTTTATCCATTCCATCTTTTCCTCTATTTTAAATAGAAAAGTCTTCTTATCAACTTCCTTTTAATGCCTAAAATCTCTCTCTTGTTCCTAGAATCATGGAACTATTTAATAGTCGGATTTGACTTCTACCACTCAAGTTCTCAATTATTTATTTTTGAGAGCATTCACATATTCTCCATTATCTAATTAAGTCACACTTAAAGCATAAATATTGCCTTAACTTGATACTTAGGAAAACTATTTCCTAAAATGCATGACACCCTATGTCTACTATTTATAATGATTTTCCTTGGGCTGAATGTTTTTGCATCAGACTCCTAAAGTAGAAAATATTCATGATCTCATGATCATGTGTCTTCTGGTCTTGGTCTTCCTGGATCCCACACTTTGTTCTGTAATTGTCCAGATGATTTATTCCTTTGCTTCCACTGCACTTCTTTTGTCTTTTGCTCCATTTTCTTCTTCCTGTCAATCAAGTTCAACTTCTGATGGATCTTGCTTGCTGCTGTTACCATTTTTCTCCATTTGAATTTCTTCATCATCTGCTGCCATATTTCTTCCATTTCTATGTCCAACATATCTTTGGGCTAGTCCATCTTCTGCTTCTTACTTCTGCCTTCTCCTCTTTGTTTCAGGTTATTGTTGTTGTCTTCTATGCTGACTTTTCTTTTACTTTCTTCTTTCTTTGGTTTACTTTCTCTTGCTTTACTTGCTGCCATTTTTTATACCTCCCTAGCATCCTTACCCTCTTTCATGATTGAATCATGACTGTTCAACATTTTCTCCAACAATTTAACGTCTTTGTTCCATGGATTGAATTCTTCCATGAAGTATTATTCTTTCATCTTTACTTGGCTGCTCACCTGTGCCAAATCTCCTCTAGCAATTGCAACAAAACTTGCATTCACAAAACACTAGTTAAAATTAGAAACATGAGGCTTTATGCCTCTTCTTTCTTTGGCAACATTTCTTCTTTTGTTTCTCTATTCTCCTCTTCCTTTGTCAACATATTAGTATGCTGATTCGAATTCTCAATAGAATTCATGAGAATGTCCATTATTCTCTCTTCCACACCATCTATTCTAATGATGCCTTCCTACTCTTGTCCACTGTAGTGAACTCCTCCTCCTTTAACCTCCTGCTGGTTATCTTTGCTTTGAAATTGTTTGATTCCTATCGCCTCTTTACCATCTTCAAACAATCTTTGCTCAATCTCTTTGATCACATACTCATACTCATTCATACTATTTAATGAACCTGCAAACAAATTTTTGCATCTTTTTGTCTCCATGCCTACTTGAGACACACATTCTTCTTTAGAAACTGTAACTGCAACTTCTGTTCTACCTTTAGCTTCTCTCATCAGTTTCTCAAGCAATTTAATCTCTTCTCCACACTTAGCAAGCACTTCATCACAATGCTTTCTTCTTCTAGATTCATCCTTTACATGCTGTGTTACAATATTAAAACACTGTCTTCCATTGATCCTTGTAATCTCAAGGTGTTTCTGCTGTAGCAAATCACTACTTCCCTCATTCAAGAGGTCTTCTCCATCATACTCTATTCTCCTAGAGTACTCCTCTAGACTTTTGATATATTTAAAAGAATGTCCATCCTCTTCAAAACACTCCTTTGTTAGTTTTCCATTTCCCAACGTTAAATCCTTTGCATAGGGTTCCTCCTTCTTAACATCCTTCAATAGATGTCCTCTTTCCTACTGTCTGTCTCAACAATTTCCATGGCTATCTCTACTGTGCCTATCATCTAGTGAAATGATTATCCTTTACTATGTTTTCAACTAACATATTCTCTTCCTCAAGTTTTCTTCAGTCCCTTGTTGTTTATCTCCTCTGAAGATATCTTCAAATGGTTGTTTTTCTCCTGCAATATCTGCCATCATACACAAACTATCAATTTTAAAAATATATAAGACCCTATGGTCTCACTTGATGGTTCAGCCATCATATCTCCTTGCTATTCTAAATCATTCATATGATTAAGAAATTCTTCGATGGTCTCTTCTTCAATCTCCTCAAGCCCTTCACTTAGTTTCTTGACATCTTCCACCAGTTGTATATGAGATCTATCTACCTCATCTTCTTCCAGAACAAAATTTTGATTCTGCTGGTCTTTTTCCTTCTTCATGACAATATCAGCCAATTGTCCTTCACCTGCAAACATACACAAATTGTCAAATTTAAAACCATGTGACCCTTCAACCTTACTTGAAGTTTCAGTCTTCAAGTCTTCATCTTCACTATCTCCCAGAAATTCTCCTTGTTCTGGTTCACAAATGGATTCTTCCATTTCTAACTCAACTTCCTTGAGTTTTCCCTTCAACCACTTCACTTTCTTTTGCTGCAACCTTCTCTACATCTCATGCCATTCTACTAGCTTCTTCCTCAAGACCCAACCTAGTCTTTGGCTTTCCTCAAGCATTCTCATTAGTGCATTGAGTTGTTATTTAATTAAGCAATCTCTTTGTTAATTTCCGCTTGACTCATCTTCTTGCCATTTACCTTGGCATCCTTCTTCTCATATCTTCTTCTTTGGCTTCTCTCTAAAACTCTGCTATGACTATCAATAGTCATCTTCTTCTCTTCTTTCTTCATGAGCTTTTGCAACAAGCCTCTGCAACAGCTAGTCCTCCTAGCTGCAATCTTACCTCACTAAGCTCTCCTCACTTAGTCTTTTGGTAAGCACGGGTCCTCTATCTGGAACCTCTTCTTGAGCAACACCTTTGCTCCTTCTAGGCTTCTGCAATCTCTCACTTTCTCTTGAGAACACTTCAGCTGTCCTCTCTATCCAATCTCTTGTTGGATTCTTCAGGTTCACTGCCACTTCTCCTTTAGAGTATTCTCCTTACTCTGTCTTTAAGAACTCACTTGTTCTTCTCACAACTTCTCTTGCTATCACCTGTGCATTAGTATAAAAACACACATTCCTAATTTAAAATAGAACACATTACCTCACTTCCAAGATCTCAGCATGATCTTGTTTCACCATTCCAGCTGTCCTTTGAATGGATTGTCCTCTGTTTTGTCTCCAAGTCCTCTTTCCTTCAGAACTTGCGCTAAGCAATCTTGCTTTCTCTTTCCTTCAAGGAATCCTCTGTTCCTACTTACTCCAAGCCTCTGCTAGAACTACTACAATCTCCCACTGTAGTCTTTATCATTTAGCACATTACCTTTTCCTGTGTGCAAATTCCTTTTCGCAGAAATCTTCCCTGCTTTATTTCTGCTCTGATAGTAATTCTGCTTTGACCTCAATTGCTCTGATACCACTAATGGTGCAAGGTATGGGTTACACCCACACATATACGAACAGAATGCATTTAACACAATAATTCATCTACAACTATCCCAAGATATTTAACTCAACGAAGGAGTCAAATCTACAGACCCTTAATGGTCAAGTGGCCCTCTTACAAGTTCCTTTGAATCAAAACTTCAATCACCCCACCTGAAACCTCTATCGGGATTATATGAACCCTTATAAGCCTTCTTTGGCCTCTTCTGTATGGTTCTACCTCAATTTTTCCTTTTCATGAGACAAAAATATATATAAGTCATATATCGGTGCTATTTCCTCAAGAAATATCTTACAAAGGAAATATTGCACAAACATACCTTTCCTCGCTTTATATGGCTCTGTACTGTCCCCGAGGTTATACCTCATCGCAATCGGCCATCACATTTTTCCATGGTCTTTACACATATACGCCATCCTCTGACTATCCAATCTTCGACTATTGGAGATTATTATATATTTTTTACTCTTGGCAAACTAAATCCACACTTTGCGCCAATACATAGGGAAACTACTCTAAAACACATATAATGGATCTCAAAGATTATAAATGTGCCACTATAACCTTCGTCGGGTCCTTGTCTTTATTGCTCTTTGATATCCGAAACCCGATGCGCGATCACCGATAAGCCCTTATTCTGATCACCAATATATCACTATCGACGATATCGCAACATTCATAAATTCTTACCCTTATGCCTCTGATTGTCGATATGTGATTTAATCGTGACCATTGATCTTAAAAGGGACTCCCGCCGATGTGACTTAATCTTGGCCATTGATCTTAATGATCCAACGACTGCTGAGCATCAAACCTTTACTTCTTTCTTGCCTCTCTTACTTGGTTTTCCATGTTTTCAATGGTTTTCCTTCGGTTTCTTCAAGGCTTATTTCTTCTGCTACGCTGCTCAACTTCTCTAAGCTTTACTTCCTCACTCTGTTATCTCTCCAGAGCTTCTCTTTGCTTCCTTAATTGGATTCAAAGACCCCTTTTTGATTCTTCTGAATCATGTTACGCCTCTATGTATCCTTCAGTATTCTGCCTAGAATCTCCTGCAACAGAGCCTACAATTTAAGTAATTCATTCATGAAAACATTCTTCAATAATCTGGTTCAGTCAGAAATAAACTATGAATATATATTAATGTAAAAGACAAAGATTACATTTGAGACACTTCAGTCTCGCTCACACACATACATAGGCTAGATTCTACTATTGGTGCCTCCTACTATTAAACGCGCTGGTTCACTTATTTATAAGAATGCATTGGATTGGATCATTGGAGGATTCGATCACCCCTCTAACAAAAGCCCTAAATCTCTTTGCATGCATACATATGTGGCAGATAAGTCTCCTTAAGACTTTATCCATTCCTTCTTTTGCTTGTTTAAAATAGAAAAGTCTTCTTATCATCTTCCCATTTAATGCCTAAAAGCTCTCTTGTTCCTAGAATCATGGAACTGTTTAAGAGTTGGATTTTACTTCTACCACTCATGTTCTCATTTATTTATTTTTGAGAGCATTTACATATTCTCCCATTATCTAATTAAATCACACTTAAAGGCCTAAATATTTCCTTAACTTGATACTTAGGAAAACTGTTTCCTAAAATGCATGACCCCCTATGTCTACTATTTACAATGATTTTCCTTGGGCTGAATGCTCCTGCATCAATTCTCCATAACCAAGCAATTGAGTAGGTTAAAGTGCAGTGTAAACACTTTGGGCCCAATGAAGCTACATGGGAGATGGCAGATCAGATGTGGGCTATGTATCCTTCATTTTTTGTTGGTTGAGGCAAAGCATTTTTGGTATGATGTTTGGTATATGTTTTTGGCATATGTTTGGGTGATGTTTGGTAGATTTACATATGTATAGGGATGTAAATCCTACAATGATTTATGTTATAAAGCTCTAATAAGTGGTAAGGGTGTCATGTCTTTATAGTTGTTATATTGTCATGTTTGTATGCTTTTGAGTAGGGTGATCACTGTAAACACTGCATTGAGCTATTTTATAAAGCTCCAGGGGTAGTATATCTTCTTTTCAGGGATTTTGCTGAGGTACAGGTGTGGTTGAACATAGAGGGTTTTCCCCAAGGGCGATTGTTTTGTAACAATACTTGTGAAAATTCCATGTAATGAAAGTTGATAAAGGAAAAATATAACCACGGTTGATGGGACACTTATTCCAAGCTAAATGTTGGCAAGACATCCTAGTGTGGGTGTTAGTTTGGCTTATTATGGCTATGGAAATTGGCAAAGGCAATGACTAAGGCTTTTGAAAGGCAAAAATGGATTTTTTGGCACATTTATTTAAGAAATTAGTGGAAATTAGGAGAAAAAGAAGGTGAGAGGTCACAGTTGCATGTGAGGAGGAAAATGAAGGAAAATAATGGAAAATGAAGAAAATAGAGGTTGAGTTGATAAAAAGGCTTTTGAGGATTAGTTTGTAATCTTTTGTCGAATTAATTTCGGAGCTCTCTCATTATTCTCTCTCTCTCTATCTCACTCTTGGACACCTAGAGTTTTCTTGGAGCACTTTGGCATTGGAGAAGAAAGGAAAAGAAGGAAAGAGGAAGGTAGGAGAAAGAAAGGAAGAGCATGATCAAGAAACTACAGTAAGATTCTCTGCAAGTATCAATTTGCATGTGTGTTTTCCTTGTTAGATTTGGCATGCATGGAATTTCATGTAGTTTTTTGCTGTTACAGAATTGGTTTTGCTAGGTGTGACAATGTTATCATCAAGAAACTGCCAAGAAAATTGAACAAGACAAAATCTTCACTACTTATACAAGAGGATCAAGGAGAATACAAAAGAACCAAACACACGATGATCAACCAGAGTCAAATGCAAATGCCACAATGGACATTGAAAGCAGTGCTCATTACACAACCATAACAGGAAGTAGAAATGGAAATCGAGAGTAGCAAGGGAGAAAGGAAAGAGCCAGTACCTACAAACAAGAAACAGAGAGTGCTAGAGAAACAAATGAAGAGCTAAAAGAGGAATTGATGGAAGCAAACATGCTGGAGAAGGTCACAAAGAAGGAAAAATGAAATGCTGAGAACTCAGAGCAAGAAGATTCAGCAGAAAAATGAGAAACTGAAGAAGCAATTAAAGAACTTAAGGTTGATCAAACTGAAACGTGCTAATGGGCAACAAAATGGTACACTCAGAAAAAACCTCTCAAAGAAAAATATAAGAAACTAAAACATGAGCTCCAAGTCAGAAGAATGCCCAAGTTCAGAGGAGTTATAGATGTATTGCTACAAGCGGAAGAGGCACAAGCAGGAACAGAATATAAAGGGAGCACATCAGGAGCACATTAGGATTAGCATGAGGACATGCTAAATCATTGAGCTTGGGGGAGATGTTGGTACTATTTATTGCCATCCTTTTCTTCTAAAAATCCATCATTCATCCATCATTTTCTTCCATTAAACCCCTAATAGTCCATTGAAATTGATCAATAAGCATTATAATTGTTATTTTACATTAAATTTAATTTGTGGATTTTTTGTTAAAAATTAGAAAATTTTCAAACAAAATTTCGGGATGTCATGACTTCCTATAATTGGTTTATGTTGTGACACGTGGCATGGCAGGAAAATCAAAACCGAGGATAGGGACGTGATCACAGATGTACATACATGGCGAAAGATCTATTTGGCATCGCATCTGGAGCTCCTGGATACATGGTCAATGCTGGTCAACCCAGCCTTTTTGGTCATAAAAGCAGCAAAAGCCAGAGTTACCTAAACTGATTTCGTTTTTCTTTGAAATCAGTTAAGATTAGAAAAAAACAAAAATCACCTTTTTGATTGCAAAAACATCTGCGTGATGATGTATGTACATTCGATTGCAAATCGGACTGTGTGATAAGGAGACATTAAGTGTATCATATTGTATGGTATTGTTACGAGAACTCTGTTCTTGTATGTAATTGATTTCCAGACTTTAATCACAGGCAATGTTTTATCATTCTAGTGTTTTATGTGTTAACGGTTTCGACATCTGAAGCTTCCTAAGTGTACCATCAACGCGTGGAGGGCCCTACGTGGGGACTGTTATACTTCCATTTTATTTTTCATAGCATTTAGACTTCAGATCTAAATAGTGTTTGATGCCATTTCTTTGCTTGTGAATTCTTTAATTCGATTAGAAGTTCTTGGGTTCTTGTTTGATTCATGGTGATAGCTTGAAACTTCAATTGCTAAATTATTGAACAAGATCTTGTAAAAGATTTAATTGAGCACTGAATTTCGAAGTATCTCTGTGTGATCTCCGTTTTCATGCATTTGAGTCTTAGTATGCTTAAAAGAGTTTTTGGTTTTCATGAATGCTTAGTGTGTTAGTTGGAAAGAGTTTTTGTGAACGATATTCTTTGTAAGAGGATTGAAAACTCAGACTAGATAACACTTTGTTTTTCTTAGAACAATTGATTCAATTAGGTGATATAAGTGTTCGAATTGTGAAAGGAAACATATTCTAATCCTTGTAAAAGAGTGTTGTAGCCTGTCACAGTTGAAAAATTATATAGGTAGATGAGATCCTTTTAGGTCTATAGACTGTAGACACGTGCCTCTAAGTTTAACCTACTTGGTTGACATTTAAATTTAGTCTAATCTAGACCCCTGGATTGGTCACTACAACCATGATAGTAATGAACATAGCCCAAATCGGTCATTTCAAAACCTGTCCTCAATTCCTTCTTTATGGATGCAATGTAGCTTTCATTGTTCCCTATCATCAAAAGATCATCTACATAGACCACAAGATATACAACTGTTTTTCCAACTTTGTTGACAAATAAAGTTGCATCATCAAGATCATTTGTTTGAAATTGAGTTTAAGAAGATGCTCAGTTAGTTTTTCATACCAGGCTCGTGGTGCTTATTTGAGGCCATACAAGGATTTCACAAGTTTGCATACTTTATGTTCATGTCCTTTCATAGCAAATCCTTCAGGCTGGGACATAAAAACATTCTCTTTTAGATCTCCATTCAAGAAAGCAGTTTTTAAATCCATTTGATGGACTTTCCAACCGTTCTGAGCTGCTAGGGAAAAGAGTGTCCGGATGGTAGCCCCATTTTGCTGTGGGGAAATAAGTCTCCTCATTATATCGACCCCTTCCTTCTGTGCAAAACCTTTTGCCCACAAGCCTAGCTTTGTGCTTGTCAAGTGAGCCATCAGCTTTATACTTGTTCTTGTAGATCCACTTGCAACCAATTGGTTTGGTTCCTAATGGAGGATCAACCAGATCTAAGTGCCATCTTTATCTGGGCATCATACTCCTTTTGCATCGTTCTTTCCATTCATCATGAGAAGCAACTTCTTTGAAGGAAGTTGGTTCAAATGTGTAGACAAATTCAATTCACAATCATAAGAAACATCCATATCAACAGGTGAATCTGAGTCATCTACATCACCTCCATTTTGCTGGTTTGAATTCTAGTTCCTGTCTTTCCAACCTCTTAGGATGAACACTTTCAAGTGTCTTTATCAGCACTTTGGGGGACCTTTCTCAGATGGTCCAAGCTGCTCCATTGATTGAGTTGGGACTGAATCAAGATTGAGTCTCCCAATTCTATCAATCACATCACTTAAAGCATCATCCATTGTTGGATTTTCATGCGGGGGAGAGAGTGCTTCAGAAGAAGATTCCACATGTTGATCTAGTATAGGAATCCCCCCTTCAAGATGTGGAATCTAATTATCAAATTCTTGAAATGATTTTGCATTTGTGAATCTATCCAAGTGATTAATTTGTCGCTCAACAACATTGTTAGTTTTGGATGATTCAAGAAAGATTACATCTCTAGATACAACAAACTTTTTATTGACTTCATCATAGAGATGGTATGCTTTGGAGGTGTTTGAATACCCCAGGAAGATACACTTACAACTTCTTGCACCAAGTTTGTTTCTATGTACCTTTGGTATCAAGGCATAATAGGTGGAACCAAAGACCCTGAGATGCTTTACCGAAGGAATGTGCCCATACCACATTTCATATGGAGTCTTGTTTCTAATAGCATTAGATGGGCATTTATTCTTTATATATACAGCACATAGAACTGCATCAGCCCAAAACATCAACTTTACATTTTTCAAAAACATCATGGAGCGCATTTAAGATTGTCCTATTCATTCTTTCAGCTACACCATTCTGTTGGGGGATTATAAGGTACAGTTGTTTGATGTTTGATCCCATGTTGGTGAAGATAGTTTTCAAATTCATTTGAAGTATATTCTTTTCCATTATCAATGTGAATAGAGCCAATATGAGATTGTGCATCATTTTAAATCCATGTATGAAATTTCTTGAATGTTTGAAAAGCATCAAATTTGTTCTTCAATAAATAAACCCAACACATTCCGGTGTAGTCATCAACAAATGTCATCATATATTTATTTCCATTTGCAGAAGGAACATGCATTGGACCACATAAATTTGAATGAATGAGTTCAAGTTTTCTATGTTCTCTTGAATGTGAATCATGAAAAGACTGTTTGCTATGCTTTCCTAGAATGCAAGCATCACATTGCTTAAGTTTCCTAGGAATTGTAGGAAAACTAGCAACACCATTTTTTCTTCAACAAGCGGAGGTTTTCATAGTTCAAATGTCCAAATCTAGCATGCCATAATAAACTTGATGAAGTGTACCTTCTTCATAATGAGAATTGTATGAGAAATGTTGTGCACGAGCAGAGGTACCTTGCAGCTTGAGAAGCCTTTCTTCTTCTATTCCCCTCATGACAAGTGAGTGGTCAGATGCTTTTCTCACCTCAAGCTTGCCATCAAACATATGAATGGAGTGACCTTGCTGGTGGATGTGGACCAAGGACAGCAAGTTTCTCTTCAGCTGTGGGAGATATAGAACATGATGCAGAAGGAAGTGTAGAAGACCAGGCAATTCGAGCCTGATTGTGCCAAGCCCTGATGGCTTGATTTTTTATTGGTCTTCAAAGTATACTACTCCATCAACATTGTCAGTAAATTCTTCAAAAAAATATTTTCTTGAGTCATGTGGAAAGTTTCTCCTGAATCAAACAACCAATCATTTTTCCAAGAAGCAAGTGAAACATTGATTAAGTCTTCATTGACTCCGATATTACATTGTGCCACAACATAATGAGCAGATTTAGGTGCTTTACCTTTGTCTGTGTCATTAGTTTTACCTTTGGGTTTATTTCTTTGCTGCTCAATTATGTCCCAAGGTAACTTGCATGTATAGGCATCATGTGATCCATTTCTTTTGCAGCGTATTCAGTGCAAATTTGACTTTTCTTCTTGAGAGTGTTTGCTCCCCCTGCCTCTGAGATATCTTCCTCTTCCTCTTCGACCACCTCTTCCTCTGGAAGAATATTCGGCAAGATTCTTTTCTTTATGAGAAAGGCACACAACCTCTTCAGAAGATTCATGGGCTGTCTTCTTTCCAAAAGCTTTCTCTCTTTCAGCAATTTTTTTCACAAGAGAGTCAAAGGTAATATCTTTGAGATTTCCATTTTCTTGCAATGACTCAAGGTAATTGGAGTAAGTAGGATAAAGTGCCTTGATAAAAGCGATAAGAGGAATATCCAATTCAACCTTAGTGGATTTGATATCATGCATTATAGATTTTACTTCGGATGCAAGAGCAAGAGGATCATTATTTTGTAATTCAAGAGTGAAGAGTTTAATCATGAGTTGAACAACTTCAAGTGCAGAATGTGAGTCATAGAGTTCTTTCAGCTTTTGTAAGGCTTCGAAAGCAGTTGAAAATGGCGAAATATGGTGACTCACCTCTTCACTTATAGATGTTACAATTAATGCATAGGCTTTGTTGTTCTTATTTTCCCAAATGGCGAACTCTTTGTCTGAGGTAGGTTGTTCTGGCTCTTTGTCTCTGTCTCCAATACACACTCCTTTCCACAACTCATTAAAAATGAGGGTGTGTTTTATCATCCGGGACCACTCAGGATAGTTCTCCTTGCCAATGAGAACTATTCCCACAATAGATATGATTGAATGCATACTGTAAAAAAAATACTTCTGCTGGCAAAAAAAATCTGTGTACTGTAAAAAATACTTCTGCTGGCAAAATGTGCTTCAAAATAATACAGCCTTATTCTTCCTTCTTGATTAGGTAAGAAATTGATTTAATATACAAAGAGCAGAACCATCACCATTTTTTTATTTTTTTTTTTGCATTAGAATATGGTTGCAATTCAAGAGAAATAAAAGATAAACAATATCAACTTCTCAAAAGCAAATCGGAATTCTGATGCAAATCGGAATTTGCCAAAAACTTGGATGGAAATATAATAGGCAATATCATCCCTATGCTCAAATCCTATGCTTTACACCTTGACTGCATACTTTCTCATTGGAAAATACATCTCTTTCTTTTTCTGTCTCTCAGTCTTCAATGATGCCTGATGCTCTAATTAAAAAATGTGTCCAGTCTCAGTTCGGCTGCATAGCTGACACACATTTTGGGTGTGTACGGGCTGGCAAGAACCTCGAGCTGTGCACATGCAGAATGACAGACCCCTCTCTTTTCAAACTCAGCTTCTAGACTTTCGAGCGAGTCTTTTAGGGATGCAAATCAAGACCAGCTAGTGGACTTATGTGAAAGCAGGTCTGGCAATGGAGAGAGCAATAGTGTATGGAGGGAGCAGCGTGATATACCAGCGTATGGAGGGAGCGTTGTTATACTAGCGTGGAGAGAGCAGCTAAATATGAAAACAACGCATAGTATTCAACAGCATTTATGTATGAAACACACCAGCGTTTACCAATTCACCACACTGATATATATGAAACAACATATATTTATGAAACACACCAGCATTTACCAAGTCACCACACTGATATCAGGTGTCTCCACCACCATTGCCATCGCTACCAGCACCATCTCGGGCAGCATTACTAGCAATTTCCAAAACCTTAGCAGCTATATATTCAAGACTTCAAGAACAACGCACAATGATTAACCAAGAACAGCGCAGATGGGAGCAGGGCCTCCTTCTCTCAAGCGGGCAAAGAATGAATGTCAATTAGGGCCTATTCACTGAATACGGTTACCCAAACCTAACCATCTTTTGGTGAGCGTTTTGTAGGAGCAGCATAAAAAACAAAGTTATCGGATGGAGCAGAGAATAACGGTAAATAGTAGATGGAGTAGGGACAAGAGCAACATAGCAGGCTAGTGGAGGCGTCAAAGTTGCCAGGCTAGCTAGTCCGCATAGGATTCAATGTCAGAATAGGGAGTTACAAAGTAGAGGGAAGCCAAAAATGGCGCTGGCTCTGATACCATGTCAGACCAGGTAGTAACTCCTCAAAAACAATTCATTGATATTCATTCAGGTTGGTCTTTATTATATACATGAGGGAGAGACTGTTCATTTTGTCTCCCAATGACTATTCATATTCTCTATTATTTATTTACATCAATTTCAGTTGTTCACCCAATCTTGATGATTAGGTGTCAACAGGTTGATCATTCCTTTATTAACACCATTTTAATATTGGTTTTCATTTACATGTATATATGTTATTGTTCGATGACATCAATATTTTTATTACTGGAGCATCTTAATCATCATTAACACCAAAGCGTCATGTCACTTAATTGCTAGAGAAATGTGGTAATTGTCATTTGAATGTGTGTGTGTGTGCATGTGTGTGTTTCTTAATATTAGATTATTATAGGAATTTTCAAGAACACATTTACATGCTTAGTGGTTCTTACGCTATTTTTAATGCTGGTGAATAGCCACGATATTAGTTGATTACCCAAAACAAGCCATTCACTTATGTATTGTTTTGTTGGTGATAACCTCAATGCACATCAAGTAAGCAATGATAATTTTTTTCCTCATCCAAGAATATTTATTTATATAACCTGCGAAGACAATACTACCTCATAATCACTACATCCATGTTCCTACTCATAATTGAAGCAATACATTGTACTTGCCATGGTTAGACTTTATTGTTGGTATTGCTATCATTTAGGTACATGAGGTTAAGTTTTTAAACATTTATAGTAAGCAATGCTTAGATAATTTCTTTCTAAAACATAAAAGTAAACAATAGTTATCACGCATAATACTTAAGGATTTGCCTTGGAAACCCTTAACTAAGAAAACTAGCAAATGCTTGGAGTCATGCCTCTAATTCTAATTATTTAAATTCGCCATTTAGAATACAATATACAAGATCATATGATTACCAAAACCCTAATCTATTGACCTAAATTAGATTACAAGTTTAATTCCTTAATCAAAATTAGAAAATTGTGGACTAAAAAGCCAAGTGCCAAAAACTATTAAATATATACACAAAACCATGTAAAGTATATAACACATGCTCAAAAATGAGGAGATAACAATTGCTTAGTTTCAAACATGAAACCATTATGAATAATGTTAATGTAAAATCAAGTGTTGTATAATGTTTGATAGAATAAAACCTTGATACTTGGCTACGATAGTTCAAAGTAGGAGACCAATGAACCAATTAGAAACAAAGCCTTTCTTTTTTACCTATTGGTGGATGGAGGCAGATCCATCTCTAATATGAATAACACATAAAGGCTCTCAAATGAAGGGACTTAATTCTCATTGCATTGTTAGCCAATTGTTTTGTGTAGGTAAAAATAGAAAACAATGGACCATTGATTGGCATATTACAGATCTTGCAACTGTCAGAAGAACATTGACCTTTGTACAAGGTAGAGAAACAAATTTCATAAGTTATTTTCACAAAGCATCCATGTTGGTCAAGCAAGTGAGCTATAAGTCCCTCACTTATGGATCAAAGACCCTAGTTTTGTCCTTAATGAAAGTATATACATTCTTTGCTTGAGACAATTTCTCTACTTAGAGAGGCAATCAAGATTTATCAACTCAAGGTAATCAAAGGTTGTTATGCCATCTCGTTGGTTTTCTATTTCGAAAATAGGTTTCTATTATGATATGTAATTTGGTGATATATCATGTCCACCTAAACTAAGATAGTGATGAATATCTCCTTGTAAATTGAAACCTACACTATCTTCTAAATTAACTTCTTTTTCAAGATTATTTTTATAGATAGGTGCCTTTTAGACTATCATGTTTGTCGCAATGTGAAATTTCTAGATCTAAATATTCTAGAGGAATATATGTGTGACAATGTGAATCTTGCTCATGGTAAAAGTGTAACTCTTCTTATTATGTAATAGAAAGGAGATAAGATTACCTCTCAAGTAATTGTTTCCTAGAGGGTTTGGCACTCTCACGAAATAATACACTTGCACAACCCTCAATATGAAATAATCAACATATTCATTTTTCATATTTCCTAAAGTTCACAACGAAGTTCTTCATATTTACAATTTTCATGAGTAGTTACAAAATATTCCATGAACTACTTCTAGTTATGAATGGATTTGTTGGTAATCCCCTATACCAACTTGAATATGTCCTTCCAATATAAGGGTAAACAACCTACATACTTCATTATCTTATATTTTTTTGACAAATTAGCATGGAAGGTCAAAATGGCTAAGATGCCTAAATGTTGAGGTTTTCCTTTTATTATGAAATTTAACTTTAGGGAAGAGATCTACCATCTTCTTTGAGATATCATGTAATGGTACTATAATACTAAAATATTGACCCCACACAGGGATATGGTGAGGAAACATGGGTTGTTAATGCATTTCTAAGAATGGCCCCACATAAACCACCCTTATTCTAGCATTAAAAAAGTTGACATGGATGAATTGCTCTATGCAATCAAAAGGGATTCTCCCTAACAAAGGGTCCCAATCAATCCTTACACTATTTTCAATACAAAATGCATTTGGTTGATTTCTCGACAACCTTTAAATGGTTTTGAGTAGCTTTACCAATTGCAACTTGGTTTATCATTTAAGATTTTGGGGATGTAATAAATGAGTTGCAGTTAATCTAATATGCAAAATGAAAAATGATGCTTAGGCTAAACTATGAAAACCAATGAAATAAACATATATCCAAACATATCACTACTTTATACATTGAGTAACTTGTTACAAAGAAAATAAAATAAATAATTTAAATAACTGCTTGCATCAAAGAGAAGTTTGAAAATGAGCAATTGACTATAATACTATACTTATGGCTATAGACATACTATTTGTGATAGAAACAAAATAAGGCAAATAGTTCATACATGAGAAAAGACTACATTATAAAAGAAAATCCTTACTCCAAAACTCAATAAACTAGCAAACTTAGTTCTACAAATCACAAGTTTTAGAATTGAAGTCTGTTTCTGAATTACTTGGCCAATACTAGCTTTCATTCATTAATTTTATGAAGTAGCTTACAAAATTGCTAAAGCAAAAGGCTTCTTCTCTATTAGGTTTATTATTTATGGGAGGGAGATGGAGGTCATTCATTTTGATTCATCCAACTGGATCTATCTTCTTAGTTTTTCAATTTATTTGTTCAATTGTCTTCCTTGCTACTTGAGGGTTCATTTTATTCATTAGTGATATTTTTTTCTTTAAGATTTTGGTTCCCTTCTCGGTCATTCAATTTATGTACTAAGCTATCCTTGTTGTCATTGTATGTCGCCTTCATCTTAGTGTATAAAACACATAACACGTTGGTTAACTTTTGAGAATAAACCAATAATGCCATCGAACAAATCCCTTTTTGGCATTTCAAAATAAAATGAATTAGAACAAGTTTCAACAATTATGCTAAGTTCAAGGACAAGTCTTTTGATTCAGACGAATCCCAAAATCAAGACCTTATATTATATAAATTTGAATAGGGAGGCTCTTGTTTGGGCAGTTGGGTTGACCAACAAATCAGGGCAAGGCAATAATGAACAAGTGAAAAGGGGCATGATCTAGAAAACTAAGGCCAATAATTGAGCTTAGAAAAGATCTTAGTATGAATTAATCAAGTTCAAAAGCAATAAATGAACATTCAAATAAAAATTTAAAATACCTTGAACAAAAGGAGAGGACATTCAAAAATTCAAAGAGATTGAAAGGAGGGCCCAATTTGGAGATTTGGCATGGTCCAAAAATTAGGACCCATCCACATAAAAGTTGGAGGAAAGCCCTAAATAGTAATAGGGGTTGATTGCAAAATTGGGACAAGAGAAGAGGAAAAGAAATGAATAGAGGGCTTGACTTGGTCATTGGGGTTGATTTCCAAATCTAGTTGATGTAAGATTTGAAGCAAAAGTTTGAACTTTGAAAGGAGCATTCAAAATTCAAACAAAGGAGATGAAATAATAAAAAATCATGAACTAAAGGCCACAGGAAAGTTTGAAGGAAACCTTTCTTCCATTGAAAACTGGCTAACGCAATTTATTCCATCTCATAAACATCATTTCCTTCTTCTATCATAATTAAATAAGTTTTAATTACTTTAAATTCTTCCAAACACTAATTAAATAATTCTTATTGTTTAATTATTTCCTTATTACACATAATAATTAAATAACCTCTTTTAATATTTTCTGTATTTTCTTATTAATTAAATAAATTTTATTGTTTATTAAATTCATCTTATTCTAGTCTCCTATAATTATATTTTATTTTAATTATCTAATTAGTCAACTAAGCCTTCTATATTTTATTTTTCACTTTCTAAATTCATTTCTTCTTAATTTTTATTTATTTATTTATTCTTATCCTCTCATGCAGATGATTAGAAGAATTTTATTTTTATAGTCTACTTCCACCTCTTAAGTGCAAGTCTCCCTGACTTCTTACTAGGGATCTCAGGACAATTTTCTCATTAATTAAATATTTTTTATTATGTAACTAATTCTTCTCTTATAATTAAATAATTATTTTAATTAATTAACTAAGTCTTCTATATTTGAATAAATAAAATCTTTATTTTATTTATTTCTTTTCTAAATTCATTTCTTCTTAAAAAATCAAATCTTTATTTTATTTATCCTTATCCTCTCATGGACATAATTAGATGATTTTTAATTTTCTAGTTAACTTCCACCTCTTAATTGCAACTCACTCCTATTTCCCAGATCATGCAATTAATTAACTATATAATAGAATTGGTAACCTAATTCGTAAACTACAATGGATATTCCACTAGACAGTTCATCACAATAGATATGATAAAATTGTATCTAAAAATATGAAATCTCCACAGTATGCATGCAAATTAAAATTATGCAGAAAATAGATAACAATGGAATAAGAACTCACAGACCACGATTTGACACAAGATATGACTTAAAAAACTCTTTTAAAAGAAAACCCAGCTAGAAGGTGAGATTGCTCTTCTCTCTTTCTTTGAATAGAAAGTGGCTATAAGTATAAAGAAGCATTGCCTGTGACCCGTGGGCTACTATACCACACAAATCCTATATGTGTGCTCTTATCCCTCTCGATTATTTTTTTCTCATTTATGGAACAAATGCACTTGAAAGAATGGAATCCCTTTTCCTCCTAGTGGCTCGGTTATAACATAGCCCCGATAGCCCGATAGTTTGAAGGAAACCTTTCTTCCATCGAAAACTGACTAACACAATTTCTTCCATTTCCTAAACATCATTTCCTTCTTCCACCATAACTAAATAATTTTTAGTTACTTTAAAATCTTCCAAACATTAATTAAATAATTCTTATTGTTAAGTTATTTCCTTATTACACACAATAATTAAATAACCTCTTTTAATATTTTCGTCTTTTCTCATTAATTAAATAGATTTTATTATTTATTATTTAATGAATTCATCTTATTCTACTCTCCTATAATTAAATTATTATTTTAATTATTTAATTAGTCAACTAAACCTTCTATATTTTAGTTATTCACTTTCTAAATTCATTTCTTCTTAATTTTTATTTATTTATTTATTTTTATCTTCTCATGCACACAATTAGAATAATTTTAATTTTATAGTTTACTTCCACCTCTTAAGTGCAACTCTCTAGGGCTTGTCTCTAGGGAATCTCTTGACAATTTTCTCATTAATTAAATCATTTTTATTATTTAATTAATTCTTCTCATTTTAGTCTCTTATAATTAAATAATTATTTTAATTAGTTAACTAAGTCTTCTATATTTGAATAAATAAAATATTTATTTTAATTATTCTCTTTCTAAATTCATTTCTTCTTAAAAAATAAAATTTTTATTTTATTTATCCTCATTCTCTCATGCACAGAGTTAGATGATTTTTAATTTTCTAGTTCACTTCCACCTCTTAATTGCAATTCACTCCGAGTTCTTAGATCATGCAATTAGTTAATTATATCATGTAATTGGTAACCTGATTTGTAAACTACCGTGGATATTCCACTGGACAGTTCATCACAACAGATATGATAAAACTATATCTAGAAATATGAAATCTCCACTATTAGAGTTTTATTTTTCTTTAGATTTATGGATATGTAGATTACATATAATTGTGTATGCATGCAAATTAAAATTATGTAGAAAATAAATAACAATGAAATAAAAACTCACAAACCGCAATTTGACACAAGATATGACTTGAAAAACCCTTTCAATAGAAAACCCAACTAGAAGGTGAGGCTGCTTTACTCTCTTTCTCTGAACAGAAAGTGGCTACGAGTACAAAGAAGTATTTTCTGTGACCCGTGGGCTACTACATCGCACAAATCCTATCTGTGTGCTTTTATCCCTCTTGATTATTTTTTCCCATTTATGGAACAAATGCACTCGAAAGAATGGAATCCCTTTTCCTCCTAATGACTCTGTTATAACACAACCCGATAGCCTACAAGTGGTTATGTTTGACTACCTCAACTCTGAACCGGAGTTACAATATGGACTCTTCTAGAGTCTTCTTCATCATAATCATGTGGCTAGCCCCTTTTCCATGAATAATGGGAGCTGGTGTGGCATCCTCTTGAATTATGGTGGTTAAAATAGGAAGGTCAACTTCTGAGTGACATAACTTTTGCATACAAATTCTGATTGATGCAATTATTGCACCATTGGAAAGACTTTTATGTGTAGAAAATGAAAAAAAGGAGTTAAGCTAAAGAGACAAATTTTATCCCCAGAAAATTTTATTTGATGCCTCATAATGCTCTTAGAAGGTTTTAGGCCCCAATTTGTTAATTCGGGTCTCGCTAATAAAATTGGTCATGTGAGCTGATTCCTCCACTTTTTGCACTCTAAAAGCATCGAGATGGATGAAAAACAATATAATGATCCAATCCAGATCATAACCTTCCTTAAATAAATTATTCTCATCAAATCTTACCATTGATCTTCAATCTATTGCATGCAATCTCAACCATTGATTGACGCCTAACAAGCCTATAAATACAACCCTCATCTCACTATCTAGGGGAGTGGGAATTTTGTGTATCAGAGCTATCACTCTACGACTTTGTAACCAAGTAGTTTTAAGTTATTTTCAAGCATATTGAGCTACCCACATACTTATTTTTTTAAGCACTCAAAATGGAGCACAATTGGGTAATTAAATTGTGTTTGATTTATATTGTGATTTCACTCATATTTATTTGATTTTATTCCCCAATCACAATAAGAGCACTCAAAATTCAAACAAAGGATATGAAATATTCAAAAACCTTGAACTAAAGTCCAAATGAAAGTTTGAAGGAAATGTAAGAGGTAATAGGAGGGCCTAATTTGGCAATCGAGTTTGATTTTCAAAGTGAGGGACTAATCAAGTAATTGAAAGGAAAGAAAGGCTCAATTTTCAAAATCAGAGTGGGGGCTATGGGGGCAAAAAAAAGTTTGACATGTAAGTAAAGAAAGGGCCTAATTTGAGAAGTGGGTTAGATCTAAAATTAGGATGCAAGCTCAATAGACAAGAGAAAGGGAAGGAGTTCGAACTCAAGTTTAAAAGAAGAAATGAAAACTTGAAAGAAAAGTTAAGAGACAAAGCTCAATCCAAAAATTAAAGAAAATTCACACTTGAAAAGCGAACTTAGGGTCACAATTTGGAAATCGAACCAATTTTGGGATCAAGTGACAACTTAAAAATGAGAATAAGAAGAGCATTGATATTAGGATCAACCTTGATCTAGAAATCAAGGCGTAAAGAGAGTTGAAGAAAAGTGAATAAATAAAGAAAAGTACAAAAAAGGGAAGAAACCAAAAACTCAATGGAGGTATGGAGTTCAAGAAAGAAAAAAAAATTAAATCAAAATCAAGAAAGTGACACATGAAGGCCCATTTGACTTAACTGTCTAAAACAAATGAACAATGCATTATGTAATAAGGCAATGAGGAATCAAGGTTAGTGTAAATCCATAAATAAGAAAGCACACTTAGACTAGTGAAGCAAAGATGGGTCAAAAGTTTTTCTCAAAACTTTGCGGCAGGGGGGGGGGGTTTGTTGATGATTCAACATCATTTTAATTATATATTTTATATGTTATTAATATACATAACATTAGGGGTGGTAGGAGCAATGGGATCATCTTGGTCTTGGGGGAAAAACACCATTGGCTTAAGCATGGGGTTTAGAAACAACTACAAGTAATCAAACATAGGTGTGTGCTCTCCTTCATGGAAAGTTCTTGAAAAGTGTACATAGAGTGAGGAACTAGATTGTTATTAGCGATTCAAGCATAATTATCCATTTTAGAAACTCCAAGAAAACATCGTATGATAGCAAGCCTACATTTGTGATTACAAAATTTCAAAAAGAGACCCTTCCATTCAAGGAGACCATGTTTTTCCAAGTCCTAAAGGTTTTCAATTCATAAGCTAACATCCTTGCAAATGAGGCATCAAAACTTAATGAAGGGACCCTTAAAAAATTTGGGGTTTATATGCTCAAGCCATCCCCTGTGTTTTCTCCATGGTTTATCATGCATGAAGGCATATTATGAACCCTTCAAATAGCCCTTGTTAATGCAATGAAGAAATCATGTTATATTAAGTGGGAGATGGGATGTGGAGCACATCACTTCTATGCAAGCCTTGCACATGACAATTATTACTCTTTGTTAGCAATTTGAAGCTTCTTGTGGCTTAATTTAGGATTTAGGTGGGATAATGACTCAATATATAGGTGGCTCATCTAGTGATAACTCATATTGGTGCTTCACTATGGTTAACCTTATTTTTCTATTAAGAATTCCTAAAAGAGACTTCTTGGTGGTTCGAGAATATTGTTTAGAGTGTTGGGAATTTGTGATTTTTTCTTCACTTTGGTGCTTTGTTTAGGAATTTTGTTTTAGTGCTTTCCACTTTGTTGTGTGTTTGGGGCCTTCGTTATTGTTTGGGTTATCTATGGTTGGGTTTTTGTTACATGTGTGGGTTTAGTTTGATTTAAAACTTGAATTTATAGTTGGCTGCCCAAGATGATATTACTCTCCCTTGTGCATAGTCTCCAATTGTGTATTCTTGGGTTGACATCCCACCCTAGCTCACTGCATCTATTTCTAGGGACAATTTGGGTTGGTTCTTTAGGTGCCTTTTAATTTTTCTTTTGATAGGGAAATAGAGGAAGTTTCTAAATATGGTCTATATAGGGAAGTCCAAAAGTTATTCATGGTGCTTTGCATGCATGGAGATTCACAATTGGTAATAGAACATCAAATTTCTCAGTGACTGCCAAGGTTCATGAAAACAAACATCAATGCATATCTGTGATTGCATTTGTTATAGACACCCTTGTTTAACATAAGAGAAGAATGGCGAAAAATGAATAGATGGAATAGATCGATTTTTTGGTAGAGAGTTCCTGGAACGAAGTTAGGGTTTAGAACAAGAAGCAACAGCGGCGAGCTGGTAACAATGGAGGGGCAAGGAGGAGGGAGTTCCACTCCCTCCTAAAGTAACGTAGTATCACACAGAAGCAAGGAGGCGAGTGTAAACAGTTTCAGGAAACCTACGGAGGTGGAAAAAAAGAAGACAAACACAAAAGAACCGGAAAGCAGCAAATCCCATGAATAGGAAGAGATTCACGGGGTAGTCAGGAGGGAGACGAGACCGGAAGATAGTACTCAGAGAACTGAGTACAAATCTGCAACGGGACCCTATAAACCCAAGTCAACCATTAAACCTCAGGTGGTATTAAATGATCCTGCACTACAGGTGCACAGAGATCACATGGTGACTTACACAGTTATATGCAATTTTATGGGTATATGGCCCACGGAAAAGAATTTGTACACATGGATAAGAAACAACTGGAAACCAAAGGGAGAAATAAATCTATATCTAGGGTCCAAGGGTTTCTTTACATTGGTTTTCACCAAACTAGAGGACAAAGACAGAGTGTTTGAAGGAGGACCCTACTTCTATGTTGTTGCAGGCCTATACATGTGACCTTGGGTGATGAACTTTGTCCTAGAGCGAGAAACGTTCACATCGGTCCCATATGGATAAGACTATACTCCTTATCTTTAGATTATTGGCTGCTTGAATCCTTAAAATCTATAGGCAATAAATTAGGGCATTCTAAAAATATCAGAGGCAACCCTGCGAGGGAAATATGCCTCCTTTGCTCGCATATGTGTGGATATGGATCTATCGGGAGCACTTCCAGATGAAGTCATTCTAGAAGTGTATGATGAGGAATGGGTTCAGGTGGTGGATTATGAACATGTCCCATTCAGATGCCGTAAATGTCATGAACATGGGAACCTCTTTAGAGATTGCCCACAAAATAAAATGGAGAATATTCTGAGAACCAACAAAGGTAAATATCCTAAAGGATTAATCAAGGTGGGAGGCAGAGGGAAAGGAGGAGGAAGAAAGCACCAAAAGAAAACTAGTGAGAACAAGCTACTAAGCCATAACAATTTTGAGATGTTAGAAGAAGAAGGAGGGAACAATAGAAAAGAAAACGCACTAGAGATCAATCCTGCAGAGAAGGAAAAAGAGGACAACATGGAAATCATACATGAAAACAACAAACAGAAGGAGAATCGACTAAGCACTATGGAACTTGGTAGGGACCATGAGATGACTCCAAGTGATGTTGGGACAGAGGACCACGAACTACAGGAGATTCTTGAGAGGGAGAATCTTGATCTAGAAAAGTTCCTAAACCAAGGAACCAACAAAGGGATTGACTCTCTACCACAAGAGGAGTTTGACAGAGTACAACAACTCTTCCTCTGGAGATCTCAAACAAAGGCTACTGGAGTTAAAAGGCATCATGACAGCCAGGAGAACAAAGGGGTCAAATCAATGGAGGAAGCATCAAGACACTCTACCAAGAACCCAGGCAAGAAAAAAGGAAGGAAGAGACAAAATGAGTTGCTAATAGAGTGTGGGAGACTCATGATTAACTCAGGCAAGATGAAACATCTCACCAGTTACTCATTTTCAAACCCATTAATATGAAGCTCACGACCTGGAATATTAGGGGGCTAGGAAGAAAAAGAAAACAAAAAAATCTCAGCAATAGAATAAAAGAAGAAAACCCAGATATGGTTTTTATACAGGAAGCAAAATGTTCAATAGACAAAATTCGGGATATACACAACAAATGGCTTATTAAATATGAGTACCTAGAAGTCAAAGCTAATAATACAGGGGGTGGGATCCTCACTCTTTGGAATCCTCAGAAATTTGGAATTCTGGATGCTAAAGCATCTAGGAACTACCTTTCAATGATTATCCAACCTCTGGGTGACAAGAAAATCTATATGATCACAAATGTCTATGGTCCTCAAAAATTTGAAGATAAACTCAGGCTCCTCACTTCATTGGAGGAACTGAGAGAGACACCCGGCAATTCCCTGGATTTTGGGAGGAGATTTCAACATGATCAGATCTCTTACAAAAAAAAAAGGAGGGACCAGAACACTAGGCAAAGACTCTGTTACATTCTAGAACTTCCTAATCAACGTGAATCTAGTGGACACGGAAATAGCTAATGGCGCCTTCACATGGAACAATAAGAGGGGAGGAGCTTCACAAGTTGCCTTGAAACTTGACAGATTCATTATCTCGGAGGACCTCTTTCTCACTGGCCCTAACTTGAATGCTTTTATCCTTCCTTTTGGAGGATCAGACCACTGGCCTATTCAACTAGAAGCTTCATTTATTAGCACTCCGAGGAATAGACCTTTCAGGTTCGAAAATGTTTGGCTCACTCACCCTAACTTCATCACCAATATTGGAAAATGGTGGTTGGAAGACATGCCCATTCAAGGCACGAAAATGTTCCTTCTGCAACAGAGACTCAAACACATCAAGCTCAGACTTAAAGAATGGAACAAAAATGAGTTTGGCAATATTTTTAACACCAAAAGAGAAGTGGAACAAAAATTACAGAAAATTAACCAAATTCTCATAAAATAAGGCTTCACTGAGGAAAGGAAAATGCAAGCTGACTCTCTCCAACAAGAATGGGACAACAAATGTCAGCAGGAAGAAATCTTCTGGAAACAGAAATCAAGAGTGCAATGGATCAAAGAAGGAGAAAGAAACACAAGGTTTTTTCATAAATCTACCATGGAACATAGGGCACATAATCGGATTACAAAACTTATTGATCCTCAAGGGAAAGAGCTGAGCACGCACAAAGATATAGAATCCATTCTGGTACGACATTTTCAAAACACTGCAGAGGAGCCTATCTTAGATAGATCTCTATTCATTAAAAGCTTCACTCAGCACATTCCAAAAATAGTAACCAGAGAAGACAATTATAATCTCAATAGGCGAGTGACGGAAGAGGAGGTCATTGAAGTAATCAAAGAGATGCATAACAAGAAAGCTCCAAGCTCAGATGGTTTCAACTTATACTTCTTCAAAGCATGCTGGGAAATTGTCAAACATGATATCCTTGAGGTGGTGGAGGATTCAAGAAATTCAAAAACAATTCTAAAAGCGCTAAATGCTTCCTTCATAGCCCTAATCCCTAAGTAGGAGAAAGCTATGACACCAGATAGATTCAGGCCCATAGCTCTATGCAATGTCATGTACAAAATCATTTCTAAAGTAATTGCCAACAGACTCAAGCCCCTTCTTCCAACACTAGTGTTTGGGGAGCAAACGGGATATGTGGAGGGAAGGTAAATTCTCAATAATATCATTCAAGCTCATGAAGTGGTGCACTCTCTCAAGAATAATAAGCAAGCGGGTATGATCATTCAGCTTGACCTAGCGAAAGCTTATGATAAGCTAAGCTGGTCATACATCAGGGATGTACTAAAAGCATATGGCTTTGACCATAATTGGATAAGATGGGTTATGGCTCTGGTTACCTCTACTAGCTTTTCAATCCTTCTTAATGGCTCTCCATCCAGGACCTTTTGGCCTTTGAGAGGTCTCAGGTAAGGAGATCCGCTCTCCCCCTTCCTCTTTATCCTTATGATGGAAGGATTAGGCAAAGCGATCAATGCAGCCAAGGCGTAAGGAAGAATCCAGGGTCTCAAGCTAACCCAGAACGGAGACACTCTGACTCATCAACAATTTGTGGATGATACCATGCTGCAGGGCACAACCACGGTCAAGGAAGCCAAAGCTTTCAAATAAATTTTGCATGATTTTGCCATGGTTGCTGGCATAGAGGTAAGCCTCACAAAATCAAAAGTTTTCTTTTTTAACACTAATATTGTTATTCAGAGAAATCTCTCCAAAATTCTCGGCTTTCAAAGAGATTATCTTCCCTCCAAATACCTGGGAATGCCTCTCACTGACAAACCCCTAAGCAAGGAAGTTTGGGATCCAATGACTAATAAATTGAAGGACAAAGTCAGTAGATGGACAAACAGATCTTTGAATTTAGCAGGCAGGCTAGTTCTCACAAAGGCTATCCTGCAAACTATTCCAATCTACATGTTTTCAGCTCTTCCTGTCCCAAAAGGAGTTTTACAACTAATCAGAAACATCCAAAGAGATTTTCTTTGGGGTAAAGGGGAGGAAAAAAAGAAATGGGCTCTGGTAGCATGGGACAAGCTATGCAAACCCAAAACTCATGGGGGTTTGGGTCTCCATGACCTGGAAACTCTAAGCAAAGTTTTAGGAGCAAAACTTTGGTGGAGATGGCTAAAGGAAATGAGAAACCCATGGGCCAAGCTCTGGAAACAGAAATATGCAAAGGACTGGCAAGAAAAGGACCACATTCGCATGACAGGACACATCAGGGGCTCCCATATTTGGAACAATGCTTGGGAGAACAGAGCCTTAGTTCAGAAACATAGTTTCTGGGAGATCAGAAATGGGAACCTAGCCTGGTTTTGGGAGGACAACTGGCAGCAGGAACCTAACCTCTGCAGAGAAGGACTGGACATTCTCAAAGATGATACTATCAACAAAGGGCTACAAAAGGTAAGTGACTATTGGGATCAGACAAGGGACAATGGTAAATGGAGAACTTGGAAGGTACCAATTTACAGTGAAGAGACCCCTTTGAAGTCCCAGGTTGATGCTCTTGCAGCGATCCTGGAAAAGAGAAAAATTTTAATCTCAACTTCAACCGACCAACTAAGATGGGGAAGAAACAATGAGGGCAACTTCAACCTCAAAGAAGCCAAAAGAATTGCCACTGGATTTAACTTTCCAAGTCCTGACAAAATTTGGAAGGACCTATGGCAGAACCCTCATTGGATGAAAATCAAACTGTTCATGTGGTTGGTACATCACAAAAAGATTATGACTTGGGAAAATCTTAGAAAGAAAGGGTTTGCAGGACCATCTAGATGCCAGTTATGTGGTCTTCATGAAGAAACAATGGATCACCTTCTTAACCTCTGCACCTTCACCTCAACATTATGGAACTGGGTTGCCTCAATATTCAAGCAAACTGATAGGGATGAAAACGACATCACTAAAACTTTAAAGAATTGGAGGAGAAACTTATCAGAAAATGAGACAGTCAACATAGTCTGGACTCTAATTCCAGCGTTTTTGATCTGGGATGTTTGGAAAGAATGCAACAACAAAATTTTCAAGGATAATTCTGGCACAACCCAAAGCATCATAGCTAAGATCTTAAGACAGCTCAAAGAAACTGTAAATACCCTTCTGAAGCAACCTCTCGAGAATCCTCCTTCTCACCAGGATGCTCACTTTCTTTTGCTTTTAGGCCTCCAAAAGCTTGTCCCCTAGGGCACAAACAGGACTACTATACACACTACAATGGGGAAGGCTTTCTGGCAACCGCCCCCCCTGGCTTTTTGAAATTCAATATAGATGGAGCCTCAAAAGGAAACCCAGGGGCTGCTAGTTACAGAGGAGTTATAAGAGATGACAAGGGAAATATAAAAGTTATCTTTCATAGCCATTTAGGGAATGCCACCAACAATATGGCGGAGCTAATGGCCATAGAGCATTGCTTAGAAATATTGATGGATCTCAATATGCATAACACAATCATTGAGGCAGACTCTGAATTAACAATTAATTCTGTCAGAAAACTAGTTAATGGCTCGGCACCAGAAAAAGTTTCAAACCACTGGAGACTTTTGCAGGTCTATTATCGTATTCAATCACATCTAAGAATCTTGAGAACCCTCAGTTTTGCTCATGTACGCAGAAACGCCAACAAATTAGCGGATCGGCTGGCGAATGAGGGGGTGCTCTGTAATAAAGATAACAGTAAATGTAAATGGGAGTTGGCACCCGCAGGGAAACTGCGTGAGGACTGCCACACTCTAGCAAGCGTAGATAGGGAACATTATCATAGAATGAAGGAGAAGCAGCATTTTGGAAATTAAGATGTTGAAGGATGAGGGTTCAACATGCAGAAGACCTCCGACCCGGTGTGATTAGGCCTCCTAGAGGAAAGGTTAGACATGGAGAGAGAGCGGGATGCTTTTTTGAGGTAAACAGAGTTTCAGTGGTTTTCGGGCGACCCCAATCCCCTAAGTGGTATTTTAAGGTTTTCCCTCGGTGCCACTCATCATTCAACACGTGGCTGCAGGAAGGTGAGAGAAAACTGCCCATATCGGGCGAGTTTTCCTCGTGCTTCTTCTCTGCTTGATATTCTCGTCAATCGTCGGATCTCGCTTGTGATGATCTATGGCTATGATTCATCAAGCTAGTTGGCGGTGTTAACCACTGAGCTTTTCGCGAACATGGATGTGTCTCGTTCGCTTAGTATGGGTTTTGGGCGGTGAATTAGCCCGAGAGTTATCTCCCTGGGTGGACCCAATTTGACTTTATAGATGGTTTTGAAATTTTTTAAAAGTTCGTTGTGTTAGATATAAGGTGGGCTAGTTGAGCTCTTGCTTTCGCTGGTCTTCGATGCTCTGGCTCGGTTTCTTAAGTTTGGGGGGGCCGAGGTTTGTAACATACATTTATAACTTTTTAGTCAATGAATGAGAAGAAAAAACTCTTGCTTTAGCAAAAAAAAAACATAAGAGACGAATGACTTGCAATTTTAGTAAAGGCTGAGATTCAACTACCTTCAATTCATAATGTTAGTGATTTCAATGTTGGAAAATCCCAAGGAAGAAGAAACAATATGCCAAATGATGGAATATATGGATTTGGGTATCCTAGAATCTCATCTTAATAAACATGTTTTTTGTTAGATTTCATGTTATGTAGAACAATATTAATTTTAGGAGTCCTTTTTAGAGTTTAAAGTCTTATGCTTGCATTCCCAGTGTTCTTATAAGGTAAGACTCTTTTAATATTAACCTATTATTCAATTTATCAATATGTGTGTGTAAATTACAAAACAATGAAATCATTTTTCTCAAGAAACAAGTTAATGACCTAAGACCCATAAACATTTGGTAGGAGCAATATCCTACCCCTTACAAACCACCAATAAATTATTATAAGTATGGTTTTCCTTGACTAATGATGATAAACCAATTCATATGTATGAATATTAACTAATAATAACTATCCCCACCACTCATTAATAACTAAATCATGACATAATTTTTCATCGAACAAATACAACAAAAAAACAAAACACTAAAATATGACCTGTCTTCTCATTGTTTTGGAAAAAAACAAAATAACTCATAAACATATATAACATAGCTATGACTTCATATTTAAATAAAATTTTATTTTTTCGATAACGATTGTACTGAATCTAATGTAATGATGACTTCACTTTTAGATAATATTTTCATTTCTTAATTTGATATTTTTACAAGGGTAGAGTATTATTATTAACAATGTCATGTCGGATAACATGTTGTCTTCTCCCTGTATATTGTTTGTGTGCCCCTCAGTTGATTTAGTCGTAAATATCATTGATAAGTACCCCACGGCAAATAAATCATTGATAAGTACCAACCTTGTGGTGTCATTTTCTCTTGGTAGCATAGTCAAGCCCTACATTTTCACATATTAATTACTTGCCACGCCTTCTTTCAATTCTCTAGATGAAATAGTTGGTATGTATTTACAAGGCATACCAACCATGGTTTAATTTAATCCTTTGATTAACATCAAATTCTTTATGACCAATTAAATCCCAAATAATAAAATGGAAAAAAAAAATGCGAAATTATTCTCCACGCTATCTGCATCTGCATTAAGGTTCTGTTACTCTGACAACAAGCACACTTTTTTTTTCTTAATACAAAGAAGCCGTTGGAACGTGGGGAAGTGCAGCTGAATATTAATTTAGCTCCGATATCAACTTTTAGTTTTTTGCAAAGCTGGTGACAGCCATGCAAAACCCTTTGCCACTTCATTTCACGTGCAAACATTTTCTTGACAACCCATGTGTACTTTCCCTCCTGACACACCTTAATCCCAAGGCAACCAATATTTAATGCATTAGTTTATTGAGTGTTTTTTTTTTTTAGAAAAATCTTTGTTGAAAATCAGATAGAGATAATTTTGTCGACGCGTTTCGAACCAATCATTGTGGTTCATTGTCAGGACAAGTTGAATGAACAGATCTTGCAATGCATTATAAATAGATTGGGCAGAATATCCAGGTAACAGCTCAATTTGACTGGGAAACGGCTAGTTAACGGCTAGAATCATGAAAGTAAAATTTGGTAAGGATTTTTGTAAATCTAAGTTATAGTTGTTAAACTCTAAAATTTTAGGTGCCGTTTAGGATTTTGATGGTGCTGAATTTATTTCCAACATAAAAAAATATGATTCAAACACTCTATCTACAAGATTTTTTGAAATTTTTTTGCCCAAATTCCGACCACTTTTAAGTGTCCAAATAATTCTTCCGACTCCTTAAACAATTCCTTATTTAATAAACAAGAAATCTATAAATGCTTATATATATCCACCGTTAAATAATGTTTTTGTTTAAATTTAATAGTGAGTATACAACCTGACCATATTAATATATATATCCACCGTTAAATAATGTTTATGTTTGAATTTAATAGCGAGTATACAACCTGACCATATTAATAAGCATATAGAATAAGCCTATAGATTTAGAAATATGTATCGCCTAATCCTAAAGGTAAGCTTTCAAAAGTGCGCCATATGTGTCATTGTTGCGAAATAAGGTCCTAAACCAGTCCCTCACTAACTTAGCGACGAAGGAATGAAGCCTAATCCCTCCAAAATTTGTGGTGTAGTCAATGAACTAATATGATAGCGGACGGAAATATTTGGTGGAAATTTGGAGTTGAGCTACCGTCGTTATTAATAATTTGGAATATGTGCCCAAACATGGTATCAAAGTTTGTGCCAGGTAACATCATTTTTCAATGTAAAGGCAACTTTCGAAATGATTTAAAATGGAAGACAAAAGCTTTTTAAATATGTGACAAACATGATTTGTTTTCTGTAAGTAAGATTTTACTGATGGAAAATGAGATTTGAACCTCTTTTACTTTATTTTATATATTTTTTTAATGATGGAAAATTGGATTTTAAACACTTTTAACTTTAATTTGGAATATTTTTATTTTTATTGGAAAACAGCGTTTATGTTACAAAATTAGCTTATTGCCAGCTACACATTTACAGTTTTTTAATGAAAGGATGTTGAGTTGATTTATTGGAAACTCGTTAAATTCGAGTAGACTTATTGTTTTTGTTTTTTATTTTATTTTTTATTTTTAAATAATTAAAAAAATAATTTAATTAAATTTATTGATCGTCGTTTTTATTATATTTTTTAAAAATAAAATATAGTCCGTATATATTTTTAATATAAAAACTAAATTCAATTAATTGATTCTAATTAATAATTGTAATGGGTTTTACGATACAAATAATAAAAATTTACATTTTAATAATTAATAAATCATATATGAAAAATATATTAATTTTTATTTTTAAAGTAACTAAAATATACACATTTAATGATATAAACAACTTAAGTTTAACTCTCCATGTATATGTGATAAGTGACCTCTTAATATTGGTTTTTTTTTCATTATCAAAGTAATGTAACAAATGGTTAACAAACACATGTACTATCAAAAGCACAGGTACTACATGCATATTTGCATTATTAACTTGGTATTTAGTTAGAGTAATTAGGATAAGATTTAAGATCAAATTTTTCTCATTATCATTCTAACATTAAGAGTATATAGAATATTCTGTAACTTATAAGTTGCAATTTTGTTTTTAATATACAAATAAGTTTTAAAAAATTAATGGGTATTCAGATTTTGTAAATCACAATTCAAATTTAGGATTAAAAAATCTCTCTCCTAGACTTTAAGTAAAACTAACTAAAAGAGAAATGCCAAGGGAAAAGCCAAAACATCAATTAATTGGACTACCCTTATCACAATAGGTTAACATGTCTATTTATAAGAATTAAGTAGAAAAGATGACGAACCATTTTCCCAACTACTTAAACTAATCTTATAAATCATTAATAACCACATTAATAAAATTTATCTTAATTTACTCATCATATTAAGTCATACTAAAATGTCTTATTCTAACTTGAATATCTTATTTATAAAAAAAAATTACAATGAAAACATTTTATTATCAAAATGCTAATATTTCAAATGAATTATACACCCCACACCTTTAAACCACATTTTTAAATAAATAAATGAGAATAAATTTTATTATCAATAGTATTTTTTCCATTTTAAATTTATAAATTGTATTTTTTTCATTTCTTAACAAAAAAATCCCTATATTTTAATTCTTCACCTTAATCCTAGTTCATTACATCTTAATTAACGTGTTTTCAATCCAAACTATCACTTATTCTCACATGCAGTGATTTTTTAATTAAGTCAAAGTCATATTAGTTATAATGATGGGTAAAACCAAATTAAAGCACAAATAATTTGGTGTTTGAAATTGATTTACAAGGAGTCTTATTCATGCTCACATTTTTGGAAACCTCACCCATAAATTTGTAATATTTACCATAAATCTATAGTGTGAAAAAATACAAGCATGATGAATACAATTCCCTCACCAACTCCAACTTCTAAAATTTTAGAGTTTGGAATCGATTTACGACTCTCACCAGTGTTGAAATCTTGAAAAAATGATAAATTTAATTAAATTTTTATAAATGCACAATTAAAGAGCATTAATTAAATTTTTTTATAATTCTGGAATTTCTTACAAAGACCATTAGTTCGCTTCGACGAAACTAAAAGTAAAAGGAAAGATACCCACATTTTTGGTGAAAAGTCAGATTGATGCTACGCCGGCCGATCGATGACGGATCACGATGGCTCCGTGCTCATCGTGCATTCACCGCAAAATCAATATATAGAGATTGGAGGATTATTTTAAAATTTCGGAAATTGTGTTTTATTTAATAGTTGTGTTTATTCATTTATTTTGAAGCAAATCCATGCAGTGATGCGACAGATGACTGATTTTAGGAATTGCAAACCCTGAACGAGTAACTGCGACCGTGCATTTCATATATCAAGAAAGACCGACTCCTTTTTTTAATTTTTTTCACCGGAGCGCCCCACTCCCGAGTCCCACCCGTCCCTCGCACGAGCTGACGCAGTGCGGCACACCTGGCTAACATTTATTGCCGCATGAAGCTACTGACGGGGGCAGCTTGGACTCACATGTTATCGGGACTCGGTGCCTTAACTGTCACGGCGTGTTGGAACGGCAAGGTTCTTGCCGGAGACCAACCCGGGAGGTTTTGTAAACGGGTATTTCAGAGGGAGCGGAAAACCGCCTTATATTTCAGACTGGTTTTTGGTCTTGGGTTTCTATTATGGGGATAGAGAGGCATTTCGATCGAGTGGCCGGAGTTTGCAGGTGAAGGAGCCGCTGCTGGTGGCGGTTGTTGGATTGGGTCGGGTTGGGGTGGCGGGTTTGGCAAGCTTTAGTTGTTGTATAGTTCTTTTCCATGTAACTGTTTGAAAGGGGAATAGGGATTTTGCGTCAATAGAACGACTCTGCGCATTTTTCTCATGGATTGCTGCAGCCGGACAATAGTAGTGTCTGAAGCCGTCTTTGGCGGGCGGGTGAAATTCTTGGCTGTAAGTCGTCGCCTGTTCGAATCCCGCAGGCTTCTCTTTTTCCAGGGTCTTTGAATAAGGAAGTAGAAGGGCTTTTGAATGAAGGGAATGACGAAGATACTGGGTGGGAAGCTGAGAAGAAACAAGCCATGCCTCACGCCAGATGAACGGAGCAGCCATAATAAATCTAAACATTGCAGAGCTGATAAATCCCAGAGGCGCTGTTATGGCTATGCTCGTTTTTTCCTCTGGGTTTCTATGCTGCTCTATCTGTGCTCTGCAGGGCCGGATTTATTCTGGCTTGTGGGCTGGAAACCCGAGAAGCCTGAGGTTGTGGGGGATGTGATTCAGAAGCCCATGGTTCGAGCCGGTGGCCTGGTTACTAATGTTCTCGCAGAGGAAAATTATACGCAGGGGCGTGGGAGAAAGAATGTGTTTTCTGATTCGAGGGCAGAGTTTTCAGGTACTGTGGGTTGATTTTTTTTTTTTATTTTTTCTAGTGCTTTCGGATTGAGTTTCTTATTTTTTATTTTTTTTGGCGTTTCAGGATTTGTGGGTGTAAAAGTGGATTGAGTTTCTCATTTTTTTTTTTTTGGCGTTTCAGGATTTGTGGATGTAAAAGTATTTGTTTATGAGCTCCCATCCGAGTTCAATGAGGATTGGCTTGTGAACAGCCGTTGCGCCAGTCATTTGTTCGCTGCAGAGGTCGCCATACACCGTGCTCTGTTGAATAGCTCTGTGCGCGTGTTCGATCCCCAGGAAGCTGATTTTTTCTTTGTGCCTGTCTATGTTTCGTGTAATTTCAGTACCAAGAATGGTTTCCCCGCTCTGGGCCACGCGCGGCCTCTTATTGGCTCTGCGGTGCGCTACATATCGGAGACCATGCCTTTCTGGAACAGGAGCGGAGGCTCCGATCATGTTTTCGCTGCTACGCATGATTATGGAGCATGCTTCCATGCCATGGTAAGTTATCGTTGTCTTCTTGTATGGCAGAGTATAGTGGTCTCTCTGGGGCTCTGTATTTGATAGTTTGGTATTTTGCAGGAGGACGTTGCAATTCGTGATGGGATACCGGAGTTCCTGCAGAACTCTATAATCTTGCAAACCTTTGGCGTCAAGGGCAAACACCGTTGCCAGGACGTGGAACACATACAGATTCCTCCTTACGTTGCCCCCAAGCCAATCGAAGCTCTGTGGGCTGCTGCGCCTCCGAAGGCTAAGCGTGATATTTGGGTCTTTTTCAGAGGAAAGATGGAGATTCATCCAAAAAATATCAGCGGCCGTATATACAGCAAGTAAGATTAAGCAATAGTTTCTTGAGCTCTGTTTTCTTAGCGGTGGATTTTATGAATTTTAATGAGTTGACGTGTTTGTCTGTAATTTGCAGAGGTTTGAGAACAGTGATATGGCAAAAGTTTGGGCACAACAGGAGATTCTACATAAAGCGGACGCGATTCGATGGATACCACACAGAAATCCTGCGCTCAGTTTTCTGCCTCTGCCCGTTGGGGTGGGCGCCCTGGAGCCCCCGCATAGTGGAATCCGTGGCCCTGGGCTGCGTCCCCGTCATCATCGCGGACAACGTTGCCCTGCCATACCCAGACGTGGTTCCGTGGGCGAACATCTCGCTGTCAGTGCCTGAGCGTGACGTGGCGAAGCTGGGCAAGGTGCTGGAACGAGTCACGGCCACGAACCTCACCGCCATACAGAACAACCTCTGGAATGACACCATCCGACGGGCTCTGCTGTTCAATGAGCCACTCCAGCGTGGCGACGCTACGTGGCAGGTTCTACAGGGTCTGACACGTAAGCTCAGCAGGTCGTATCGGAACAGGTCCACGTCAGTGTTACTCGAGTAGAAAGGTCAGAATTACCTCATCTCTGGGTATGTTGCATTATTAGGTCTTGCACGTCGTAGATGTGTCAGGCAATAATTCAGCTCCGGCATGTGGATTTTATTTAGTGGCGTTCGGCTATAAGTTCTCTTACAGAAAATGGAATACGGTGGCAGGGTTACATGTACAGCGATGCAGCTGGTTTTATGACAGACTATTAGCAGTCACATGCAGAAGAACGCCACGCTGGATTGGCAGGCTCAATTGGGCCCCACGCCTTCTTTCTTGTTGTTGGTCGTGTCTTCGGCAGAGAGAGCATCCGCTGGCAAGTTGGGGGAGACCCAGAAAGCCGGGTCAGTGTTTGGGTAAAGTAGCGATCAAAGTCGCAAAAAGCCCAAGAGGACGATGACGTGTCTGGCGTTCTCCGGGAGGAGAGGAGCCGTGTACGGGTCTCGATTTTGACTTCCGTGAAGGCTTTTATCAATTTCCACCAACTCAGCATCCATCTCATTCAGACCTTCAAAACCTCTTGCTCTATACGCCTAATTATTGAGCTCACCAGTCTGAGATAATATTTTTTTATTTTCATAATTCAAAAATATCATATTCAAAGGGATGAGTCCTCTAAAGGAAATTACGTGATATACATATTTTAATTGAAAATTATTATTTTGTTTGAAAGACCCATATTGGTAGAATATATATATATATATATATATAGATATATAAAAGGCTTTCCACAAAGACAAAATTGATGAGACTTCTGGTAAAATCAATACGCTAAAAGAGTTGTTGCATATTCTCTGGTACAGTACATCAATCTGAAAAGTAAACGGACGCCGTAAAGTAAAATAAGAATCAACAGTGGTACGTTTAAAGTATGAAAATGATTTTATTGAAAAAAATTGCCCTTAACAAGCAATTGTATGAAAATGGCCATTAAATAACTGTAACTGCATGGCCTTGATTTTTTAAAATTTAATGCTGTAACTGGATGAGTATTAGAATGGCCTAAGTGACTGACATTTTTATAATTTTTAAAATATTAGTTTTGTTTTTATTATGCAAAAATAAAAATAAAAATAAACAAAAATAGTGGGTAGCAACGATTACTTGAATGCTAAGAAACTGGAGATTTCAATCCCTTTTGATTTGGATTGGAATCAACATACATTACTTTAACAAGAAGATATTGGAGTCTTTTAGTTGGATTTTGGTGTTTTTGATTTGGATTTGAATAATTTGTTATTTTTGAAGTAATATTGTTGTTTTAACCTGGCTGGAATTATTTGTAAATTTATTCCAAAAGTTTAGAGACCCCAGTAGAAATGGATTTGCAAGTAGTCTCATTAATGTTATTATTATTTATATAGCTATTTTATTCCAAAGACAAAAATAAAAAATTAAACTTGGTATTTGATATTTGTTTTCTAAGTAATAATAAATTGGGTGGAGTTAGTAATTCCTATTTACGAGTCAAGGCTAACAATATAACATTATCTTGATATATTTTAGACACATTTTTAAATTATAAAAAATAACTTATATTTATTATAAGTAAATTAAAATTGTAATATATTTTTTTAATTAAAATTTGGTAATATTTTGAAATCCTAAATTCATGGTTAATTCAAAATCTCAATCAATTGAAAATACCGCAAAATTCTTTGGAGCGGTTTAGATTCAACAAAATGCTTGAAATGAGAATGTATCAAAACCAAAATATATGTACCATAAGATTATATTTTAATATAGAGATATAATTTAATCTCTATATTAATACTTCTCTATATTGAGCAATGATTTTGAACATGTAACGAAAAGTTCCAAGTTGCATTTAACCTTAAAAGTCAAACATAAAATTAAAAAGCAAAAGCATAAAGCTAAGCAGTGAGCCACAAATTTTATTTGAATGCGGTCCAGACGAAAGGTATATGTAGAAATGGTTTACCAATAAACAAATTCATTTGTGAGGCAGTTTCCAAAGCATCAATATTTAAATAATATATTTATAAAAATTTACTGTATTAAACCCTAAATAGAATCAGACGACTTTTCCAAACCAGGGGCACCATGTTCGGGAGAGAGTTCACTGTTTACGAAACTAGAAAAGAAGAACGAAAATTAAATTATGCCGTTTCCTTTTTAAAATATTTTTGTTATATTTTTATGGTTATTTTAAATTTTAATATAAATTTTTATAAAATACAAATAAAACAAAAATATTTAAAAAAGTAGACTGACAAAGATTGGTTATTTTGTATCGTGGTAGTATTTCTAGGAATCTTGGAAGAAAATAAAGCAAATTTAGAAGTGACTTAGTGTAAAGAAAAATACATTTTATATTATCCTATTTTTAGATGTTAGGATTCGTCCCATTTGGAATAAGATTATGATCATGCGTTTAATAAAGTGAGGCTTGATTCATTATGTTAAAATTAAATGAAGAAAGTGAGTTTGATTTCATTATGTTAAAATTAAATGAAGAAAGTGAGTTTGATTTCATTATGTTAAATGTTACTAAAAAAAATTTTAAGATAGAATATTTGGTGTTGGTATGTGGAATGTCTTGCGTGTATCTTTAGATTTAAGCTATTAGGTCAGGTTTTATGGGAGTTTTTAATTTTGCTATGTTGTTTGATGTTGTGAATGCAAAGTTTCAATTTCCTTCGTGACAACAAACACTTTTTGTAATATTTAAAAATTTGGTTTAGTTGTTTGTTTGTTTTTTTAGAGTATTCAATGGTTTGTTCAACTGTGTCATTTCTTTTATGGCTTGTGGGCACTGTTCAAGTTGTGAAGTGTTGAAGTTATCCTAGATCTTGAGTTCTTTCTTGCAACATCTAGATTTTTTGTAATATATCATTAAGTTCTACGCTTGCCACTGATTTGTTGTCCTTTTTCATTCAATTCGTGACAATTTGCATCCAATCCCTTGACTCGTGCAAGGGTTGTTGCGTCTGTCTAGACTTCAACGTGATACTCCTTTTTTCAGAGGCGTAAGTACCTATGTTGAATGTTTTCGATGGACCTTGCTACATGAAAAAATGAGAAGTACATGAAAAATGTGATTGCACTCACGTTTTTCATGTATTTCTCATTTTTTGTGTAGCAAGGTTTGTTGAAAGCATGCAACATGGGTACCCCTTGGATGAGTAATTAAATTCTACATACGACAAGTGTTCCTGCTTGAAATTTGAGTAAAACTGTAAGAATATGAGTTGAAAAAACAATGTTTTTATTTTTTAATCTTTTTACTTTTTTACTCAAAAAATGGTGAATCATCCTCCATGGTTGCCATCATCATCTTGAATCTTATTGGTTCTTATAAAGTTGAATTTTTGTTTAAAAGCTCATTTTTTACTTTAAAATTTCTCTAATACAACGTCTTCCTCTGTTACTCTGTAGTGATTCCCCAACCATTGCTACACCTAATCCTTCTTCGATTGTATCTAGATGCAGAGTGGAGTCGTTTTAAAATGAGCTATTGGGCTATATACTTCAATAATGTAGGGTGGTATCTGCAAGATGCCCTCTATTATATGTTAGATCATTTCCATGTATGCATAAAAGGTCACATTATTATCTATCTTAACTTATGTGTGGAATGCCACAAGTGTATCTCACTACCATGATCAATTGCTTCTCTATATTGGGACACTGCATCTCCTCTGGTTCCCTCTATGTGAAAATTGCGATCAGTATCAGTAGCCATTCATACTGAAACATTGCATTGTTGTCATGTGCTTTTTGATAGTCAGTGAAAAATTGGTTTAGTAGAAATGTGGCTCAATTCATCTTGAACCCTTTTATGCACATGGATATTGTTACAATTACTCTTGTTGGGACTTCATCCTTTTGATATTTACGCAATAACTTGCATGCCATCTTTTGTGTGGCAAATCTAACAACCCAATTATTTATGCAGGGGTTGTTAAATCATTTCTTACCCCTATAAGTTCCATATTTCTTGTTGACTACCTCGGCAAGTGCTTTCTCTTTGCATTTATATGTGATATATGGTTCTAGATCTTCACCTTCTTTAGAAAGCACTATGATTTTGCTAATAACTTGTGGGTTGAGGGATTCTCGTTAATATTGCTATAGGAATATTCCATGCACACAACTCAATAGGCATTTAACACAGGGGTTTAAATTTATGTACACATGCCCAATCTTATGGTTCTCGATAGCACTGTGGTATTTTTTTTGTGCGTGCTATGAGAATTTCTTTGTGTTCGTAATGTCATGTTTCAAAAATTTTAAGTGCTTGATTGCACCAAGCATATCCCCTTCAACAATCATTCTATCTAAGATTTGGGGCATTACCAATGGGTATTGAAGATCCTTCTTTAGATGTATTAGCTTTGCATTGTTTTTTCTCGGTGGTATGTATTCTCTTTCAAACTTCCCTATTATTGGCTCATTTATTTCCACTTCTTCTGTTGGATGCATAGGGGTTGGAGACACCCCTGATGTTTTGGTCCTTGCTTTTTGCTTGGGAGAAAAGTTCCTCTAATAAATGTCATGGCTCTGGACTTTGGAACTGGTGCATATCTCATAGCTTTGGCCCTCTTTTCATGCTTTAAATAACTTCAGTAGAATGAGTTTTTCCATCAAGTCTCCCCCTCTTATACCTGAATATGTCACTGCGCTCTTTCCTAGCCGCAATAACTCCATATTTGTTAGGTAAGATTCATTATCCCTTCATATTTATTTCTCTAAGCTCCTTTTGCCTCAATGCATGGAGTCGGGCACGCTGAAGTCTTATCAATGACCTCTTCTACCATATTTTCCAATTTGGAAGGACTATCTCCTTATAGTGCACCCAAACTATCATCAATGTAACATTTTCATCGTGTCTCTTACCTTTTTCCAGTTTTCACGATTCCCCCAGCGAGTGCTCGACAATTATTTGATCCTTTGAATAGTGTACGTTGTTCTATGAAGTCCTCCTTTCCACATCGAGTGCAGAATTTGTAGTAAATTTTGTTAGTCCCTTTTTCCAATTTGAAGCTCAATCCACCATTTCTTCGGAATTGCCTTCAATGCTACCTCCAAAGTCACTATCCTTGTCACCTCGTCGTCATTTAGGGGATCACACACCTCTGTCCTAATATGGGAACACCTTATGGTGAATACCTCATGTAACATGTGTTGCCAATTCTCAAAGGTTGTATTCGAGTCTAATGCACATGATCTAGCACTTTTCCAGTGAAGATCTCCATCAACAGTTGGACTAAAAATATTCTTCCTTGCGAGCTGTTATGTTGTAAATATTATTGAGTTCTGTTGCGTAGAATCCATCCCTCATTCATTCTGTAAAACCTCCTCCCACATTTACCCAAATTCATAAGCTCGCTAGGATAAACATGAGATGAGTGTCATTATGACATGAACAAACTTCCAAGTTCTAGCTAAGGAAGTAGAACTTACAACTGAAGACTCACTGACATCTTACAGGGACTACAAACCAGTGAGACGTTGAACAACCACTCCAAGCGATCAATCCCTGAGCTGGACTCTAACTTAGAATCCCAACCACACACACAATAAGACAAGAGTGCAGTTATGAGGTCCCAACTGCACGCACAAGCCTGCATCCATGTGGTCATGGCCTAATTTCCTCAGTTCAGTGCCATAGGTTCCTATATCTTGGCCACTTTTTTACGTTAGCCTCCAGACCACTACCCAAATTTGCTTGTAACTTTCCAAAATCATAATTAACATGACAAGAATGCTAAACATTCAAACTTGAAGCAAGAACTTGAACTGGGCTACCTAATCCAGTACAAACATTTCATCAAACATATGACAAACATGTAAGCTACATGGCATGAATGCATATATGATCATAAAATGATAGTCTTCATCTAAGAATTACCAAAAAGGCTCTAAGCCCTCTCTGACTAGCTGCAATAACACTTGTTACGCTGTGCATTCATCAACCATACAATAATTTATCAAAACATGTCAAGATCTATAGGTAGATTACATCATATAACCAACATATAACTAGAAAATAACCAATATAGAAACCATGCTAAATCAACCATAATATTAACATCATAACTAGTGCAAGTGCTCATAGATCACAATAGAAAAATAAATTTTATTAACATGTGAAAATGCCAACCAAGTTAGGGACTTCTACATACCACCCGACCATAGATTGGGTCGAACCAAATCTCTTTTTCAACAAATCACCCCACGCCATATTCCAAGCATGAATGTGGGATCTCATAGAATAAACCAAGACAAAACAAACCATGTTGAAATTGATTGCAGTTCGCTAGAGTGACATGGCTTTGTCTCCTAGTTAAATCAATAAATTCGAGTTATATGCTAGAAGTAGAGTTTTGCATGTATTGATTGCTAAAATTTAGCAATCTAGTAGAGTTCTTGTTAGTTAAACTTAGTCATTGATCTCTAGTCGCTAGTTGAGTCAATAAGAGTTTAGTTGAGTAGTTATCATTGTTGCGAACTCATTGATCCTCAGTTAACTGATCAATTTACTAAAAATAACCCTAGTAATGCATGGAATTCAAATTCCCTAGTTGAGGTGGAGGAAAAGGCACATTGTAATTATAAATTGTATACTAGTTGATTGTGGAGTGCTTTTGCATTGCACAGGTGATTAATTCCTCTATAATTTGTGCGTGAGGAAATAGGGAATTCCCTATCTTTTAGGAGAAAATTTTCTTGAGGATTGCATAAGGAAATATGAGGAAATTTGAGGCCTATTTTCACTAAGTGTTGGTCAGAGTAGGTCAGCGAGGAGGAGATCAGAATCGCAGTGTAGAGTGTGCTTCAGGATTGAAGCAAGACATTGTAATTGATCCTTATTCTCATCTGAATTAATGCAAAACAGTGGATGGGTTTTTCCCAGTTGGGTTCCCCTGTGAAATCATTGTGTTTCTTGTGTTTTGATGGTTGCGTGTTTTGCATGTGTTTCTATTTTGTGTTTTCTTTTTTGCAGAATTGTAGAAGAAATTTGTCTCTTGATTTCAGTTCGAATTCATTAGTGGTAACAAAATTTCTTTCTATTTCTAAAAACTAGGGCTTATAGAAGCCAAACCACCTCAACCCTCAACCACAGTGATTCCACCTCTACAGTCTGGAAATCACTAACATCAACTAAATCGGTCTCTACCCAAGTTTTCAAGGACCTTAGGGACTAGTAACTCAACCCATATCCTTCTCGGGCTCCAAAGCGTTTGTTCCAACTGTGGCTCCAGGGACTAGTAACTCAACCCACCAAGGGCTCCATGATGTTTGTCCCAAACTATGGCTCCACGAACTAGTAACTCAACCCAAAATGTTCAAGGTATTCTAGAGTGTTTGTTCCAACCCACAACGATTGGGAACCTAAGCACCAATCATAAAACAAGTGGAAATACTCACAACACCATGAATATCCAGGGAATGGAAAGACAAGACTGAATCCATGGTCAATCTAGGAAATTCTCCATGCCAATGAAAACACATAACCAAGGAATCACATGCATATACCATGCATCCAAAAATCAACAAAGGAAATCACACATGCACCCTGTTACCTGCAAAGCAATCCCACTGTAGCTACTGATCTAACTGTTTCATTGCACCCCGTGTTTTCCTTTTCCTTCTTTCTCCAAATCCAAGTGAATGCCAAAGTTCTTTAAGAATTCTCTAAGTGTGCAAGAGTACTATAAGAGAATGAAAGAATGAAAGGAGAGTTCAATTCAAAACTATAAAAAAAGCTAAACCAACAAACCTAATCCAAAAAATGTGATTTGATTCTCTGAAGCGAAAAGCTAAGCTAATTTCCCTTGCATGAAAATATGTGTCTCTTCACCTTCCTTTTCTCCTATTTTTTTATTTTCCAAAATAAATGCCAATTATTACCTATTTTCCTTAGAAATGTCTTTGTCAATTTCCATAGCCATAATAATCACAAGTGATGCCCACTAAAATGTTTTCTGAACATTTAGGTTGGAAAAATTTGTCCCAGGACCTTGGTTTTATTTTATTTACATGGAAAATCAGTTAGAGGTTGTTATAAACCCCTCCCGCTTAGGGGAACGTTCTTGTTGTTCAATGATGCTTATAACTAGAAAAACGTGCTACCCATGGAGCATTATAACACATCTCGATGCAACATTTACATCATACCAAACTGCTGAAACCATGAACACCATAATTTTTGTTGGAGCTTTATAACACAACTCATTGCAGTATTTACAATATGTAAATGCATATATAAACATAACCAAAAATAAATATATCAAAACACATGTTCCAACACAACTGCTCAATTAACCAATATGGAAGGATACATAGCTTACATCTGATCAAGCATCTCCCATGTAGCTTCATTGGGTCCATTGCACTTTAACTTGCTTGATTACTTTGTTCTGGAGCACAAGTTGTTTCCGCTGCAATACACACTGAGGTTATTATTGGAAGTCTCCCTATGGATCCACCTACAATACAAACCACTCAATCACATGCTCAACATCTTGGATATATCTCTTAAGCAATGAAACATGGAAAATATCATGGATTTTCACTGTCGGCAACAGTGCACGCTGGTAGGCCACTGGTCCAATCCTCTCTAGGATCTCAAAAGGCCCACAATACTGAGGTGCCAATTTGACACATGGCCCAATTCCCAAGGAGCTCCTCTTGGACTTGATGCACAAGTACACATGATCCCCAACTTGGAACTCCTTGAATGTCCTATGTTGATTTGCATAACTCTTCTACTTTGTGCTACCTTAAAATTCATTTTAATAACCTGCATTTTATGTTCCATCTCAGCCAACATGTCTAGTCCAATCAACACCCCGTTCACTGGATCACTCTAGTTGATAGGAGTATTACAACTTTTCCCATAAAGAGCCTCAAATGGGATCATCCTCAAAGATTCATGATACCCATTATTATATTCAAATTCCACTAATCAAAGATAATCCTCCCACTTCCTCTATTGATGCATGACATACATTCTCACCATATCCTCAAGAACTCTGTTAACTCTGTTTGTCCATCTGTTTACGGATGATAAGCCGTACTGAAGGCTAACTCTATCTCCAAGCTTGCAAACAACTCCTTCAAAAACCTGGAAGTGAACTTGGCATCTCTCTCTGAAATGATCTTCTTGGGAGCACCATGTAACCTCACTACCTCCCTGATGAGTATCTGAGATACCTCGTTAGCTGAATTAGTAGACTTCATTGCAATGAAGTGAGCTACTTTATTCAACCTGTCAACTACAACTATGATGGAATCATGTTTCTTCGATGTCCTCAACAAACCCGTAATAAAGTCCATGGAAATGACCTTCCATTTCCATTCTGGAATTAGAATAGGATGCAACAAACCAACTGGATGTTTACACTTTGTTTTCACCTGCTTACAATCCAAACACGTAATAAAGTCCATGGAAATGGCCTTCCATTTCCATTCTATAATTAGAATAGGATGCAACAAACCAACTGGATGTTTACACTTTGTTTTCACCTGCTTACAATCCAAACACGTAATAAAGTCCATGGAAATGACCTTCCATTTCCATTCTGGAATTAGAATAGGATGCAACAAACCAACTGGATGTTTACACTTTGTTTTCACCTTCTTACAATCCAAACATCTTGCAACAATGTCAACCAATTCCTTCTTCAAGTTTGGCCAATGGTAGAACTTCTTCACAACTGTCAAAGTCTTTTGGTATCTCGGGTGGCCTGAATATGGCTTGACATGAAACTCCCTCAAGGCAACCTTATTGATTTCATTTTCATCTGACACATAAATCATGTTCTTGAATTTGACCAAGATATTTGTTGTGAGGTGATATTCCCCATCTCTATCACCTTCACCCTGATATTGTAATATATGCATTGTTGATATCTGTCATCATGCTTCCCTAGCTATAATATCTTCTCCTGCAACCTTGTCTCATAAAAACTCATTGCTGCAATATGATTCACTTGCACTCTCCTACTGAGAGCATCTGCAACTCTGTTCTCCTTGCCCTTAATGTACCTGATCTCAAAGTCAAACTCATTAAGAGTATCCAACTATCTATCTTTCCAAACATTCAGATTAGGTTGGTTAAACAAGTACTTCAGTCCACTATGATCACTCATTAGAATAAACTTACTGTCAAAAAGATAATGCCTCCACATCTTCAATGCATGAACGCTAGCTGCCAACTCAAGATCATGAGTCACATAGTTCGGCTTGTGCTCATTCAACTTCCTTGAATCATATCATACCACTTGTACTTCTTGCATCTAGACTCCACCAAGTCCCTTCTTGCAAGCATATGTATATGCCATGAAATATTTATTAGGATCTGCAATCTTCAAGGCCGAATAATTTGTAAGCAACTACTTCAACTGCTAAAAACTAGTTGGAGACTCCTCAGTGTATTCAAACTTCTTTCCTTTCTTCTGCAAGGATGTAATAGGATAGGAAATCCATGAGTTCTTGATGAACCTCCTGTAATAACCTGCTAGTTCCATGAATGATCTTACCTCATTCACATTCCTAAGAGCTAGCTACTCCATGATATCTCTAATATTTTTCGGATCCACTGCTATCCCTTCCTTGGAAACAACATGCCTCAAGTAATCAACTTCAATTTAAAAGAAACTGCACTTGTTGAGCTTGGCATATGACTGATTCTCTTTCAACAATATCAACACTATTTCTAGGTGCTCTGCATGATCTTCCTCATTCTGAGAATATATGAATATGTCATCAATAAACACTATCACAAACTTGTCGAGATAAGGACACAACACATTGTTAATCAAACACATGAAAGTAGTTGGAGCATTAGGAAGATCAAAATTAACCACTACAAACTCATAATGCTCACACCTAGTACAAAATTTAGTCTTATAGATGTTTTTCTCTCTGATGCGCCCCTGATGATATCTTGATCTCAAGTCAATCTTTGAGAAAAATGTTTCTCCCTTCAACTGATCAAACAAGTCATAAATATGTGGCAATAGATACTTGTTCTTGTAGTCACCTTGTTCAACTCCATGTAATTGATGCACAATTTGTTCTCCTTCTTTACAAATAACACTGATGCAACCCAAGGTGACATAGTTGGCCTTATGTATCCTTTATCAAGAATTTCCTTAAGCTCCAACTTCAATTCCACCAATTTTGGAGTGCTCATCTTGTAAGTTTCCTTTGATGCCGGTGTTGATCCTAGTACCAACTAAATAGAGAAATCCACTTCCCTATGAGGCAATAACTCTTCAAGATAATACATCCTAAAACTGCTGCAAAACAAGATAACTTTTCAAGACTTCATTATCCTCAATGTCCTCTTTGTCACTGGAAATATGCACTGCAAAAAATACAATGCTTTCTCTAAACTATGCTTAGCTTGCATCACTGTAACCATTCTCATTGATGTAGGCTTCTTCTTTATCTGCAAGATTCTCTTCTCTCCATCACCATCCAGACACTCAAAATCCTTGTCATAGAAATCTACCTTAGTCCTATGAATAAAAAACAAATCCATACACAAAATCATACTGTATGATCCCAAATGAAGCACATTAGATGTGTTGATATAAGCATACCATTCAACTCAAAGGCAAAAGCTATCACCCAATGGTGAACTCTTTTCTTGGTCCCTGTAGCCCACTGTAACAACCAAGACTCAACATGCACTTTTTTATTCAAGCCATAATTATACACCAGGTTAGGACTAACATAACTATAATTAGATCCAGGATCAATCAAAATGGAAAAAAATAGATCACATAACTTACCTTCCATCTGAATAATGGGTGCCTAATGGTCCACCTAACTATTATCAAGTGCTTCTAGATCTGAGGAATACTCTGACCAAAATCCCCAACTGTCTGTGCCCCCTAAGCACTGTAAATACGAGATATGCCACCCTGGTGCTGTGGGAAATCTCTCCTAAAATGCCTCTACCACAAGTCTAACATTACAAGGGTTTCCTGCCAATGCCTTTGTTCAGCGCCTTAGACTGAAATACATTTCCTCTCTTAATTGCATTGAACTTCTTATAAGGTGCTACATTCTCCTTATCACCTGCATCCTAAGGTCTTCCTCACTTTTTAACCCACTTTCCTTTAGTCTATTCATTCCCTTTCTAATGACGTCTCGACCCAAACTTATGATTAGACTGAACATAACAATGCTTCAACTTCCCGATGCCTTCTTCCAATGACCAAGACTCATCATACTCAATCTGACCTTTAAATTATAAATACAATCCATTAATGAAACTTTGGACCTTTGTCTTCTCATCGTTAAGGTAAGGCACATACCTCAACAATTCCAGAAACTTGGTCATATACTCTTCATCTGTCATAGATCCCATCTTCAACTCATAGAAATCCTCGGCATTTCCATCATAAAATATCTCATACAAGTACTTCTTTCAAAAGAGTATTTAAAACTCATTCCAACTCAACTCCTCTGTGTTGATGCCTCTGACATGGTTCACATCTTTCCACCAGATGTATGCTCCTTTTGCGATTGAAAATAACTATCATATCTTTCATATTCTTTGTATAATCATATAATTCAAAAAATTCTACATTCCAAGTGGCCATGCTTTTCAATCTTCCAATTTCTTCACATCCGCATCAAAATTAGGAGGTATAACTTTATTGAATGATATGGAAAATATTGCTTCTCACTCCTCCTATAAGGATGATGGTGATGATGACTATGATGTCTCTCTGAACCAAAACTAGAATAATATCCATAAGCTCTACCTTTCATGTCAGGTTTATCTAACCATCTTCCACCTCTGATTGTGTCATCTCTGTCCAACCTCTATCTTGATTGAGACCTGCTACCATATGCCCCATTAGTCCTTTCCTCCTATCCATGATTGATTCGTGGCTATCCCTACCTCTACAACAAGCTCTCAAGAATCACTGCATTGACCTCTAATTTTTTTTCCATGAGCTCTGACACTGTATTTCATGTCACTGAATTATCTTGTCATTATATGCCTTGCAACTTTTGATCTATGCCTTTAAGCTTCTCATTGTATCTGTTATATCAGGAGAGTACTCACCTCCTTGCTGCTCAACTAACCTATAAGTAGAGTCACGTGAACTATAATCCACCATTTTTCTTGTCATCTTTGATCTTCTACTTCCTATAAACGTACCACGTTAGATAAACCAAATATAGACATAATAAAAATTATACCTTAGTGTGAAGTTTAGGGGAGGCTATCTCATCTACACAAACAATCCATATTAGCACAATATGTATATACATAATGAAATCAACATATCAATCATCTCAACATCAACATGACGACACAAGACTGCAACAATGACCATCACAATGCATTCATAACAACCATATCGACAACTAACATGCATGCATAACAATCACATCTAACCCATCCAGTCCAAGTGTTTGAACCTGGAAGCTCTGATACCAATTTGTAATGCCTCCTCTCAAATTTACTCAAATTCACAAGCTCGCCAGGGTAAACATGAGACAAGTGTCACTATGACATGACCCGACCTCCAAGTCCTATTTAAGGAAGTGAGGCTTACAACTGAACACTTACTAGCATCCTACAGGGACTACAAATCACTCAGGCGCTGAACAACCACCCCAAGTGATGAACCCCTGAGTTGGAACCTTTTTTCTCTGACCTAGCACCCCATTCGCACACACAAGAAGGCAAGAGTGTGGGTATGAGGCCCCAACCGCACATACAAGCATGCTCCCATGTTGTTATGACCTAAAATCCCTAGTTTAGTGCCAACGATTTCAATATTTGAGCCACTTTTCTAGGATAGGCTCCTAACCACTGCCCATAACTGCCTGTAACTTTCCAGAATCATAATTAACATGACGACAATGCCAAAATTTAAAACTTGAAGCAAGAGCTTGACCTGGACTACCTAATCCAAACAAAAATTTCATCAAAACATATGGAAAACATGTAAGCTACAAGTCACAAATGCATATCTAATCATAAACTGATAGTCTTCATTGAGAATAACCGAAAAGGCTCTAAGTCCTTTCGAACTAGTTGCAATAACACTTGTTAGTCCCTGTATTCATTAACTTATCAAAACATGTCAAGAACAATAAATAAATTACATCATATAAACAACAAATAACCAACATATAAATCATGACAAATAAGCCATAATATCAACATCATAACCAATGCAAGTGCTCATAGATCACAATAGTAAAATAAATATTATTAACATATGAAAATGCCAACCAAGTCAGGGACTTCCACGTACCACCCGACTATAGATTGGGCTAAACCAAATCTCTCTTTTCATTAGGGGAATTTTGAGGTCTAAAATGGGTCTCCTAAGGAAATTATAAAATAATAGTGGAAATAATAAAATAAGATTACATTACATCATCAAATTTTAGAGGGAAAAAAGAAAAAAAACAATTTTTCAACTCGTATTTTCAACTTATCTCCCTATGGGTTTACTCAAATTTTGAGTGACAACACTCGTTGGATGAAAAATTTGATTCCTCATCCAAGGAGTACCCATGTTTCATACTTTTGATGGACCTTACTACACGAAAAATGATAAATACATGAAAAATGTTATTGCAATCTTGTCTTTTCATGTATCTTTTATTTTTCATGTAGCAGGGTCCATCGAAAGTATGCAACATGGGTACTCCTTTGATGAGGAATTAAATTTTTCATCCAATGAGTACTCCCGCTGGAAATTTGAGAAAACTTTAGAGAGACAAGTTGAAAATACGAGTTAAAAAAATAGTTTTATTATTTTATTATTTTTTAATCTTTTTTATTTTTTTACTCCAAAAATGGTGAATCATCTCCCATGGTTGAGATCATCATCTTAAACCCTATTGGTTCGTATGAATTTTATTTTGGCGTTACATTTTTCTTAGGAGGCGCATTTTAGATCTCAAAATTCCCCTAATATCTAATCATCCCCATGCCATATTCCAAACATGAATGTGATATCTCATGGAATAAACTAAAACAAAACCAACCAGGGCTTCCAAATGCAAAACCAAATCAACCCTCAACCACAATGTTTCCATCTCAACGGTTTGGAAATCACTAACATCAACCAGATCAGTCTCTACTTAAGCTGCTTAGGGCTCCATGAACTAGTAACCCAACTCACAACCTTCTAGGGCTCCAAAGAATTTGTTCCAACCCCGGCTCCAGGGACTAGTAAGTCAACCCACCAAGGGCTCCAGAGCGTTTGTCCCAACCTACAGCGCCAGAATCTAGTAACTCAACCCAAACTTTTCTAGGGCTTCTAGAACGTTTGTTCCAACCCACAACCATCGAGAACTTAGGCACCAATCATAAAACAAGTGGAAAAACCCACAACACCATGGTTATCTAGGAAATGATGAAACCACTATCAATCTAGGAAAATCTCCTTGCCAATGAAAACACATAACCAAGGAATCATATGTATATACCATACATCCAAAAATTAAAAAGGAAATCACACATGCAACTTGTTACCTGCAATGCAATCCATTTGTAGCTTCTGATTCAATTGTTTCTTTGCACCCCCTGCTTTCCTTTTCCTTATTTCTCCAAATCCAAGTGAATGCCAAAGTCCTCCAAGAATTCTCTAAGTGTGAAAGAGTATGGGAGAATGAGAGATCAAATCAAAACTATAAAAAAATAAACCAACAAAAGCTAAGCCAAAAGTTGTGAATATTTCTCTGAAGCCTTTTTTTATCATTGATACCTCTATTTTCTTCATTTTCCTTCATGTTTCCTCTAATTTCCCTTGCATTCATATCAGTGTCTCTTCATCTTCCTTTTCTCATTTTTCCTTTATTTTCGTAAATAAATGCCAATTATGATCTCTTTTTCTTTACAAATGCCATTGCTAATTTCCATAACCATAAATAACCACAACTAATGCCCACTATAATGTTTTTCCCAACATACAGCTTGGAATACGTGTCCCATGACCATGGTATTATTTTATTCACATGGAAAATCAACCAAGGGCTATTACAGGTGGTGGGCTCCAGTATTGTAGCAATAATGCTACAACTCCTGGAGCTTCCTTATCTAATTTTATCAACCCGGTAGTTCGTAACAAACTTGGAAGCGACGGTGCTGTATGCACAAGTACTAGCTCTTGTCGTAGCTGTCACTTGGTCAGCTGGCACAAGTCCGCTAGGGGCTCAAGCCAACTTCTATGAGCTCTTAGAAGAAGCTTCTTAACTGATGAATGAAAGCTAACTCAAAGGAAATTAACCTACTTGCAGAAAGAACTGAAAGCCAACAAGGAACGCAAACCCTAGCAAACCCTAATCCTACTGATGCAAAGGTGGGAATGCAAACTACTGAAAGAGATGCCATTACTTCTAGGAATGTGAGATGCAGGTGTCTAGACTACTTTGATCTGAGGAAAACATATTTTTGTATTTTTGTTCAAGTCGTTGGAATTATTATGCATGTGCTTCTAACTGGGTTTTGACTGTGCAGGGATAGATCAAGGGGAGGAATTCTTGGAAGAGGTCAGGAAGGCTCAGAGAGGGTCTAAGGAGTCCCTAGCATCCTTTCAGAAAGTTTCACAAAGTTTGGATGCCAAGCAACCATGTTTATGAGCTTCTACAGGAAGTCTGCAGGGGTTCTACAGGATGTTCAGAATTTCTACAGGAAGTTCAGTAATTCCCACAGGATGTTCTACAATCAGATTTTTGGGTGATGGATGAGTGGAAGAGGCTGCATGGATGGATAAGGAGGTAGGAGAGGGGTTTGTAATGACTTAGGGACGGAGAGATGAGATGAAGAGGGGGTGTGCTAAGCTGGTTTGTCTAAAGGAGGGTAGAGGGAATGGAAGGCCGAAAAGGTAGAATAACGTGGGTAATAGAAGAGTTGGGAGACAAGGGGTCTACTTGGGAGATGAGTAGTTGGCCTAGGCACGACTTAGAAGGATAAGGGAGTGAGGGAGTAGTACTGCACAGTGTAAACGAAACAAATCATCCACGTCCTGCACATAACTAAAATTTCATCAACCTATTCTAACCGTTTTAATAAAACCAAAGAACAGCAACGTTATTTCTGAGGAAAATGATGCATGGCACTGAAGCAAAAAATTATTCCACAAGATCTGAATGCATGGACACTTCTACAAACGAAAATATTGCATCAAAGATTGCATGAACATGTAAAACAATGTTTTTGGTGGGTGGCACTGTCTGCAATTCCAGTCCCTAAACAGAGGTGAAAATGAGTGTGCAATCAACCCTTTTTGGAACTCTTATTAACTCCAATCTCCTTACTCTATTCTAAACTACTGAAGCAACTATGTGTCATAAAACTAACCTACTTAACCACACCAAGAAATTCAACTTAGCAAACTGCGTTTCCAAATGCATGTAAAGGAAAAGAAATACAATGCTGAAAGAAAGATAACAATACAAAGGAAGGAGGCCTTAGGCTCTCAGGTTGGGCCCAACCCCGAGAGCTATGGCTCCTTTAAGAACTCAGAACTGAACTCAAATCTGCCTGCTTTCCATTAAAAGATAACAATCATAAATCAAATAACATGCCACTAATGGCTTACAAAAGAGCAAAACAGAGCTATCAGCTCGTAGTTCAGAATGTGCAACAAGGTTTCCAAAAGTCCTCTTCGAAGGCTATAGCCCTATCATTTATACATCTTGAGGCCCCAAGCTGGCCTCCTAAATCAGTGGGGCTTGGCTGACCAAACTAAGAGTGATCTGTTGCTTCCTCAAAATCCGTTTGGCTGCCTTCTAACTCGGTGGTGGTGGCTGTTGGAGCTCGGAGTTGGGGGTGAAGATCACGAGGAAGGCCATTCAATGTTGTGGACAACCTTCCTACAAAATCTCAATCCCAGCTTGGCTGTCTCCTAGCCCTCATCTGCGTGGTTTTGCTCCATTAAATGTCAAAAAACCTGAAATAAGCACGTGTTAGCCACCTAGGAATAGTGACTACCCTCATTCGTACAAATGACATAAATATACTAAAAAATGATGCATAAGTTATGAAAAATGAAGGGTTGAGCAAGGGTAGTTAGGTCAAATGAGCCCAAAATGTTACCAAATTTGGGGCTCATCATCACCCCCCAGCTAAAATGATTGCTCATCCTTGAGAAACTAATCCAGCTCCTCGTCCTTCATTGCCTTCACTACCACCCTCACATCCCAGGCCTCTGCAGTAGTGTCCTCCTCACTGATATGGAACCCAGCCTTTCTTTCCACCTCTTCCCACTGTTCATGCTCATCTTTTTCTGTGCTGCCTTCCATCAATCCTAACAACAGAGGTGGGCTTAGCTTGAGGCCAATCCAGCTGGCCTGGAGGTTCTGCATGGATTTCTTATAGAGGGGCACCCGTACTAGAGCTTCCCTCATTCGAGTTGGAGTGTGATATTCCCTGATTTTTAGACTGTGGGCCAATGTGTTCCATCGGCGGGTGCAAGCTTGAGCACAGTTGTCCCCTAACAGTCTCTCCATATCCTCGAAATGCGCTATGGCCTGGGCCTGCTGATCCATATATTTCAATAAAGCTTGAGGGTCGGTGGATAAGTGTTGGTGTGCCGATATTAATGCAGTTGGATCCCCTGGCTCTGCTCTAATTAGTAATGGCTCATTCAGCTCTCGGTTCATGACCTCTTTGACTTCTGCTGCTCTCTTGTCTTCATGGTTCAACCATGAGGCAAATGCCATCAACTGCATATCCCCTAAGACTGTGTTTGGATCCCATGAAGTCACATTAGGAAGGGCCAAATTATGGAGATAAAACTCCGATAGTTTGGCCTTATCCTCTGATGAACTGGTATTGCATAATTCTGTGAACTGCTGCGGGTCTTGGAGTTGGGAGATACCCCTTTGCGCTAATGCATTGATTTGAAATTGCAGCCACTGGTCTCTTAGGTACAGGCCATAGGATTTGGCCGGCTGTCTGCATTGTATAGCATCCATGGCCCAACTGGCCATGCAGGCCAATTGTGCCTCTTTTTGCTGCAACTGCTGTTTGAGCGCTTGTATCTCAATTTGTGCTTGCAGTTCTTTTTCCTGTAGATGCGAGGTTGGCTCCCCAAGACCGACTTGCAGTCCTTCTCTGCCTTGTTGTTCTGCTGTGATGTCCCCTGAGGATGTGCCCGTTCCTCTCCTCAGCTCCTGTAGCTGCAGTCTAAGTTTTTCGTTCTCTTCCTGTAGGAACACCCGCTGGTAGTTTGCCACGTGTTTAGCCATAGCTAATTCCTTTCTTGCCTCCTTGAGTTGTTCCTCCAAGGGGCCTATGTCTGCCACACCTTTTGATTTGGCTATTTTCATCCACGTGTGGGTTCGTACTCTCTCTTCCTCCAATGCAAAGAAAAGTGGCACAGTGAATTTCTGTGGTATAATTTTTCCAGCTTCTAAGAAGTTATAATATGAGCTCAGACTTGGCTGAGGACTAGGCTCCAGAATATGTTCTTTCTCTTCTTCTCTTGGTGGCTCTACTTCGTCTTCCCTCGGTGGTGATGAGGGTGCCTCTCCTTCCATCCTCTCTGTCTCCTTAAGCCGGGCCAAGGTTTCCTGTAGAGCGGCCTCAGCATCCTGTAGCCGGGCTTTTGAAGCCAACTGGTCCAACCTCTCTTTCCAAGTAGTTGTTTTCGGGCTCCCCCTCTCATAGGTGACTGATATCTTTGAGGGGGACCTCTCCCTGGGTGAAGTAGGGGTATCCTCTATAGTAATTGGGCTGTTGGACGGAGGTTGTGGCTTGCCCGTTTTTATTCTCACACTTCTCCTAGCTTTGAAATATAGAGGGGCCTCCCTCTTTCTCTTTTCCTTTGGCTTAGGAGGTGTACTGAGGGCGGCCAGCATGACTGCTGCCTCCCTTGCAAGAATGTCGGCTCTCTTTTCCTTGGGTTTTCCTTTCTCAGGGCTTCCTGTAGAAGGCCCTTTATCAGCTGATTTCTGGCTTCCTGTAGAAGCCGGTTTTGGTTTTCCTGTAGAAACAGGTGGCACCGTTTTAGTTTGTTTTGCTGAGTGTGTTTTGCTTTTTGACTTGGTCGAGGCTGCTGTCGAGGTGCCTTTACTGACGTGGACCTGCTCAGTCTTGTCCACCCTACTTTGTAACCTTTTCTCTCTGGGCGTCAACATGGGTGTGTCATTCTTCTCTTTGGCAACCTTTTTCTCTTGTTTCTCCTTTTGCTCTTTCTTCGGTGCTTTGGCCGTGGGTCTTTGGCCTTTTTCTTTCTTCTCTGTGGATACTGACTCCTTCTCCTCGCTGCTGGAAGAACCAAGCTCTTCGGTCAACATTTTTATATTTCCATCCTTAGTCAGATTTCGAAAGGCTTTCCACGAGAGAGGGACTTTGTATGTGTGGAGTGCATCCTCCACGAGGAGCTTAATGAGCCCATGGTGGGCTACCTGGTTTGGCGTGCCTTCTTTTAACTTGGTGGCACATTCTGTCATAGACTGCAGTAGAAAGTAGGGAATACTTAGTTTGTTTTCTGCAGGTAGGTCCATCTGATGTCTCAATTCAGTGAGTAGCCGGAAATGGTACCCATACACAATGCTAAACCGTCCTTCGCATGTGATGTATTTCATAATTTGGAGGTTGACCTCGCTCCAAAGTGGCAGTAAGATAGTTCTGCGAACCCCGTTCTTATCCTCTGAGAATTTATCCTCTGGTGGGAAGAACTCCTTTTTAGCCTTTTGGCCTAATTTCCTCTCCTCCTTGTCCCACGGTACCCCCATTGGGAGCTCAGTGACTCGGCGGATGAACTGTGGGGTGAGTCTGAGACTCAAACCCCTGAAATTGACGGTGGCCAGCGTTTTTGATTTTGGCTTCAGAGCTCGCAAGAACTCCTCTGCCACCTCATCATCATATCCTTGCAATTTGTCGCAGAACGACATCCATTGTGCACGAGTGAACAACTCTACCACCTCAGGGTTCTCCCTTAGTTTCTTTGAGTTGGTCGGTTCCTTTCTGATGAATCCACCCGGCATGGTGAAAACCTGCTATGTAGCTGGAGGTGGCGGGTGCGTATAAAAAACTAGCCTTTTGGGACAGAGCATAGAACTACGCCTCTGCCACGCACACAATTCGCGAAGACTATCTCCAGATGAGCCTTAACAGGGCTTAATTACAAATCACATCCTGTAGAAAACCTTACATACACTTCGACGACAATTCATGCAAACGGAAGACAACACTTGCAATTTTTATGATCAGACTGTAGTTTTACGTTTTTGAGAACGTCGACTCCGCCACCCTCGAAACCAATTGCATGGGAGGCACAGGTTCAGGCTTACCTTTTCCAATTCGCCACCTTTGACGTGAAGAGACCAATTTTCCTCGTGGCAGTGAGCTTCCTGTAGCGTAGCTTTCCTGTAGAAGCAGCGCACGGGTTCTGGAGAGCACTGCAGTGGTTCTGCGCCTTCTGTGCCACTACCAGACGTTCGAACAAGCCGAAGACTTGGAGTAACGAGCTTCAGAGAAATTCGGACGCTCACTCGACTTCTAAACGGCTGATGATAAATGCGTGGGGTGGCGATCTAGCCGATAGATTTGAATCCGATGGAATTCGTGGCGCGGGGGTGAGCTGTCCCTGCTGGACCGTTGGACGACGTCACCTACTCATTCCACTGCAAGTTTCCTTGACTGTTACATCATTCCCCGCAGATCCGCCGCTGTCATTTCTGTTAAAACGCCGCTTCCCCCCGACTGGACACTTCTCACGTGTCTATTACCCGGTTTGCTTGCCACAACCGCCACTTTCCAACCCCGACTAGACCAGCTGACTGGTCGTCGTGGCCAGTTGAATGGCCATTCGACTGCTCAACCCGTTCATTTCATACTTGCAAACATTTCAAAGTATTATTCATGTAATTCGACGAAAGAAGGGTGAGGCACTTACCTGTGCGGCCGCGACATGATTTTCCAGGTTTCAGGACGATGGTGATTAGATTTGCTCGCTGCTGCTATTTACACAGGCCCGGAGGTCCTTCCTTTTCGCAGGCTGCTGATGGTTACGATGCTTATTACCTGGCTGTGGGTGGTGCATGTGCCTGCTCTATTATTGCATGTTGCAGGCGATTTAATGGTGTACACTCTAGCTGGCTGAACTACTACGGGATTCCTGTAGGATGTCCTGTAGCAGTTTTTCCTCCTCGGGTGCATGCTGAACGGTGAAGACGGTGGCATCACGATCACGATCGCAGGGCCCTTGGATAGCTGTGATAAGTATTGCATGGCATCTCGGCATCTTTTTTCCATTTGAGAATCGCTTCCTCTGATAATTCAGTGTTCTGATTTGACTGTGCAGGTATTTTCATTGCATGGCAACTGGGGTGGTAGAAGGAGGCGACAACAGTGTGTGATGGAGAAAATAGTAGCTTGCATGCCTCCATGCCGAATCTCGGTCGTTAGATCTCCCCACACAATTAGTTCTAGGTCGTCCAAAACTTCTACAGGAAGTTTCCTGTAGAAATACAGAACTTCCTGTAGAAAGTCTGTAGCTTCCTGTAGAAGACTAAGCTGTGATCAAATCGTGCCCAGACCTTGGAGAAGATGAGTGTTTTCGGAGGGGGTGCTGGTGCGGTCACTTGGTAGCATAATAAGGACCCTTGTCTTTGAGTTGAGGGACCTCTTTTCCTTCATAGAACACCTACAACCTGCATGCATTGCCACATTGTGAACTTGCTGTCTCTGTTTTTTTGTTTTTTGTTTTTTTTTTTTGAAAGACAGCAGGGGCACCTCCATGAGGTTTTCACCCTTACCATCTGCCTTGAGCGTCTCAGAGAGGTTTTCACTCAAGGGTCTTTTTCAAACCTTTTTTCTTTTTTGAAAGATAGCAGGGCGCCTCAATGAGGTTTTCATCCCTACCATCTGCCTTGGGAGCCTCAGAAAGGTTTTCACCCAAGGATCTTTATTTTTTTTTATTTTTTTATTTTTTTAAGATCTTCAGGGTGTGCCCAAAACAGAGGCAGAACCCTTCTCTATGACCAGCACTGATTTTTCCACAGTTTTGATGAATTATTGTCTTGAGAGAGGTTTCCTGTAGATCTTCAGTCGATGCCCATTGACAAGCATAGGGATGGCCTCCTCATCAATGGTCCGAATAAGCACAGATCCATTGTCATGACATTTTTCCACTGCATATGGTCCCACCCATCTGGTTCTCAGCTTCCCCTTGAAATATTTATGCCTGGAATCATACAACAGCGCCCAATCTCCCGGCTGAAATTGTTTGTCATTGAGGTGTTGGTCATGCCACACCTTCCTCTGAAGTTGAACCACTTCTGAGTGAAGAAGGGCCTGCATTCGGTGCTCGTCCAATCCATTCAGCTGCAATAACCTTTCTTATTGGGCATGGCTGAGATCTAGGTCCAGCTGAGCTGCCATCCTCAAAGTGTTGTATTCGAATTCAATTGACAACAAATCTCTCTTCCCATAGACCAACTCATAAGGTGTGAAGTCGATTGTGGTCTTCCAAGTGGTGTTGTAAGCCCATGTGGCCTCAACCAGGTGATCTGCCCAATCTTTCCTGCTGCTGCTCACCGCCTTAGTCAAGATCCCTTCTAGTGCTCTATTGGTGACTTCCACCTGCCCATTTGCCTGAGGATGATAGGGGGTGGAAGTCCTATGCTTGATTTTGTGATGAGCTAGCAGGTCTTCAATTAAGTTGGAGGTGAACTGGCTTCCTTGATCGGTGACTAGCTCTCTTGGGTAGCCAAATTTGTAGAAGATGTTTTCTCTTAAGAACTCGGCCACCTTTTCTTCTGTCGCTGCTTTGATCACCTTGGTTTCTGCCCACTTTGTCAGGTAGTCTGTGCACATAATGATGTAAGACCTTTGCCTCGAAGGAGGATTGATTGGACCCACAAAATCCATACCCCACTTCTCAAATGGCTCAAGAGTCACTTGAGGTTGGAGAGGCATTTCATCCCTTTGAGTCGGTTTCCCCATCCTTTGGCATTGGTCACATTGGATGATATACCTTCTGACATCTTGATGAAGCGTGGGCCAATAGTAGCCTGCCTGCAGGATTTTGAAGGCAGTCCTCTTTGCTGCAAAATGTCCTCCACAAGGCCCATCATGACAGGTGAGGAGGATATCAAAGACTTCCTCCTCCCTTACACAACGCCTTAAGATCTGATCAGGGCCAAGCTTGAACAGGTTGCCCCTGATCCAAGTGAATGAGGCACTTTTTCTAACGATTCTGCTCTTCTCTCTTGAGGATAGGTGCGGAGGGAACTGTGCTGAAACAAGGTAGTTTGCTATATCAGCAAACCATGGAGAGAGTACTGAAATAGAAAACAGATGTTCATCAGGCATCTGGTCATCCACTGTTCCATCCTCATGTGCAGATAAATCCAATCTAGACAAAAAGTCAGCAACAACATTTTCTTTACCTGGTTTGTCAACGATAGTCAAATCAAACTGCTGCAACAAAAGTAACCATCTAATAATACGAGCATTCACATCTGGTTTATTCATTAAATATCTAATTGCAGCATGATCAATATGTACAAATGTTTGATAGCCAGTGATATAATGTCGGAACTTGTTCAGTGCATGGACCACGACCAAGAATTCTTTCTCAGTTACAGTGTAATTCAGTTCTGCCTTGGATAAGTTTTTGCTAACAAAGTAGATGGCATATGGAAGTTTTTGTTCAACTTGTCCTAAGGCTGCCCCTATGGCTTTGTTCGAGGCATCAGTGTGGATGTGGAAAGGTAGGGCCCAGTTTGGACCTCTGAAGATTGGGGCAGACACCAACTTGTCCTTTAATTCATTCAGAGCCCTCTGACAGTCGTCAGTCCATTTAAACTCAACATCTTTTGCCAAGAGGCTAAACAATGGAGAGGCTAGCTTGCTGAAGTCTTTAATGAATCTCTTATAATACCCTGCTAATCCTAAGAAACTCCGAACATCTCTTACCTTTTGAGGAGGTGGAACCTTCTTGATGAGAGCAATTTTGTTGGGATCCACCTGTAACCCTTGGCAAGAAATGGTATGGCCTAGCACGGTCCCTTCAGTCATCAAGAATTCACACTTTTTAGGACTAAGGGATAGGTTCATCTCAATGCACTTGGTTAGGACTTTTCCCAGATTGGAAATGCTTCCTGGAAGTTGGACCCATAAGGAGTGAAGTCATCCATATAGATTTCCACCGCATCATGGACCAGCGCAGAAAATATGCTCAAGACGGCTCTCTGGAAGGTGGCAGGAGCATTGCATAATCCAAAGGGAAGAACTCGGTAAGAAAAGGTACCCAAAGGACAAGTGAAGGTGGTCTTATCTTGGTCTTCCAGGCTGATTTGGATCTGTTTGTACCCGCTAAACCCATCTAGGAAAGAGAAAAACTTCTTTCCTGCCAGTGCATCCAACACTTGATCTATGAAGGGGAGAGGAAAATGGTCTTTCTTGGTAGCTTTGTTCAGTTCTCGGTAGTCCACACAGATTCTCCACTTCCCATTTTTCTTGGGAACCAACACCAGAGGGGACACCCACTCGCTATCCGAGATGGGGTAAATGAATCCGGCATCCAACAGTTTTTGCAATTCTTCCTTGACGATGTCCTTAAGGGCTAGATTCATTCTCCTCTGGGGTTGCCTAACTGGTTTGCAATCCTCTTTGATGTAGATGTGATGGGTACAGACCGAAGGATGGACTCCTTTTATCTCCTTATAGCTCCAAGCAAAAGCATCTAGATGACTGGCCAACAGACTACACAGCTCCTTTTCCTGGGAAGGAGATAGGGAGGAGCTGATCTTTAACGTTCTCTCAGGGCCGAACTCCACATTTTTGACTCTGGGAGTGAAAGGGTTGGTCACACAAAGGTCCACTAAGGTGCTGGCTTGGGCATCCTCCACCAATTCCTCTAAGGACAGTGCACTGGGAGGTGGATTCTGGATCAAGGTCTCAATCAAATCATCCTCGGTTGGGGGATCTCCCCTAGTGGTGTCTAGGGTGCACAAAGGTGCTGAGTACACCTCATCCTCTTCTCCTTCCTCCAACCAAAGTGGTAAGTCATGCTCTAATGAGGGTTGGGCAGGAGGGTATAGGACTAGCTGCTTGGACATAGGACCATTTTTGATGGTCATGTTTCCTGCACGACAGCTTATGTAAGCATCTGCAGTGGCTAACCAAGGCCTTCCCAAAATAAGAGGGTATCCAGTGAGCTTTGCCTTTGGTTGCAGAACCAAGAAATCTGCAGGGTATTCCCAAGTGTCAACAGAGACCAAGACATCCTCTACAATCCCTTCGGGAGTCACAGTGGAGCGATCTGCTAGTTGTAGGACTGTCGAGGTCTTTCTCAAGGAACCCTGAAGGTTGAGTTTGAGCATGGTATCTCTGGTCATCACATTAATGGCAGCCCCCAGATCAATCAAGGTGTGAGGTATGATGGTGCCATTGATGTGGACATCTACTACAGGACTCCCAGGATCTAGATACTTTGGGCAGATGGCCTGCCCTAACATGAGATCAGACAGTTGTCCTATGACATTGATAGTTGAAGCATCTCTCTTTCGCCTGCCTGGGTGTCTGAAACACTTTTCCTTAACCAGTTTGTTGTATATCGGTACATCTTTGATGGCTTGGAGAAGTGGTATTTTCACACACAACTGTTTGAGTTCCCCCAGAAGCTCATCCTCCTCTGGGTTGGGTTGTGTGGTGGCTGTTAGTCTCTCAGGAAAGGGTGGAATGGCCTTTGGTTCACTTTCCTATTTATCTTCCTCGTCCTCTGGGGGAGGAGGTTGGCGATCCGGAAGAGTCTTTCCAGATCGCAGATTGATCTCCTGGATCTCCACAACATAGGTAGGGCATGATGTTTCCCCAGTATATACCTGTTGGGCCTGTCTGTTGTTGGGGTTCAGGTTCGGTTGAGCAGGCATTTGAGGTTGCCTTGGAGGAGCAGGAGGTAATGGTTGTGGTTGAGCTGGTGGTGGAGGCAAAATGGCGGGAGGAGTATTGTACTGGGGCCTCCACCCCGATTGAGGTGCATTCCACTGAGGCTGTGGCTGGGCATGTGAGTGATACGAATGAGTAGTAGGCTGAGTATGGTATTGAGGTGGGTAAGACCATGGAGGCGGTATAGACCAGGAAGAATGAACAGGGGGTCCCCAGGAAGGCATAGGAGTAGATTGGTTGGGGCTGTAATAAGCTTGGGGTGTCCCTTGCATCCCTGCTGGTAAGGTCTAGGTCCTTGCGGCCTCCTTTGGTTGAGGAAATAGAGAGGTTCATTGGGGGCCTCTATCCCTTGATACATGGCTCTAAGCCCAGGTAAGGTTGGACATTGGTTTGTGGGGTGGTCCTCCTCACAAACAAAACATACTTCAACTGAATGTAATGGGCATTCATTCTTAGGATGTTTCCTTGTACACCTAGGGCAGAAGATAGCCAAGGCCCTCTCAGCTTCTTCTTTCTTCTGCTGGATTCGGAATGTATCAAGTTGCATGGCAATGGTCTGTCTCACCTCACTCTTGAGGTCCTCTAATTGATTTGCAAACTCATGTTTGGAGAAAGGAATACCAGCTGAGAGGAGGTTTCCTCTACCTCATTTCCGGGCTGCCCTAGAGTGGTTTCTAAACACAGTCTTTATGTCCTCATATGGCAGTTGGTAAATATCTCCTCCAGCTAACATGTGAAGGGTATCTAAGAGGTCTTCAGGGACTCCTCGGAGCAGGACCAACTTGAGGGATTCAGGGTCAAGTGTGCACCTGGCCCGTTTATAGCTAAGTTGGAACCTTTCCTCGTAATCCTCTAAGGACTCATCATTTCCCATGGTCATCCGAAAGATTTCTCCCTTGGTTTCCTTGGACCTACAGTAGTCCCGGTATTTGGTATTGAAAGCTTGCTGCATCTGAGTCCAAGTGGTGATACTGTTCCCAGGTAAGCCCATGAACCAGCGTAATGCTGCATCCTTAAGGGTTGAGGGGAAGAGTTTCAGCTTTTGCTCATCTTCAGTATAGTCATAGGTTCGACAAAGGACAGAAAACCCAAACAGGAAGGTATCAGGATCTTCAGTAGTCAGTCCATGGAAGTGAGGTAAAGCGGAGGGGATAATGTTCTTCATTTTCATGTCCCCATTGGTCTCTCGGATGGGGAAGGCACCTTCAATTCTCTCATCTCCTCCCCTATTGTCAGCCATAGCTTCAGATGGAGTGGTCTCTAATTCTTCTTCTGCTATAGGATCTTCGTATATCTCAGGAGGTTCGCCTATAGGTTCTTCTGGATCACTGTCACCAAAGAAGAGAGAAGGGTGACTCAGTGATGTGGTGGGGGTGTTGGGTAAGAATTTGCCTGTTTTATCACGATTCCTACGAGGCATGAAATGGAAAGACTTTTGATTGCTTTTGTTTTTTTCTTTGGTACCTGCAAAAACTGAAACAGATTGATCTACAACTAACTATCTTGCTGAAATGAAAATGCAGAATTGAAATGAAAGTAGGAAAGAACTAATCTACTTTGCTCAAATGAAATTGCAGGGATTGAAATGTTAGTCTACGCTTGCAGAATTGAAATGCTAATATATTCTTGCAAAAATGAAATTGCGGAATTGAAATGTTAATCTATGAAAGCAGGAAATGTCTATGCTACTTTTGCAGAAAGGAAATTGCAGAATGGAAATGAAATAAACTACTTAGTAGAAGGCGAGAGTAGGAAAAGTAGAAGAAAAGCAACAATCACTAATACTCTGACGCTTTCCTGGCAACGGCGCCAAAAAGATGGTGGGCTCCAGTATTGTAGCAATAATGCTACAACTCCTGGAGCTTCCTTCTCTAATTTTATCAACCCGGTAGTTCGTAACAAACTTGGAAGCGACGGTGCTGTATGCACAAGTACTAGCTCTTGTCGCAGCTAGCACAAGTTCGCTAGGGGCTCAAGCCAACTTCTATGAGCTCTTAGAAGAAGCTTCTTAACTGATGAATGAAAGCTAACTCAAAGGAAATTAACCTACTTGCAGAAAGAACTGAAAGCCAACAAGGAACACAAACCCTAGCAAACCCTAATTCTACCAGCTAATCCTACTGATGCAAAGGTGGGAATGCAAACTACTGAAAGAGATTCCATTACTTCTAGGAAGGTGAGATGCATGTGTCTAGACTACTTTGATCTAAGGAATACATATTTTTGTATTTTTGTTCAAGTCGTTGGAATTATTATGCATGTGCTTCTAACTGGGTTTTGACTGTGCAGGGATAGATCAAGGGGAGGAATGCTTAGAAGAGGTCAGGAAGGCTCAGAGAGGGTCTAAGGAGTCCCTAGCATCCTTTCAGAGAGTTTCACAAAGTTTGGATGCCAAGAAACCATGTTTATGAGCTTCTACAGGAAGTCTGCAGGGGTTCTACAGGATGTTCAGAATTTCTACAGGAAGTTCAGTAATTCCTACAGGATGTTCTACAATCAGATTTTTGGGTGATGGATGAGTGGAAGAGGCTGCATGGATGGATAGGGAGGTAGGAGAGGGGTTTGTAATGACTTAGGGACGGAGAGATGAGATGAAGAGGGGGTGTGCTAAGCTGGTTTGTCTAAAGGAGGGTAGAGGGAATGGAAGGCCGAAAAGGTAGAATAACGTGGGTAATAGAAGAGTTGGGAGACAAGGGGTCTACTTGGGAGATGAGTAGTTGGCCTAGGCACAGCTTAGAAGGATAAGGGAGTGAGGGAGTAGTACTGCACAGTGTAAACGAAACAAATCATCCACGTCCTGCACATAACCGAAATTTCATCAACCTATTCTAACCGTTTTAATAAAACCAAAGAACAGCAACGTTATTTCTGAGGAAAATCATGCATGGTACTGAATCAAAGAATCATTCCACAAGATCTGAACGCATAAACACTTCTACAAACGAAAATATTGCATCAAAGATTGCATGAACATGTAAAACAATGCTTTTGGTGGGTGGCACTGTCTGCAATTCCAGTCCCTAAACAGAGGTGAAAATGAGTGTGCAATCAACCCTTTTTGGAAGTCTTATTAACTCCAATCTCCTTACTCTATTCTAAATTACTGAAGCAACTCTGTGTCATAAAACTAACCTACTTAACCACACCAAGAAATTCAACTTAGCAAACTGTGTTTCCAAATGCATGTAAAGGAAAAGAAATACAATGCTGAAAGAAAGATAACAATACAAAGGAAGGAGGCCTTAGGCTCTCAGGTTGGGCCCAACCCTGAGAGCTATGGCTCCTTTAAGAACTCAGAACTGAACTCAAATCTGCCTGCTTTCCATTAAAAGATAACAATCATAAGTCAAATAACATGCCACTAATGGCTTACAAAAGAGCAAAACAGAGCTATCAGCTCGTAGTTCAGAATGTGCAACAAGGTTTCCAAAAGTCCTCTTCGAAGGCTACAACCCTATCATTTATACATCTTGAGGCCCCAAGCTGGCCTCCTAAATCAGTGGGGCTTGGCTGACCAAACTAAGAGTGATTTGCTGCTTCCTCAAAATCCGTTTGGCTGCCTTCTAACTCGGTGGTGGTGGCTATTGGAGCTCGGAGTTGGGGGTGAAGATCACGAGGAAGGCCATTCAATGCTGTGGACAACCTTCCTACAAAATCTCAATCCCAGCTTGGCTGTCTCCTAGCCCTCATCTGCGTGGTTTTGCTCCATTAAATGTCAAAAAACCTGAAATAAGCACGTGTTAGCCACCTAGGAATAGTGACTGCCCTCATTCGTACAAATGACATAAATATACTAAAAAATGATGCATAAGTTATGAAAAATGAAGGGTTGAGCAAGGGTAGTTAGGCCAAATGAGCCCAAAATGTTACCAAATTTGGGGCTCATCAACAGGTTCCACGTACTTTTCTCCCTCCATTAGATCTAATGTCGTAGTAACCCTTAAGTCCCCAAATTCGAATATCATCTACCTTCTTTTAAGGTTGATTATAACTTGATTGTTAAAGTTCCAATCGATCCAAAGAATTGCTGGATAGAGATTAGTGTTGTCCACAATCTCAATGACCTTGAAGTTAGCAATGCTCTTAACCCCATCAATATTAACTTCTTCTCCTACCAACTTGCCAATAGGGAATATTCTTGATTCATTAGCCATTCTTAGCTAAATAGGTGACCAAATAGGCTTTGTTCTTCCCATCATATCTCATTTTTGCCTCGGAAAAAGGTTCACATCTGATCCCAAGTCTAGGATAATGTGGTCCATATTGTATGCTCCAATTTGTGCATTAAGTCTAAATTTCCTTGTTGTCCTCTTCTTGCGCATTATTTGTTTAACTACGCATGTGGGGTCTTGTGCTATAGGCCCTTCCAACCCTTGTTAACATTAATCGATAATTTTGTGTAACTCATCTAGGGGTGATCTATATTTTATTAACTCTACATAATTGTCCAAGAAAATTTTAATTAGGCTCACTTCTCCTCCTCCTCCATTTGGTGCAGAATTGTCATAGATTGATGGCATGTCATATACAAGTTTTCGTTGTTGTGTAGTTGAACCTAACTAAACCCATGTTGTCACAACCAACTCCCTTCTTTCCTCCTTGTATGTTTCTTTTTCATTTGATGGATCATACTTAAGAGGTGGCTTCACTTTGTTCCTTAACCATGGGTACTCTTGATTCCCCATCCCATTGGAATCTGCTCCCATTCTTGCTCTTTGTGTGTAATTTCTCCCACTTGTGGTCAATCTGTGCTCTCTTCTGTAGCTATCATCTACACATTTTCCCCCCTTTTCTCCTACCATATTATAATGGGCCGAGGACATTCCTCAATAGTATGGTCTAGTTACTTGCAATAAGTACATGTTGTGCGCCGGTTAGGGAAATATCACTCTAAATGCCTTGATTTTCCATACTTATAATAAATAATTGGTCCTCAGCCTCATCCAAATCCTCCTCAGCGTCTACTCATATACCCTTTTCCTTTTCCTTGCATCCTTTAGCCTCTTCCTAGATTATATCATCTAGGTTTATTATAAATTGCTCAACAAGTTTAATGCACTACAATTATGTTTGTCATGCCTTGATTGATTTGAAAAAGTCATGGAACAATGTTTTCGTCTAGATTTTATGTTTTTGCACCATCAGAAACAAAGTCGGTATATGTCCCCCTATAGAAATTTCTCTATAGATCAGCTAGCTCTGATAACATGTAGAAATTCTCACTGTAGATCACCTGATAATGCAATATACTAAAGCAAAATACTTGATCTACCTCTACTATCAAACTTTGCAGAAGCTTAATCATTTTGAGCAAAATCAAATAGAACACATATAATAGATGAAGAAGAAACAATCACACATGATACATAGAAGAATACTATGGGGAAAGCCTCAACTAAAAACCCCGCTATCTGTATTATCATACAAGTGGAAATATGTTTAGATTACAAAAAGAATCAGCTCACAAGTTATCTTGCTGTCTCTGCAATTAAACAATGTTGCTCATAGACAGTCAAAGGCTTCTCCAAACCTTCTCCTCTACCCTCCAAGCCTCCTATTTCCTTGCGCAGTTTTTCCTGGGGTCTAGTGCTTCCACTTGTGTGAATTCCCACTTCACACTGCTCACTTGGCTTAGAAGTAACTACGCAATTCTGAAGGAGATAATTCCTTATGCAAGGATGAGTTTCCTATATAGGAAAAATCCTCCAGCTGATAGTACAATGTCCCTTCCTCTGATCTCAAATGGGTCTCTGACTGAACTAACATGCATGAGTTATTTATGAGAGAATATTTAGTTATTTGAAGTGCAGCAGTTACATGCATGCATGCATTAACTAACTGAACTCACAATTAATTCAACAAACTATTTGAACTAATCTAACTGGACTTAACTCAATTAACTGAGCTAACTGATTACAACTCAAAGTACAACTCATCCTGATCTCCTTTAATCAAGGGATAACTTCCTCAATCAATGGAGAAATTGTTGCATGTCCTCACATAGACTTCATGTTTGATTTTCTCCAACTAATTAACTCAAGATGAATTAATTAATTATTTTACAAACAGCTGCTATGATCAAATTCAAATTTTACTTCTTAATTTTAGTTCAGGGAATAACTAAAATTGGAATCTAACCCGAAATGCTATTTTTAGCACTTCCATCTTTCATTCCTTGTTGCTATGTCCAACACTGGTACCCAAATTGCTATTTATAGCAGCGTTATTTTTAGTATTTCTTGTTGCTATTTTCAACACTCGCTCTCAACAAGAAAGGCATTCAACTCAAACCTGATCCTGAACCTTTGGAATGTTCTGCATGCAACACTTCTCCCAAGTGTTGTTGCTCCAACAACTCCAGAAACAAAAAATATCCAACCTGAATCAAAATGATGCCTCTGTCATCAAAGTCTCTGACTGCTATTGCCTCTATCGACTGAAAACTTTGCACCTCTATGCTCTTCAGTATCTGACTGCTTTAGCCTCTGTCACTTTGATCTCTGACTGCATCAATCACACTGATTCCTCCTGCTGCATCTGTGCTACTGTTGGTCCTGTCTCCCAGCACTGCATCCGCACTGCACCTCCTCTCATCATGTTGCATCGTGTTGCCCACTGCTGCACTGCAACTCAGTTACTGAGAAGTAAGTAACTGATCTCCCAACTAACCTACCTGTTGGGCTAAAAACATCCTCTGATGCTAAAGCTTCCTCTGCCGCTCCATCCGCATCTGTTTCTACCCACTTAGCTAGTCCTTCTACTCCTCGTCGGGGTTCCCGTAGCAAGGTCTAATCAAAGAGGCTGGGTACCTCAAGGATCCTACCCTTATTTCAGCCTTCTTGGGACAATCACTTCACATTGCCCCACCTCCCACCTGGAGGTATGGATGCATGTGATCCCTCTGCTCACTTGACTCGAAATTTCCCCCTACTAGAGGTCTCTGCATGAGTGGATGCCTCCACTCGATCTCCTCTCATCTTCTCTAGTTGTGGTTGCTCCACAACCTCCTGAAGTTGCTTCACCAATTGTGGCTCCTCCACAATTGTCTGAGACTTCTTCTGGCACTGCATGTTGAGAGGTAATGTACTCTCCCTCTCAACCACCAAGTCTCCAATAGTTGCCTTGATCCTCAAGGCTTTGCATGCATCTTGAACCTCAAGAGCATACATGTTCTTGACTCGTGAACCGATCTGATTCACCTGTCTCGTGGTGATGTGTCGAAGGAAAACCTTTCCCTTACTGAAGACTACATCATAGCCTTTGTCTTCCAGCATTGCGATCGACACCAAATTTTTCCTCAGTCCTGGTACATACTTGACATCGGTCAAGGTAATATGAGCTCCATGCTCCCTTTGGAAAACAACCACGCCTACACCTGAGACACTATACTTTTCATCATTACCCATCGCTATGAGTATTTGGAGATCTTTCTCCTCCAAGGTACTGAACAAACTCTTGTCTCCAATCATGTGGAAAGAAACTCCATTGTCAAGAAACCAACCACATCCCACCATGGATGAAACCATGCATGTGAAGAGGGTGAAATCCAACTTGAACTGTGAGGCCAATGCCTCACCTTCAGATCCTTCCTTGGATCCCATCTTGGATTTCTTTAGTGGACAATTTGTAGCAAAATGGCCCACCTCATGACAATGAAAGCATCGCACTTTCGATTTGTCAAACTTCTTCCCACCATGGGAAGAACTCGATTTGGGATGAGAATCCTTCTCCTTCCCTTTCTTCACCTTACTCACTAAGGTGCAATTTTCTTCATCCTCCTTGGATGAAGAACCATCTCTGGTGCTTCTTCTTATCTCCTCCTCCATCAGATCCGACCAAAGTTGTTCCCAATTTGGCAGTTTTTCTCTTCCATTTACCGAGTCTTGGTAGCTATTCCAGCTTTTAGGAAGATCAAGGAGTGCAAGACTCACCATGTCATCATCAACTATCGTGATTCCTACACTTCCAAGCTCATCCCTGCAGGTGGTGAGCTTGTTTAGATATGTAGAGATCATGTTGCCCTTTTCACACTTAATTTTCCGAAGCTTGTCTTTCAGTGCCAGCTTCCTTTGATCGCTGCTGTTCTGATATAGATCTTTCAATGTTTTCCACATTGAAAACAGTGTCTCCTTCCCATGGAGGCTCGAGACAATGTGGTCTCGAACTCCCTCTAGGAGGATTCTTCTTACTCTAGCCAAACATTTCTTCCATTTCGCCAATTCTGTAGCATCAACTACTGCCGGCTTGGGGACTTCTTGATTAATGAAGTCCTTTAGACCGTTATCCTCTAATACTGCTTCCATGTGATCCTTCCAGGCTATATAATTCGAGCTGCCATCAAGGGCATACTCGAGTCTTAAACCGTTGAACGCCATTGGTGAAATTGAGATGTGATAAGAACTCGATTTCTATATTCAGGAACCTCAAACTTCGAACTTCTCCCTTCTTGTATACTGTTCTTCGCTTTGATCACCTTTGCTCTGATACCATGTAGAAATTTCTTTATAGATCAGCTAGCTCTGATACCATGTAGAAATTCTCACTGTAGATCACTTGATAATGCAATATACTAAAGCAAAATACTAGATCTACTTCTACTATCAAAATTTGCAGAAGCTTAATCAATTTGAGAAAGATCAAATAGAACACATATAACAGATGAAGAAGAAACAATCACACATGAAACACAGAAGAATACTCTAGGGAAAGCCTCAACGAAAAACCCCGCTATCTATATTATCATACAAGTGGAAATATGTTCAGATTACAGAAAGAATCAGCTCACAAGCTATCCTTCTCTCTCTGCAATCAAACAATGCTGCTCATAGACAGTCAAAGGCTTCTCCAAACCTTCTCCTCTGCCCTCCAAGCCTCCTATTTCCTTGCGCAGTTTTTCCTGGGGTCCAGTGCTTCCACTTGTGTGAATTCCCACCTCACACTGCTCACTTGGCTTAGAAGTAACTGCGCAATCCTGAAGGAGATAATTCCTTCTGCATGGATGAGTTTCCTATATAGGAAAAATCCTCCAACTGATAGTACAATGTCCCTTCCTCTGATCTCAAATGGGTCTCTGACTGCACTAACATGCATGAGTTATTTATGAGAGAATATTCAGTTATTTGAAGTGCAGCAGTTACATGCATGCATGCATTAACTAACTGAACTCACAATTAATTCAACAAACTATTTGAACTAATCTAACTGGACTTAACTTAGTTAACTAAGCTAACTAATTACTACTCAAAGTACAACTCATACTGATCTCCTTTAATCAAGGGATAACTTCCTCAATCAATGGAGAAATTGTTGCATGTCCTCACATAGACTTCATGTTTGATTTTCTCCAACTAATGAACTCAAGATGAATTAATTAATTATTTTACAAACAGCTGCTAAGATCAAATTCAAATTTTACTTCTCAATTTTAGTTCAAGGACTAACTAAAATTGGAATCTAACCCGAAATGCTATTTATAGCAATGATATTTTTAGCACTTCCATTTTTCATTCCTTGTTGCTATGTCTTGCACTGGTTCCCGAATTGCTATTTACAGCAGTGCTATTTTTAGCATTTCTTGTTGCTATTTTCAACACCCCCAAATCCCCAAACTTAACTCCATAATCCCTTACCTTGTGCTAATGGATTCACAACTCCCCTAGTCATGTATACAGTGACAGTTGGACATTCATTTCTATGGTGTTATTCCTTTCATTATATGGTGCATCAAAAATCTTTGTACTTTTCTTTTCCTTTTGCTAAATCCAACGACTATATTGTCAGCATTTCCAGTTGTGATGATAATTGCACCATCCTTGCCTATTTTCACTACCTACATATGATGCTTCTAGCTTCGTGGCAGTCTCTAGTGCTTCAAATTACGTGTCAAACTTTTGTTGGCTTAATGGGATACGTATATGTGGCAATAGACTTGCAGTGAACCATTCTGTACATTGAGCATCAAGAATTGGAAATGATAACTAGTCTAGTAAGACTTTCAACCTCTAGTTCTAATCCCATATCAACTCGCTAACATACTACTTAATCTCCTTGATCTTTGTGATACACTAGGATTTCAATTTCAGTTTCTGAAACTCCTTCAACAAGGCTTTCTTGATCTCTCCCAATTCTCTACCTTACTCACCTGGCATAGTCTTCTTGAATTTCATGTGCCAAGTTAATGAAACATCCTTAAAAATTGTCTCTAGCTATGTAACGTTTATCTGTTCATCTTATAACTTCTTAACATTCCAAACTACCTCACACACAAAACGATGGTGCTCAAGATCCTCCGATATGGTACTGTGAAAGCCTAACATTCGCATGGAAGGCTCAATGTTTGTCATCATTCTCTACGCAATTATGCTATGCGATACATTTTTCTGATTTGCTGATATCCTAAATCCTTTCTAACTACTTCCACTACTATTACTACTTTGTCTATTCCCTTTACTAACTAAATTTAATTGCAACAACTTACTGGGCGATCTTACTTCTTAACGGAACGATGCACCTGAGGTCGTGGGTTCGTTGTAAGGTATGGATTGAGCAGGGTCACTGGGATACTTTAGTTCTTCTCCTTCCAAGCTAAGTTGAGGTTATCCTTCCTTGTCCTTTCCTTTCTCCTTATGCAATCTCTCATTCTTCTCGAGGTTTGACACTCCATCGAATAGGTGATTGATGCAGATCTCTTCCCAACTTCCACAACAATGTTTCCATCTTGTTCCTTCTCTGGCCTTTCTTGCTACCATTTTATCTGTTGTAGGCTTCAATGCAGATCTTTCTCTCACTTCACTATTGCGCCGGAATCTCATCTCACTGCACAATACTCTGCTAGTTTCTTTTGTTGCATTCTCTTTTTGCATTGATGTTTGCGCCTTAACTTGTCTGATATATTTAACTTGTATTATATCTTCCATATTTCTATCTATCTGATTTCTCAACATCCGTAATCCACCTTATTCTCTCTCTTATAACCCTCTCCTCTCTAACCTCAGGCCACGACTAGTCAACCCCTAGTCTACCCATTGCATGTGAAGAGATTCAACTACTCATATTATTAGCTTCCATCATCATTACTCCTTTCTCACACAACAACATCTTTATCTAATTGAGTAACGATTTCACAATCTTCCTTGCATTCCTCCAAAAAAATTCCTCTCGGCTTCATTATATGAATGAGTAGCATCTATCACAAATTCAAAAATGTATCCCTCTAATACACTGTTCAACTAGAAATCAACTGCACATGAAACTTTGTTGTTCACCAAATTCACCCTTCAAATTGGTGCTAGATTCCAATTGTATGGTACTTCAGTGAGCCAATTTCTGATGTTCTCTAATAGTCTTAGTAACCACTTTGCTAGAAATACGAGAAACTCAATAAAGAAAATATCATGCAACTATGTAAAAGTGTACTTTTGCAACCACTTCTAGGGATTGATCCGCTAGTTTTTATTTTTTTCTATTGCAAATTCACGTTCCTTCATTTGTATCCATTTTTGTATCTCCTCCTTAGTTAACCCCCACATTCCCTTCAATCACAGATCCAGTCTAGACAATAGTTGTTGGCACACAAAGGGAAAACTTGAGTTTAAAGTGAAACAACCAACAAAACCCCTCAGACACTAGTCCTTTCGCATCACCCGTAAGTAGGTGAAGTCTCACTTGAGGTATCTTGTGAGGGACGACAAGAACCTAGATAGTTCTGAAGTGGTGAAAGGGGTGTGGAACCTAGGCTAGCACAATCATTCTCAACAAAAATATTTTTTGAAGTGTACCCCAATTTTATGCAGTAAATCAATCATTATCAGAACACAACATAACATATAAACCATATCAATTATACCAAACTGTGCACAATAGAAAATTATCCTAAAAAACAATTATATTACTTTAGAAAATTCTTCATTACATCACAGTTGGCGCAACTCACGAGCCTAATACATCAAATTACGGTGTAAAATATTCACAAAGTACTCATCCTAAATTGAACATAACAAGGCACTTTTCCATAAAATAACATTGCAACTTTATTTATATGTTTACATTGGGGCACAAGGATGACAAACCACCTATTTTTACCATGGAAAATTCTTATACTATGGGTAAAAACCCCCAAAAACTAGCCTAAAATATTTCCTTCCTTTTCATGTTCCATGTGTTGCTCCTTGGCCAACATTATTGCGTGATATCCATTCACACAAAATCCTCGAAATCCTGCCTCAAAAATGATACTCCAACACCCAAAGTTAGGTATGCCATGTTGGAAAAAATCCAATCAAATTCTTAGGACCGTAACTCCAATGTATGAACTTAGATTTGGGTGCATAATAGCTCATTGCAAAGTTCTTGATAATAAAGACATTATAAAATGAAACTAGCATTTGAATAAGGACAATGGGATAAAATAAGGACACACAAATGGGATGCAAATACATGCACAAATTTAGGGCACACAATTGATGTTGGAATGCAAATTGGGATACTAAAAGAGGTAAAATATGATGCAACAAACATAACTAGTAATGAAATGAGAATAAAAAAGGACATAAAAGGGGATAAAAAATGGAATAATGGGATGTAGAAAAAGGGACGTGTTCTAGATCAATGTTCTTATCATGTGTGAGAGAGAGAGAGAGAGAGAGAGAGAGAGAGAGAGAGAGAGAGAGAGCAAGTTATTATTGTAGTTTCCCCCACCAAAATTCGAGTCTCCCTAGTGACATATTTTCCTTTCATGAACATACTTGTATGCATATACTCAAAATTACAAATGGGAATATGTATAATAAACAACTCATAAAACTAAACACAATGCAAAAGAAAATAACAATCCAATAACATATATAATAATATAAAATAAAGATGTAATATTTAAATCTACAAGTGGAGGGGTGGCAGGAGGGAGAGGGATCCTTTTGGGTCTCAATGGAGAAAAAGAAGTCCAGTATGCATGGAGATTAGGACATAGGACAAATAATATGGCATAAATATATGGCCTCTATCTTGGACTTCTATTAGCCCAAGAGAGGGATGTGTCTGAAATTTTTATCATTAGATATTCCCTCATCATTATTCAATGCCTCCTAAAAGGATCCCCTCGTTAATAAAAAATATCTCAACCTCCTTCTATCTAGGACCAATAATCTTTCGGTATATTTTTCTTCAAATTACTATTTCCACATTTTGAGATGTCAAAATTCAAATGTAAAATGCTCTAGCAATTCAAGTGTGCCTCCTTGCAGTCAGGAAATCAATGATTAACGAGGTCCTTGGAATGAAAATTACTCCATGAAGATATACATAGGTGAATTCTACCATCCCCTCAATAAGAAGTTAGAATATGGTATCCAACAAGAAACCATTATTAAGCTGACCCTCTTGGGTTCAAATTCCATCCCATCTTGCTAGGAAGGGAAACTTCATATCATATGATGTCATAGTATAGTCACCAAGGTTGATTTGGAGGGTAGTACGCATGCTCGACATGCACCCTCCCTCTCCAGGCAGGTGGATCTTCCTACGGATGACCTGTTCTCTACTATAAATTTAATCCTCCGTCAAGCTTCATAGAGGGTTGCAAGGATGGGTAATTTATTGCAATTGAAAGCTGAATTGAATTCTGTTACCTTCAAGTTTATAGCCATGTGAGGAATTCATTTGAAGCAATTCCAGGGGAATTTCCTCTATTTTTGGTCGCTGGGGTGAGGCAGTCTTCCTAGTGTGAGGAAGATTCATTTTGTATCTGATAGTCACAGGGGTGAAGGAATTCAAGTCACCTCCTTGTATCGTATTCTCTATGTTGCAAAATTCTTCACCACCATTCCTAAGTATTACATGTCAGCGCTAGCTCAGGTTTCACTAGTTCGTGTGGTTCCTCAAAACGAATGACATAATTTCAGAGGCTATGTGGTAAGAAAGTGCTACAAGGAATCTCAATTTTCAAATTCAGTGATCCTCTCTTCAGTGGTATGGGCTTCCTTGGAACCTTTTGATTTTGCAATCCCTTCTTTAAAATGTACAATGGCCTTAGAGTTCGGAACTTGGCTAAAAGTGAAAAACCAGGCCTATATTAACCTTTTATGCATAAATTTGAATTCTCCCCCTATAACACTTGGTTTTCTTCAATGGGATAAATGTGCCTTTATGCTTTGGTCAAAGTCTTGGGGAGTCCATAATTTAGTGCCTTTGATGGAATGATTAGCTTACTTAGTATCCCCTATCTCCTTCTCTTGCGCAACCATCCTCCCTTTTCGCTCTCTAATTATCAAGTTTCCCCTCCCCACTGTTTGCAATTGCAGTCCCACTCCCTTCTTCTCCAGAAGCTCACGCTCCTCGACTGAGTGCTCCTTCGTTTGTGCATCTAGAAGCATGGATCGTTTCAACTCTGCCCCCACAACCCTAGGAGGTTCCAACGTCTATGAATATTTTCCTCACCCTCCAGTTGACCTTCATACAACAGATGATGATCTCAACAAGCATATTCAACAACTTTATAATTCAATTCCCTTGCTCATGGATGAAGTGCAACAACTCAAAACTTGTCTTAACTAGCTAGAAGATGAAAATGAAGCATTACATCGCCAGATTGCTGATCTCCAAGCTCAGCAGAATGAAGAAGACCAACGTAGTTAAGGCAGTGGAAATTTTGGAGCCCTGTCAGACAAAATGTCAATAGATCCCATTGCTTGAGGAATGGTTGCTTACTGTAAAGTTGTCTTTTTCGGGGGACAATTTTGTTGGGGATTTATAGTTACTATCTAGTTCTCAAATTGTATGTTTACAATAAGTTTTAAGAAGGTCTGAGTTGTCCTTCCATGTTCTCTCTAGCAAAATGTGTATCAGTTGGCAAATTGTAATTCTCTTTGGGTTTTCCTACCGTGTACCAACACAAACTTAATGTCAATCTAATCATTTGTGTAAGAAAAACTACAAGAAAATTAATAAATATTTTTTTTAATGGAAAAATGTAATCTCTTATTGATTAAAAAATGATACATTATGTAAATGTTTGTAAATAAATATAGTTACCAATTTAATGAGAATTATGATCTCAAAAAAATTTTGATGCAAAAAATCAATATTTTTGAGTCAAAAACACCAAAATTAATCATCAAATCAAAAAGTGATAGTACTAATAGTACTGTTTTTTAAAAGTGATGTACTAATAGTACTTTTTTTGAAGTGGTTAAAATTTTAATATAAAAAAATAGTATACTAATAGTACTTTTTTTCGAAGTGATTAAAATTTTAATCCATTTGGATGGCAGCTTAAAATTAATCCTTAAATCAAAAAGTAATGTTATTTTAAATAGAAAATTTTTCTTACTTAAAATTATAAGTTAATTTAAATTATGGCATTGACAAATACTATTTCAAAATTCAATCCTAAATATACCGAGACAAATAAAAAATATGCGCGAGAATGAGAAAAGTGGTCATAGGTGATTTGGAGAGTCATTGTCCATTCGTTTCCCCCAAAATCCAATTTCACTTTTTTAATGAAATAAAATATTATATATATGTATAAAATTATAATTTGTTTTATTTTATGTTATATATATATATTTTTTAAATTTTAATGTTTTAATGGAATTGAATTTTATATTATAATTTATAATTTTTTTCCAAGTAACTTTTAATTTTTTTTAAGTTTTAATTTTTTATTTTTTTTTAATACAAAAAATTGAGGTTTTTAGGTTTTTTTTTTAGCTCTTTTCTGGATTTTTAATATATATATATATATATATATATATATATATATATATATATATTTATATTTATATTGAAATGTATTTTTTTTTAAATTTTTACCATTAAATTATTAATATTTTTGGAATATATATATTTGTGGATATGGTTAATAAATTTTATTTATTTATTTATTTGAAATATATATGTGGATATGGCTAATATATTTTATTTTATTTATTTATTTACCTTTAATGTAATGATAAGAAAATAATAAATACATTTTTAAATGATGATTTTGAGTTTTTTATTTGCATTGGTATCAATTTCCAAAGTCATTATTTTAATTATATTTTAATTTCAACTAAAAAAAATTGATGTTACTAATAACATCACTTTCCAATTCAAGGGTCAATTTTAAGGTCTTTGTCCCATTGTCAAGACACAGTTTCAAGCAAACTAGAACTTTAACAACCTCCAAAAAGAGGTTTAAGGATTACATAGACCAAATTTTTTATGCTACTGATCTGTCCAAAGGGAAACCAAACGATTAACATAAGTTCAAAGTCTTGAGGTGTCTAAGACCTCATCTAACTAGAGCATATTGTAAATAGAAACTTATAAAAACAAGTTGGTTTTGATAGACCTTGACAAAAATACTACTAGTGTTGCAAGCAAAAAGCCAATGAGTCACAACAACTATTGGGTAAAATATCTAGGCATCTATGTTGGCTAGTCACTACCCTCATCCAAGGAGAAAGAGATGTTGGCTGATCTCCTGGCTAGAATGGTCAGCTTGCAGTCTATACTGTCAATTTTTTCCTCCAACTCTTCTAATTTGATAGAATTATCCTATTGAGTCCTCCTATACCTCCCTATGATCCAGACTTATGCAGGAATGAAACATAATACAGATATAAACATAAACACAAAGATGCAGCAAAAATAAATCTTTATTTCATTAATATCAAAGAATTGAAAGATGCTTACATACATAATGGAAATAAACTAGCTTGTGCGATGGTAGCTTATCTCTGAGAAGAGATGTGGTGGCTACATGCCTCTGAAATGTGTTACAATAAAGTTCAATGGCCTTTTTAGTATTGAACAAAAAAGAGAAACACTAAACAACCAAAAACCTAACCCTAAGAGATGGAATGCCAAGAGTTTGTGGGCCCCTTTAGGGTTAGTTGGATAGCCAACTTCCCAAGGTTGTAACTTGGTCATATCATCTCTGTTTGGCAAGTACGATACCTTGTTAGAAAGGTCTCTCTGAGTACTACAATATTTGTGGTAGGCCGTTGCCTATGGCTATGGGTTTGCTGCAGACCTCAAAAAACGCAGTTTAGGGGGTCAAAAAAAACTCCGAAAGTTCAAGATTCGAAAAACTGCTAAAAATAGTAAATAATGCTATAATAAAAGAAACTGATGAAACTAGCTAGAGGTCCATGTGGAATAGTTGGGTGGCCACCAATATCTATTTGGATCACCCTATGTGGCATGCAATATTGAAATGACATTTAACCTTTTTCTAGCTTCGTTCCATGATTGGTTAAGTGACAAGAGCACATGCAATGCACCAAATGTAATGGGAGCCACAACTCCCTTTTGTGTGAGCTAACATCATATCAAGGTGGGGAGTGGAGGGTGGGGGGGGGGGGGGGGGGGAATGCCTGTTCATAGAAAACCTCCTTGGGGGACTCCAAAAATAGGGTGTTATCGGTAATGCCACTTTTTGATTTGAGAGTACAAATAGGCCCTAAATCTAGCCTTTAAACAAATAAGAACTCTAGAGAGTTCTCATTAATTTAGTAACTTAGTTAACAACATTAAAAAATATAAAAGCACCAAGGTACATATAGTGAAAGCCTTGAACCTTAATTCTTAAAACCCTTCATGAAAAACCATGGATACATTATATCGGGAATATTTATTCCATTGGCACAACACTCTCACGTAGGAGCGGTAAATCACATCAAAGAATACGAGGATTGTAACCGTCAATCCTTCCTTGAAATAAAGAGATTGCACAAAATATTGCACCATAATCCCCTCATGGTTGAGATACATGAACACCATAAAGTATCGATATCACATTAGAAAAAATGAGTGCAACCAATGAAGCCACCACCTAATCGAGGGTGAGCACCTTGAATCTATCCATTACCAAGAAACTAACTTGAAAAACATAAGAATCCTAACATCAAACTAGATAATAAGATGCATGATAAGTAATATGGAAACCTTTCAAAGGAAACTCTTATGCTGGATAAATATTAGTGGTCAATATTATATTTTAATGACAATTTGATTATTCCTATTGTTAATTTTTGGCCATCATGATAGTTCAAGAATGGTTAATGTCAAAGAGGTATAAAAGCATATATGACATAAGGATTGGAACATGGATTGTTGAATGTATATTTTGATTTCTTGGAAATGGAAAATATACCATGTTTTCAAAGAAAAAAAAAATGGACAAAGGTTAGGGTTAGAGAGGTGTTATTAAAGCCCCAGGTTTCCTTACATACTGCTAGGTTTTACAGAAACGTGATTGAGGCTAAGTCCATAGCCACCATACCTCAAGTGACAGGGGATTCACTAGGGGTACAATACCATACCATGTGCATTCATATTGGGGGATATATATTAAGGAAAAATGACATAATATATTGAGCATATAATAGGGGGTAACGAGGTTTTATATTGACAAGTATAAAAAATGGAGCTCAAATTTAATTAAAAATATAAAGGGGTATAAAAAATGGAAAAATGGATACCTACAATATCTAGTGAAATTAGGGTTTTTTTGAATTAGGAAAGTGTATTGGGTTCATATTGGTAGGGGAGTAAATAATGCATTTTTTAGAGGTATTTTCCAATATGTAGTTAAATTAAGGGTATTGTTTAGTATGCCACAAACGCACGTGATATGTCAGAGGTTCATTGAGTGAAGCCCCTATGCGTCAAGCATAAACCTGTATGACCAATCACCACCAAACAATATAGTCTAAAACAATAGAGAACATTGAGTAATCACATCACCATTTTTAGAACGACCATACGGAAATGGAAGCTTGAGTGAAGGAAACTTCGATTCTGAGAAGCATCTTGATGCTGAAAATATCCTATTGTGCTAACCACCTTATAATTGAAGAGTCATTTCCAAATGGAATAGAAAGAAACAACAATTTAATCCTTGCAATTGAAACTTTGGAACCTGTTAGCTTTTTATCCATCTCTAGCACTTGCTTTTTAATTTTTTTGAGTGCTCTGAGGTATTGTTAGATTCCATTTGTGCTTTATTTCCTTCCCTAAGTCATTTTCTCACCTTTGTTTCAACCTTATTTTCCTATTTAATCTGGGCCTCAAGTGTAGTGATTTCTCTACTTTAAATATTGAGTTTTGTTTTTTGGTTAAGACCTTTGAGTACTTGTTGTATTTTGAGTCAACTACATGTAGTAGATAAATAAGCCAGCCACTTATTAAGCACAAAAGGCATGGTAGTAGCATGATCGAATGTTGCTTCACCTTCCTTAATGAAGCAAATTCTTGTTGCAAAATTTTAAGAAGTTTCATTCACTTTAATATTCTTACTTTTTTGCTACACGTATTGAATTTCTTCCTTCATTTTCACATATAGATTAACTAGTTGACAAATGAGTTGTTACATTGCATCCAATTGATCCTCCATAGATTTTGAAGAAAATATTTGTAGATTTTCATTTGTGAGCTTTGTAAACTTTCATTAGGGGAATTTTGAGGTAAAAAATGGGTCTCAAAATGAAAAATGTACTAAAAAAATCAACTTTAAAAGAACCAACACATTTTAAGATGATGATGTCATCCCTTGGGGTAAATATTTTTGGAGGGAAAAACATAAAACTACTTTTTTAAATGTATTTTCATCTTATATCCTTATAAATTTACTCAAATTTGAAATCTGGGAATTCATTACATGTGAAATTAGATTATGTATCCAATGAGTACCCACTTTGCGTACTTATGAGTAGACCCACCTCGAGGAAATTTCAAAATACTCGAAAAAAACATGTTTCTTTCAAGAATATTTTTTTCATCTATTTTTATTTTTCTTGATCTGGGTCTACTCAAAAGTATGCAAATTAAATATTTGTTGGATATAAAATTAGAATCTAATTCCGCATATAGCAAGTTCCCACACTTCAAATTTGATTATAACTATAAGGAGATAATTCAAAAATACAATAAAGAAATGTAGTTTTCTTTCTTTCTTTTAAATATTCATAACTCTTATGCTTTTTTTTCTTTCAATGTGGTGCACAGATACCAGAGATTGGTGGCCACTACACCCACAGTAACTATCTGAGCATATTTGCCTGAAGGGATCACTTCTTGTCTACTCATTAGTAGAGCCTAACCTCAAGATTGTTGAGGAGAATTGACCTCATGACTTCCCATTAGTAAGGCGCTTTTAATGATGGGAACTCGACCAATTGAGCTAACCCTCGGGGCTTATAACTCTTATGTTATTATTTTTACTATTATTTTATTCATTTCCTTAGGAGACCCAATTTAGATCTTAAAATTCCCATAATGTTCTATATTTATTCTTATTTGTTTGTTTTGTGCTAATGTTTATGCATTGATATTTTCCATCTAATGGATGATTCTTGAGAAATTTCAAAAAATAACTTAAATACTTGGTTGTCAAAATAATTTATTGAGTTGAATGGTGTGATAGGGTCTGAAGTTGATTTTGCGTGCTGGGTGGATGAAGTATGGGTTTTCGAACTCTTCTCCTTTCAATTGTGTGGCTTATCTTAGCGTTTCCTTTTTGATGAACTCAACATATGTGTTTATTTTTTTTTATGTTGGATTGATTCGACGACGTTCTGTGAATGTTGTTGTTCAATTGGTTGATGTGTGTGATTTGTTGAGGCTTCCCTTGTTGCTTATCTTCTTCGTTTTCTATCTCAACATTTCTTCCTTGATCATTGCTAGTAAGGATACTTGAATGAATGTTTTTGTCAAGACTTGTTTATTATTATTTTTCTCTATTTCCTCATCTTCTTCCTCTACAATTTTGGTTTCATGCACTAGTGGAGAGTCCCGAGTCAAGTTGATTTTAGCTAGATTAGGTTGATTCATCTTCTTTGTTGAATTCAATTGAGGCTTATTTCTTCTAGCTATCAAAGCACTTATTGGTTTTATTTGCATCTTGCCTATGCTTTCCTATTGTTAAGGCTACTCATCTTCTTTTTCTTGTTCTACCAATAATTTGTGTTTAACTATATCAATGAAAATAATTTTTGAATGCCCCATTGCTTCAAAAATTTGGGGCTAGACCAACGATCCCATCATTTCCTTGGTTCGGGTCTTTATCCTTATCTATTTCCCCATGTTGGCTATTTATTCTAGGATTTACTTGTTGAAAATAGCAACAAGAAATGTTAAAAATAAAATCTAGAAATTCCAATTTAATTTGTCTTTGAACTAAGTTATGAATTAAAATTGTAATTCTTTTCTCATAGCAACTTGTAATAGTTAACTAAGTTAAGTTGACGTAGTTAACTTAGGAATTTCGAGTTGTAAGTCTATCTGGAGTCATGTAAGTGTGATCCCTAAGTTTTAGCGGTCCAGATTGAGTTGTAATTAGATACCTCAGTTTGACTGAGTTATAGACAGTTAAACTAGTTCTAACTATTGGAGGAACTAGTAGAGGTCTAGTAGTGAGTTTGTGCACTGGTGCATACTTAGTGCCACACCAGCTAACTGAATATCACTCAAGAATAACTCATTCATGTTCAGTTCAGAAGAAGACCCAGTTGAGGCTAGAGGGCAGGGACAATGTACTATCAGTTGTATAATTTTGCAAGTTGTACAGATGGTGCATGCAATCAGTTGAGGACCTATGGTTGGATTGCACAATTATGGACGAGGAATTTCCCTTTAAATACAGGTTAATTCTCTCAGGAATTGTGCAAGGAATTAGAAGCTTGAAGGCTAGGAATTTGGCTAATTGTTGGCCAAAGGAAGTCATTAGGCAAAGGATAGGAAATACTTATGCAGGTTGAGCTCAAGGTTGAGCAGATCATATTGTATTCATCCAGATTCTTTGACCAGGAATGGCGCAAGGAAACAGGGGCTTGGAGAGCAAAAGAATAGGCTAAGGTTTGGCTTGAGCTAGCTTGTGAGCAGAGAGTTGATTATACTTGTGTAGGAGTTGTTCTAGTGAGAACAAGCTTTGTATTTTCACTCATATTTCTGATTAATGCAATATAGATAGTAGGGGTTTTGAGTTGTGGCTTTCCCCGAATACATATTGTGTTATGTGCCATTGATTATCTTCCTCTTGTCGATTACTGTTTTCATCAATATTTATGGGTTTCCACTGTAAAGAGTAGAGTAGATTCTTGTCTTGTGTTTTAGGAAATTACATGAGCTGTGAATCTACACGAAAATATACATGGTATCAGAGTTGAAGACATTATAGAAGAGAATATTGATGGAGCTCTAGTTCAGGGTAGATCTAGAATATCCTATGTGAGGACTTATTAATGGAGCTAGAAGACTGCTAGTGGGCAGATCATTGAGCCAATGTTTACTGACACAAAAGGAGTTGTGATCATTGATATTGGCAGATTGAGGAGCAAGAATTTTTTTGGAGGTGAATTTGCAGAGAAGATTTGAATTTTTTTGTCAAAAATTTTCAAAAACAAATAACGAATCTAGATTATTTGCAAACAAATACCCAAATTCAAAAAAAAAGTTGTCCGAATTGGAGTTCGGATAAGGGATATATCACCGATTTAAAATCATTATTTATTTATATTTTTTCTAAAAAAAATTCGTGACGGCGGATGTACGAGTCAAGAACTTGTATGTACTTGAGGTACAAGATGCATGCAAAGCCTTGAGGAGCAAGGCAAAGGTTAGAGACTTGGTGGTTGAGAGGGAGAGAAAATTACCTCTCAACATGCAGCGCCAAAAGAAGCCTCAGAAGTGACTTTAGGAAGTTGTGGAATAACAACAACTAGAGAGGCTGAGAGGAGACTGAATGGAGAGATCCACTCAAGTAGAGAAGAAGCAATCTCAAAGAATTGTGGAGTAGCAACAATTGGAGAAGCAAATAGGAGACTGAGTGGAGGCATCCACTCATGCAGAGACCTCCAGTAGGGGGAAATTTCGAGCCAAGTGGGCAGAGGGAGCACATGCAGCCATACCTCCAGGTGTGAGGTGGGGCGATGTGAAGTGATAGTCCCAAGAGGGACAAAATTGGGTAGGGTCCATTGAGAGGTTTTATCTCATGGATCATACCTTGCTATGGGAGCCCAAAGTACATAGTAGTGGGAGGAATCAGTGGTGATTGATGCAGTTAGAGATCAGAGTGACAGAGGCTAGAGTAGTCAGATACTAAAGAGCGCAAAGAAGGGTTGACAACAATGTAGAAAGGAAGAGTCAGCAAAAGTGCAAAGTTTTCATTCGACAGAGGCAGTAACAGTCAGAGACTTTGATGACAGATGCATCATACTGATTCAGGTTTTTTGTTTTGTTTTTTTTTTCCAATTTCAGTAGTTGTTGTAGCAACATCACTAAAGAAAAGTGTTGCATGCAGAACATTCCAAAGGTTCAGGATCATGATAGATTTTAATTCCTTTCTTGTTGAGAGGGAGTGTTGAAAATAGCAACAAGAAATGTTAAAAATAGAATTTAGAAATTCCAATTTAATTTGTCCTTGAATTAAATTGTGAATTAAAATTGTAATTTTTTTCTCATAGTAACTTGTAATAGTTAAATAAGTTAAGTTGACTTAGTTAACATAGGAATTCAAGTTGGAAGTCTGTCTAGAGTCATGTAAGTGTGATTCCTAAGTTTTAGGGTTCCATATTGAGTTTAGATTGAGCTGTAATTAGATAACTCAGTTTGACTGAGTTATAGACAGTTAAACTAGTTGTAACTATTGGAGGAATTAGTAGAGGTCTAGTAGTGAGTTTGTGCAATGGTTCATCCTCAGTGCCACATCAACGAACTGAAGATTCACTCAAGAATAACTCATGCATGTCAGTTCAGAGGAAGACCTAGCTGAGACTAGAGTGTAGGGACAATGTATTATCAGTTGTATAATTTTGCGAATTATACATATGGTGCATGAAATCAGTTGAGGACCTATGGTTGGATTGCGTAGTTATGGATGAGGAATTTCCCTTTAAATACATGCTAATTCTCTTAGGAATTGTGCAAGGAATCAGAAGCTTGAAGGCTAGGAATTTGGCTAATTATTGGACAAAGGAAGTTATTAGGCATAGGATAGGAAATACTTATGTAGTTTAAGCTCAAGGTTGAGCAGAGCATATTGTATTCATCCAGATTATTTGACCAGGAATGGCGCAAGGAAATAGGGGCTTGGAGAGCAGAAGAATAGGCTAAGGTTTGGCTTGAGCTAGCTTGTGAGCAGAGAGTTGATTATACTTGTGTAGGAATTGTTCTAGTGAGAACAAGCTTTGTATTTTCACTCAGATTTCTTATTAATGCAATATAGATAGTAGGGGTTTTGAGCTATGGCTTTCCTTGGATACATATTGTGTTATGTTCCATTTATTATCTTCCTCTTGTTGATCACTGTTTTCATCGATCTTTATGGGCTTCCGTTGTAAAGAGTACAATAGATTCTTGTCTTGTGTTTTAGGAAATTACATGAGTTGTGAATCTAATGGAAAATCTACATTACTGTGCTATTATGACTAATTGTTTCTTCAACTTGGGGTCATCTAGAGTTATATCTTGAAGAACCTTAGCCCAATTTATGCCAAAGTATTGCACTTAAGCTTGTGTGAGAGTCTACCCTTTTTCTTTATTTTCAGTTGGCTTCTTTAAATTTGATGGTGCTAGAGAAGTTGGATCAACCCTAAGTGGTTGGGTGTAAAGTTTAACCTCTCTCTCCTCCTAGCTTTTGGTCAAAGGGAATATGACTTCTTCATTTTGGTGCAAAATTGTTCTAGGATTGTGATAGTCCTGATTGTTTGTTGGATTAGTTTGTTGAACATGGAAAGCACAAACAACCAATATGGAAATTCTTTGGGATGAACCTGATCATTGTTGACATAATAGAAAATTTTCAATTCCAAGTGAAGTTGGATATGTGATGTGGTTTGGAGTTCTCAAAAAATGTGTTAGTTGAATCTCTAGTGATGGGACATGTAGGCTTTAAATTTGTGACCCATGTTTCTAGTATTTCATCGATAGGCATAAACTTTATTTTTCCTAATCATTTACTACTGAGAAATTTATAATTTTTCATGGACGAGGTGACCTTCTTAGTAAATACAACCTCGCCAATTGATGATATTTGTGCCATACAAATACAAATAATCAAGGAAGGGAATATGATTGGCTTATCTAAATTTGACATTCCTTATAGTTAGGTTTCACAATGTCAACCAATTTCTTAGCCCAAAGAAACTATTATACATGTCCATTTTATTGTTAAGTCATTTATTTGTCCAATTATCGACCCTTCGTAATTCTTTGTTGTCGTTCCACTGGTGAATTCTTATATCAAAGCATAATTTGGAGTCGAATTTCTTGATAATATTGTCACCAATGTGGAGAAATCCTATAATTTTGTGAATCAACCCAATATTATCTTGATGTGGTTGTCGAACCATAAAACCCCATCATGGAATCTATTTATTATGAATTTGGAAGCTTCCATGTTCTAGCCCTGGAAATTTGCAACAAGGGGGGCACCTAGGTAATCTCTAATACTAGTGGCATGTAGAATGTTGTTCATGATTCCATTCTTCTCGACTGGTGACCACTTTTTGAATTAGCCCCATTTCTTATTCCATGCAATCTCTTCCAATTTTTCTTTTCAAATGTTGTGGAGCTGAACCTCCAGCTCTATCTTAGTCTGTTTTTCAAATTGAAATTTGATGTTAGGAACCACGAGGGTTTCTATTGTCTAGACCTATCTGTGTATTCTTAGCATTTTTAAGTCTTGGTCGAATTCTTCACCTTGTAGACACTCTAATAAGTCCGAGTTAGAGTAACTATGCTATGGGAGATCTGGTAGCTTTGCAACATCTAAAAACTCATGGATTTAACTTCGGTGCTCTATTGCAACAATGGGTAAAAGAGATGTGGGCCATAGACATAAGTTCAAAATATTGGGTTGAATTATGGTCATTACTACTACACAACAACCCAAGCTTTAATTGTCTAGTCACGTTTAATTCTAATGCATGTGAGGCACATGACAGAGTAGCAGTTGGCATTTTAGCTATTGCTTGTTTTGTCAAATCAGGATATATGTCAAAATCATTGGCGTGCTATTCTTTGTTGATTATGTTCTTGTTGGCTTGGATGCTCCTGTTGGTTATAATTTCTTAGTTTATTTTTATGAATCTGTCAATTTTGTTCCTATCTATGATTTAGATAGTGCCATTTTTCTTATTTTTCCAGTCAATTTTATCATAATGATGCTGATATTTTTTTCATTGCTCTTTTCTTTGGATATGTTGATGTTCCCCTTGATGTATTTAATTTTGGGTCTAGTTTTGGGGTCCAAAAACATGTGTAGATCTTACTTTTGTTTCATACTTTCCTTTTGCATTTGTTGTGAAATGTTGAATGTTGATACCTTATTGCTTGGGAAATTGTTTATTATACCTAATTTGTAACTACCACACTTGGTTACTATATCATTTGTTAAGAAATTTATCCCATGTATTTGGGAGCATATGGGGCCAAATTCTTTCATCTCTATAGTTGATCCTTTTCGATTCATTTTCATACTGTTTCATATTGGCTACAAGATTAAATCTTGACTTTAATTTTGGAATATTGGCCTATATTGATAACTTGTTCCCTCTACATTCTTCCTTATTCTCTGACCAAATTAAATGCTTCATTGATATGATTTGATGGAGAGTTATGTTCGCTAAATCTTAATGAGTTTCCAAAGCCATGCTTTAAGTCTTTTGGGAGTGGTTTTTGAGTTTTCTTTACTTTCTTTTCATAGAAAATGGGTATTGATTTTATAGAAAAATAAGGTGGAATATTTTCGATTGATATTACTCAATAGATTAATATTCCTTGGCCATTGACTCATAGTTTTTCAAGTACCATTAACATAGTTTTGCATCTAAATTTTGACCAATAGATAACGAAAAACTAACTAGAATTCCTCCCACAACAGTTGGTTCGAAATTATCCTTTCTTCATGCATAACTTGGTACAATTGTTTAGCTTTTGTGTCGTCCCAATATTCTATATAGAGTTTCCCTTCTCGTGGATCAAGGGGAATCACAATTTTTCTATTGTTACCTTTGATTTTTATTCTCTCTCTTTCTAGAGTGATATTAACTTTCATCCTTGGACCCTAGGGGTGTCTGACTAGTGCTGAATATGCAGGTATTCATTCCACCAAGTTGATTACTTTGAAATCGACAAAAGTTGGTATACCCATTATTGTAGTTTGAACATTCTTTATAGTATCAATGGCCTCCAAGAATATTTGATCTACTAATTTCAAGTAGTTTATGGTTCTTTGCAAAATCAGTAATTTCAAGTAATTTGTGGTTCTTTGCAAAGTCAACCTACCAAGTTTTACTCAAGTATCTTGTGGGAAGATATTAAATTGTGATATGAAGTTGAAAACAACTTAATTTATCATGTCCCTTAATTTACAAGTCAATTTATGGATTGTAGTTTTTGCAGAAATTTTATTGAGATAGTTGGTGAAGATTCTTGTATGGTCATTGATCCTACCAACATCCTATTAATGTGTTCAATAGTTCAATCGATTGATCTATTGATTTATTTTATTTCAATAATTCTTGGAGGATGTTATATTTACTCAACATTGCATGCCAATTCTGTCGATTAGCGGTCTATCATATTACTTATTTTTGAAGAAATCAAATGCTTCCCTCATAATTTCTTCCTCGTATTGGGTATTCGGATAACATGTACTAGCTTTTGGGGGGGTTTCTTGTCTAAACTCTAAGGTGATGACATGATTTTTTTTTGAATTTAATACTTATTTCTTGAGCAAGGACTGTAGAAGATTGATCCCTCTTTTGTTTATTAATTTTTCCAAGATTTTGTGATCCATAAAATATCATGGATATTCCACTAGACAATTCGTCACAACAGATATGATAAAAATATATTGAAATATGAAAATCTTTACTATGAGGATTAACTTTCCTTTGATTTATGGATTTATTAATCCATTATTTTCCTGCTTAAGTATGCAATGGATAAAATACATAAATAAACACTCACAAAACTATAATGACACAAAATATGCTTTGGGAAACCATTATGGGAGAAAAACCAACTAGAAGGTGAGGCTTCTTTGCTCTCTCTTTCTTTGAATGGAAAAAATGCAAATACAAAGGAGTGAAACCTGTGGCATGTGGGCTGCTACAAAATAAAAACCCTCTCTATATTCTCTTTCTATCTCTCTCTATCCAATCTTAGCTACTCTGCTCATATATGGAAAAAAACACTTGAATATAATGGAACCCCCTTTTCCTCCTAATGGTCTGGATATAACACAACCTAGTAGCCAACTAACCTAGATACATCTTAACACCAGATCTATCAATCAACGAGAGGGATCAAATCTCTCGAGGTGTAAACCTATTTTTTGAGTGCAAAACTTGAGGAAAGTTTTGCACCTCGAGAGATTTGATCCCTCTCGGTGCTTGATAGATTCGGTGTTAGGATGGATCTAGGCAAGTTTCAGTCGTGTGAGGTCATACAAAATTTGTTGAACATCTAATTATTTTGATCATTTTAAATATGCTAAATATATCTAAGATTAATTTGGTCATTTTAATTTAAAATTTGCTTAGTTACCTGAGTTTGTTGAGATGAGAGAGACTGTTAGTAACTTGAATGATGAAAAATGATGAAATAAAATATTTGAGTGCAAAGTGTCAATGTAACAATTTTGATTGATAGGAAATGTGAATAATAAGAATATAGTCAATTACAAACAATCTTCATTGCGATAAATCTCTTCTACTGTTCTTACTGTCACACCTATTAATTTTTCCATTTTTTCATATCGATTATATGAAAAGAGTAGTTTGAATCATAGACCATTCAAATATTTAACTTGAGCTACTATAGTAAACAACATACCTTGTCTCTCTTGGTATCCAATATTAATAGTAGTTTTATCCAAAGTCAACCATTGTGACTTATGGAATGTTAAACCCCAAATAATTTTCAATGATAGTTATTTTCTATTACCGCATTTGAATTCAAAGTAATTAACAATGTTGAACGATGGAAAATGGGAATAATAAGAATGTAGCCAATTATAAATAGTTTATAGTTTCAAGAAGCAAACATTTTGAGAAAGAAAACATTTTATTTAGGATGAAAATTTAGGTATTATATTTATGGTTGAATTACTATAATAAATAAGTCAATGCACGCCATGAATAATTTTTATGTGCTTACACCGAGAGAGTGTGTGTATGTTTTGGGGGTGAGAAGGAAAGACAAGGGGGGTCAGAGATATAGATGGGGGAGAGTGGGAATAAGAGAGAGGCAAAGAGAGGGAGGGAGGAATATATATAAATATGGAGAGAGAAATGTTAGAGAGAGATAGAAGGGGAAGAGAGAGAGGGAGGGAGAGAGAGATATATAGATAGATATGGAGAGAGAGTGTGTATGTTTAGGGGGTGAGATAGAGAGATATAGAAGGAGAAACAATGGGAGATAGAGATATAGATGGAGAAGGCAAATATGTCCTTACACTAAAATCAATGCACACTATTAATCTAATTACCTTGAAATTAATGTACATCATACATCTAGTTGCATCAAATCAGAAATAAACATTTACAGTAAAATCAATGCATCTAGTACAAACAATCAAATAGGATTAGAAATCAACATCTTGTTGCGGCCTCAAAATTCTGCAGCCGAAACATGGGGGATAACCACCCGGTCCGGACCTTAAGACAACTCCTTTTCCGTTTAAACTGGTGGTTCCGACTGGGGATAATGGGACTAGTTTCCTAGTGTGGGTTTTAAGATGAGAGTGGGTGGCTTATGAGTGCTTTGCAATAGAATAATGATAATCTAAGGATATATTCTACAATGCAATTCCTCTAACTAGCTTATTCTAATATAAACCCGGGTGTTCTTGTGTGATATGCGATCTACAAGGATATCTATTTAGCATGTGATAATAAAGATTGAACACAACTAAAAAGAGATGATAATGTAAAAGACAATTCCTTTGACTAAATAGTTAGTCAAAAGAATTTATAAAATATATCGCATATATGATGAGTTATATATGAAAATCACGACTTTAGCTAGGCATCATACAAATGTGCAATTAACACTTAACAAAAACAATAAATCTCACATATAATCCATGAAGGTAAAGTTTTCCACTAACTAAATGTAAACAAAATCAATCATACACGATAATAGTACCATATGTGTGAAGTCCTGCTCATTTGACCAATGACAAAGACTAACTTCTTTCTTCAAATCAAATTGTCTCCCAAGAATACAAAAGTGCATCAACAAAGGAAAGTAGTCTGATATCTAAAAGAAACGATCATGTTCCATTATTTCACCAAAGCATTCACAAACTTACAATAGTGCATTCTTTGCAAATGTTTTTGATAAAATTATGGACCCTTCTCTAAATGCATGAGAAGGGTATAAATACTACTCTAACTAAATGTGTAAAAATGAATTATACAAAATTTGAGGAGGTTTCAAACAACCTTCCTCCTAACTAGGTAACTAAATCCAAAAATAAACAGAGGCTAAATAAACGAAACTAAGAGGATGAATTGTTGTTTGCCAGCTTGTCCTTTAAGTCGCAAATATCGGTCATTGGTTGAATTTGAGGAGGTGGCCCGAAATGAGTCCTGAGCTGTCTAGTGAAGATCACATCAGTGAGCGGTGGCAACATCCTTTGAGTCGTGTGAAGGGAACAATTGAGAGTCATAATCTGGCTATGTGGCTTAACCAGATATTGCCAATACGACTCCCAGTTGGTCGTGGTCAATTTCGCAATTGCCTCTCTCTGAATCCCCACCTTCTCTTACCAGTCTTTATACAGAGCAGTTAAATCAGGAATTTCTTTCGTATGGCCTTCCTTGATGAGATTGGGGGCGAATAGGATGTGGTTCAATACTTTGACGATGTTCTTTGATACTCCTGTTGCCCTTGCTGCTGCTAGTTCAACTTGTTTGATTCTGTCATCGAAATCTATAAAGTGAATGTATTTATGAGTTTCTTCAATCTTGGGTAGTTTACCCTTCATTCCATCTTCTGTTTCCTACCACTCAATGAACTCATAGATTCTGGTGTTTAAATCATTAAACTCTGTTCTCTGGTCGATTGCCTTGTCTGTCAGCTGGTCGCTAGTAGTTAGATAGGGAGTAATATGCAACATCTTTTGGCAGAAATACTCTTGTTGTCTCACCAGAAGGGAATTTAATTTCAAGGCCTCTTTGATGAACTCCTCAGTAGTGGGACCATCCTTGTATATTTTCATGGACTGCTGCATTTCCTGGAGTTGCATGTTTTTGGCCGATATATCAGTCTCATGGCTAATTTTTAGGACGTCCATGTCTTGCTGCAATTGTGCTAGTTGCTCCACCGCTTGCCTGTTTGCACTTGTTTTCTCTGCCTCGAGCTCTTGTTCGAGATGTGCAATTCTCTCCTCTTTTTCCCTTAGCAGAGTAGAGACCTCAGTAGCCTTGTCCATAGTGGTCGATGCGTATGCTCCCGTGAACAGTGATAGTCTAGTCAAGTTCTCGATCGGACTGAAAGGAATTTCCTTCTAAACCACGTCCATGGGCTCATTTCCAGGTGGGAATTCAGGTGCATCTACCCTTCTCCTTTTCCTCTGCCTTCTAACTACAACCTTGTGGAGAGGGCTATAGAACACATCAAGTGGAGGTATTTCAGTCACTGAGAACAATCTCTAATGTGGGTAGAGCAGGGATAATTTCAGTATGATGGGACGTTGTTGCTTGTTCCTCCATAGGTGTATATTGTTTGTCGACAGAATTGGGATCTATATCCTTTTGAACATGACGTGGAGTTTTGAATTCCTCTATTTCTTGGGCATTTGAGGCTTTGGGAGTGCCTTGCAATTTTTGATTAAAATGATCGCATTCCTTCTCCAAACTATTGCCTTTGGTTTTTGAACCGATTTCTGTAGCTGGGGTGATTATCACTTGCTTCTCAGCCGACTTCCTACTTGAATCAACTGTGTTGTCAGCATCTTGGGACTTCCCTATGTCTGGTGTCTTCTCAGTGTTTACCTAAGAGTCTATTTGAGAGCTAGGGCCTCCACTCTCAACAGTGACGCTTGAGTAGTCTTATCCTCGGGTTTTAATAGATGCATTGGGATCACCCGGAGCCTCTCATCTCTGAATTCCTGAAATCTTTGAAAATATTTAGGTTTCAGATTCGCTTTTTCCCATTCGAATGCTTGTTCGAAGGATACAGTTGACTGTAACAAATCCTCAAAATGATTATCATCATGATTGTATGGCTTGAGTTTAACTCTAGTAGTGACATTGTATGCCACTTTTTTTGGATCAAATTGCCTCTTAGGAAATATATGAAGCCTGAGGGCTTCCATATGTGTTGATTCCTTAGTGGCATGAACAAAATTGGCTAAAACAAAAGAACTGCATTTGATAGGGAAAATGGGCCATAATGACTTCTTGCCATCTTTTAGAATTTTAGTTAGGCCCTTTCCCACAGTTTGGTAGGAAATATCTCTTGCTAATAACTTATCAGAAACATATAGAGGAAGGACGTGTGGATCAGCTGTGCTACCAAAAACCCTAATATAGGTGAACCATTCTTCAATAAAATACTTGCCAACAGTAAGCAGGTCTGCTGCAGCTTCTTGGGAAAACCTAGGGGCTTTTCTATTGAAAATCATTTGATGTAGGGGAAACACAACGGTTTGGAATATGTTATAGAAGTGAGGTATGTAATGTGACTCCCATATTTTTTTATGATTGAGATGGATTGGGTAAGGATCTTGTAAGGTCCATTTCCAACCCATGGTTGGAAATGTTGTGCAAAAACAGATAACATCCATAATGTAGGCACGAAAATAGAAGGGAGGGAGGTTATCTGAGAAGGGGGCTTTCTTCTGTCGATATTCGGTAATGGTGGTGGCTAGGTTTTCAGATAGGATGGAATGCCAATTCATGATATGGGAATTAACATAGGCATCAATCAGAGGAATCCATTCAATTGAAAACTTAGTATTATTGGGTAGCCCATACAATCTACATAACATGGCTACTGCATAGTTGTAGGGGTTTTCCAAAGAGGCTATAACATACATACCAAATTTTTCATACTTGAATTTGTTGTACAACACCCTCCAACCCTGAATTAGCTTGAAGGGGTCTCGATTCTTTTTTGCGAAGTTACCCACAAATGTACCGTCGTAGATATCCTGGGGATCAGGTGCGTGGTACATCTTCTTCAGATCCTCCACCATGAACGAACCAATCAGCTCCATCTTTGAATTCTTGAACTGCCTATCTTCAATTATAAGGTTTTCAATCACCTAGTACTTGATCATATCTGTGTAGGGGAGGATTTTAACCCTTGCTCCTATACTATGAAGGAATGAACAAGAAGCATCTCTACATTGGAGTTCTGAAGGCCTTTTGGAATCAATTGTTGCTCTCGTAACAATAATTTTAGGATGCTCGTCCTCTAGCCTATTCTAAATTACTTCCCAAGCTGCTGCGCCTTTGGTAACATCACAAATTGTATTAGCAAAGATATGAGCCATCTCTATAAACTCAACTTCAACAATGGTTTGTTTACTCTGTTTCTGCATCACTTTTCTAAGGGACATGTCTTTTATCACTTTCCTAAGATAGACAAGATATATCAGCGCATACGATATCTAGCAATTAAGATTGAAAACTTCTGTGAAATGACTTTGGATCATGAGAAAGGTTTTAATGAGATACTCGATTATAACTACCCATAACCAGGAAAATGATTATCCTTCCTTGGGCCGCTAAATATTTAATAACCTGTCAACTTGTTTGTTTTAGCATTTAAACATAATTATTCCACACATTTTACCGGACTTAATTGTGCATCGCAGTCTTAAACAGGATACAGTATAGCGTTACTGGATGAGTTAAGCAAAATGCGATTGCGAGATCGCAATATCGCATTTCGCAAATTGTTTGTGGTTGTTCTAATGGCATGGTCAAGTCTTTTGCGACCTATGCGAAGTGAAAAATGCGATTTATAAATGACCAGGCGATGTTATCGTAGTGGGAGACTTAATCGCATATCACACTTTTGTAAAGGTTTTTTAACATGGTCATGTGGAAAAGTGCAATTTGCAATTTGCAATATGGATTTCATCCTTAGTTAGTTTTGCAAGGTTTTTCTAGGAATTTTCTTAGAGTTAGGGTTTTATTATCCTAAGCCTATTTTTTTTTTAAAAGGGTCCCCATTTACATTTCTAAGCCTAGATATTGTTTGTTATAGATGGGGGGGTTGTTTCATAGTACAACAATTGGTGATTCACTTAGGAGAACAAGTTATCTCTGAGTAGTTTTTTGAAATTTCTAAAAACTTTCAAAGTAATTAGGGTTATAAGAATAATGATTACATGAGTTATAAAGTGAACAACATGTCTCTAGAATCATCATTACTTGCTCAACTTATTTACCTAATTACTTTACACTTGTAATGATAGAAGTATAAACATTTGCATCAACCAATAATGTTTAAAGAAATATAGTAGGTGTCTTTTGCAGATTAGTTTTTTGTAGTTTACTCATTTATCATAGATAGAGCCTCTACTGCCGGTAGGCGTTCATAGCCTCGACAGGGTTATATTTTAACCAACAATGATTCATTATGCCATATGTATGAATTTTCAAATTTCAAAATGATATTCACTTGGACCTTTTCCTCTTTTTTCTTTTTTGAATGTAATTTTGCTCTTTTTGGTTTCTTAAAAGACATTTTCTAGGCATGGTAACCTACTAATGACAATGCCATTCACTGGTTGTAACTAAACTGAACAAGCTGGCTCTTGATGAGACCCCTTGTCTTCTGATTGGGGAGACCAGTAGCTATTACCCTATTTGGTATGCAATATTGGGAATATTAGTTTAATCACTTCCCTATGAACATGGTAAACAAGATCGTAATGATACTTTTTATCTTTTATTTTTTTTATGTTTTAGAATTACACTCTGAAAAAGGAAAATTTTAACAGATGGGGTGGATCATTGGCTCTTTTGACAGTTTTGGTTGATAACAATAGATTTTTTTAAGATGTTGATCTGCAAAAGTCCTTACTATGTTAAAGATTCTTTTCTTGACTGATAACAAAACCTTCATATTCTATAAAGATAAGAGTTTGTTTGTAAAATAAATGTTTTAAGCAAGGTCATGTTTTTCCAAAGAAACCAAGTTTGCTTTAGCACTCAAATGTCCTAATTATTCCTTTTAACTCTTACTTTCTTATAGAAGCGAGAAACATAAATGTTGCCAAAGATTTTATTTTGAAAAGCCAAAAGTAAATACTATTTGACCATTATTTTCCTAGAAATCAATATGTTACAAAATTGGAAGAGGCTATCTCCTAGGAGAAGTACTTTTTCAAAATTTTCCCATTGACAAGCAAAGAATCTTTCTTACCTGACAAGTCTTGTAGAAGAAATGTTGATTGTCCAATTTTTTCAATGATCTGAAAAGGGCCAAGCCATAGGCTTTGGAATTTGGTATGTCTACCCTTTTCCTCATATGCTTTGTCCCATTTAAGAATTAAGTCACCTACTTCAAGATTTTTATGACTGGCAGAAGTTATATCAAAAGAAGATTTGACTAATTGTTGATGATGGAAGTGGGTTGCTTTATCCTTTTCTCTTTCTTCTTCAAGCTTGAGAATTTGAAATTGTCTGGCTTGGAGAGAATATGAAGGGTTTTCATCAATAAACTGCACTAAGGCAAGAGATGGGATTGCTACGTTTGTGGGAAGAACAACTTATTTTACATAAACTAAAGCAAAAGGAGAAGAACCACTAAAGGCTTTCTGAGTTATCCTGTCTGCCCATAGAGCAAATGTTAATGCTTTGTGCCAATTCCTTTGATTTTGATCAATAGTCCTTTTGATAATTCTAATGAGGTTCTTGTTTGTTGATTCTGCTAATCCATTACCTTAAGGATAATAATTGGCTGAATATTTCAACTTGAAACCTCGCTTAAGAGCAAATTCTACCATTGTATTTCCAGAAAAGTAAGATGCATTATCAAACATTAAAGTTGAGGGTAAGCCAAACTTGGTAATTATGTACTGATCAATGAAGTCTGTAATATTTTCTGTATTATCTATCTTTAATGGGACAACTTCTATCCACTTAGTAAAGTAATCAGTAGCTGTAAGGATGTACCTATGTTGTTTGGAAGATTTAGGAATAATCTCACCAATTATGTCTAATCCCCATTGTTCGAATGGTAGTTGGATGTTAACTGGTTGTAAAGGGAATGCTGACCTTCTTCCTCTTCTGACTGTGGTTTGAAAAGTATTGCACTTCCTTGCATATTCATGTGCATCTTTAAATACTGTTGGCTAATAATCCCCTGCATGTAGGATTTTGTGGGCCGTGGTATTTTCCTCCAAAATGTCCTCTAGCTGGTCCATTATGTAATTCCTGCATGACCTTTTTGGCTTCAGGTTTCTATAAGCATCTCATTAATACTGAATCATAATTCTTCCTAAAAAATACATCATTGACTAGTTCATACTGATTTGATTTCAATCTTAAAGCTCACTTTGTTTTATAACTAAGATGCATAGGAGCATATCCATTTTTTAGATAAAATTTCAAATCAACATATTGTGATTGGGTCTCATTGAGGATTACCTCTGATATTTGTACTTCATTACCTTGATATTCTTCTGATGGTAACTGGGAAGCTCCTGTTAACATCCTGCAAAAACCTTGGCCCTTAACAATTTTAGTTGGCCGGATTTCTACATCATATTATTGGAGTGCAGTTACCCAATTAGCTCTTTTCTCCCCTACTTCTCTTTGGATCAATAATTATCTCTTACTGCAGGGTAGGGTACAATTATCCTTGTATGGGTTTAAGAAGAAAAGGTATGAAATGTTTCAGAGTTTTAAAAACAACAAATGCTTGTTTCTCTACATCTGAATAATTTAATTCGTCGCCTTGTAAGTCAAAACTGCTACATATGATGTATTAGATGAGAAATTATATAATAAAAAAGGTTTGAGAAAGTCTGGGGTTGTCAATGAGGGAGCATTAATGATATATTTTTTAATCAACTCGAATGACTCTCTTTCATCCTTATTCCATCTGAAAACTGCATTTTTTCTTATCATCTCTTGAAGAGGTAGAACAATTTATGAAAAATTTGGGACAAATCTTTTTACAAAATTTATGTGGCCTAGGAATGATTGCATGTTTTTCGTATTGTGTGGGAGGGGAATTTTTTCAATCTCTTGGACTCTATTAGGGTCAATGTAAATTCCTTTCTTGGATACTATAAACCCAAGGAGTTTTCCTTCTGGTAAAGCAAAATATGATTTATTGGGATTTAAGGAAATGCTGTCTTTCTTGCATCTTTCGAAAATGTGTTTTAGGTCAGTTAAATGATTGTTCCTATCCTTGGAATAGGCTGTGATTTCATCCAAGTAAATAGCCACCGATTTATTAATTAGACCTCTTAAAGCAATGTCCATAGCACGTTGAAATATGGCACCTGCATTAATGAGTCCGAAAGGCATCTTTTGATAGGCATATGTTCCCCACTTGGTCCTGAATGTTGTCTTTAATCTGTCATCTGGATGGACAAGTATTTGATTATATCCTGAGAATCCATCTAGAAAGGACATTAATTCAGAACTTGCAACTGATTGTAAAATTTGTTCCATGGTGGGCAAGGGAAAATTATCTTTTTGGCAAGCTTGATTTAGGTTTCTAAAATCAATACAAATCCTAATATCTCCATTGTTTTTCCTTACAGGTACCATATTTGATACCCACTTAGAATATCTAACAGGGAAGATTATTTTGGCTTTGAGAAGCTTGTTCAATTTAGATTTGATTTGAATTTCAAGGTTTGGGTGAATTTTGTGAAGTTTCTGTTGAATTGGCTTTTCACTTGAAGTCATGGGTATGGTGTGTTGAATTATAGAGGAATCATAAGTTTTGAGATCTGCATAATCCCAAGCAAAAAAGCCTTTATATGTCTTCAACAACCTGATGAACGATATTCTTTCTGCAGAAAATCTATGTAGGTTAACCCGATAATGCAATATAAATCAAAGCAAAATACTATAACCTACTTCTACTATCAATTTGCGGAAGATTAAAGATCGAGCTAAACAATATGACCAGAAGAATAAGAATCAATGGCACAATACACATGAAAATACTTTTTGGGAAATCCTCAGATAAAAACCCCACACTATTGTATTATCATACATGGTGGAAATACATAGGAATTATACAAAGCCTTAGCTCTCACAACTAGCCAACTCTCGGTACAATCCTCACAAATGCTCACAGGAAATCTTGGATTCTCTCCAGCCTTCCTCTCTACCCTCCAAGCTCCTATTTCCTTGCTCTGTTCCGTGTGGATGATTTTCCTTTTACCAAGTGGAAAACCTCCTTCAAAACTGTGCAATCCTCAAGGATGAATCCTTGACTGCATGCATGAGTTTTCTCCATGAGAAAACACATGAAAATGATAGTACACTGTCCTTGAACATTTATCTCAACTGGGTCTTTCTCAAAATAGACATGCATGAGTTTCTGATGAGGGAATCTTCAATTAACTGGAGTAGCACTAGTTGAGTGCATTAATGCATCAACTGACTGTTAACTCACTATTAGTTCCTCAAACAGTTTGGAACTAATTTAACTGGACTTAACTCAATAAACTGAGTTAACTAATTACAACTCAAACATAACTCAATATTATCTCCTTAATTTAAGGGATAACTCTTGCATGACTTCAGAAAGACTTCTAAATTGAATTTCTCCAACCAATTAATTTAAAATAAATTAATTAATTATTTCCAAGTAGCTGTTAAGACTAAATTCAATTTTAATTCACAATTTAATTCAAGGAAAAATTAAATTGGAATATTATTGTTGCCATATTTCAACACTCCCTCTCAACAAGAAAGGGATTATTTGCCACCCCGATCCCGTCTCTATGGAACTCGAATTTACACTTTGATAATGCCTTTGTCAAAATTTCAGCATCTTTCTCCTCTCTCGAAATATACTACCTCAACATGATCCTCCTCGCTAGTGAAAAGCCATGGGAAAAAAATCTTGCCTTATGCTTCTCCACACTACCACCAATAGCTTGCTTTACCTTGTAAAGCCCACGGGAACTCACAACTTACTTGTTCTCTGGTCGCGGAACCACATCCCAAACACTGTTATGAACTATGGAGTCACACTCCTCCACCATAGCATCAACCCAAATCGGTTGCTGCACTGCTTCCTCAAAGGAAGATGGCTGGGTATCAACACATTCCCCAGCAAGGACCATGTATCCAGTGTACCTATCAAGTGACCTCCTCTGTCTTTGCTGAGAAGATGGTGCTCCCACATTCTCTCTAGCATCCTCCAAAAATCTGTCAGCTTCTCTTGTGCACTTCCGTCCATCTCTAGAACATTGCTTGAGTGGATGTATCCACTCATGGAACTTCTTCACACGGTTGCTTTGAATCATTCTGAGGCTCCTCCTCCTTAGGAACCAACAGTTCCTCCACGGCCTGTAGTTGGAGCTTCCTCTCAAGGGAAACTTGCATGGCCTTCTGCTCATCAAACTTGAGATCTCTGCGAACCACTGTCCTTCGACTGGTGGGAAAGTACACCCGATAGTTGTGACGTGTATTAGTGTACCGCACAAATATCCCCAACTCTGCTGTCAGTTCAAGCTTCTTCCGTGCATCCTTTGTCACATGGAAATATGCTGATGAGCCAAAGATCCTGAAGTGACCCACATCTGGTCTCTTACCGGAGAAATATTCCTTTGGTGTCTTCATCCCAAGTATGCGATGCGGGCTTCTATTATGCAAATAGACCGCTGTGTTGCATGCCTCATCCCACAAGTGAAGTGGTAGGCCTTGGTCAAGCAACATTCCCCATGATTCCCCTACAATAGTTCTGTTCTTCCTCTCGACCACCCCATTCTGCTGTGGGTTATGAGGTGCCATCAACTCTCGTTTAATTCCTCCCGCTGCACAGAAGTCCTTAAACTCTTGAGAGACATATTCTCCATGTTGTCGCTTCTTAAGGCCTTGATCTTCTTCCCTAACTCTTTCTCGACCAAATCTTTGAACTCACAAAACTTTATGAAGGTTTGAACCTTCTTCTGCATGAAATAAATCCAGCATTTACGAGAATAGTCATCAATGAAAATCACATAATACCTTTTCTTCGCTGTGGATGTCATTGAGAATGGTCCACACAAATCAATATGAAATCACTCTAAGATAGCCTCTGCTCGACTATCTCGATCATGAAAGGAAGACTTGGTGTACTTTCCCAAGGTACAACCTTTGCATGTGTCAACTTGCTCAAGTTTACCTTTGGGAAGTCCTGTAGATATTTGCTGCATTATCTTCATAGCCCCATGATGCAAATGGCCCAACCACCTGTGCCAAAACTCACCAATGTCTTGGTTTTGCACCAATTCTGATTTCGTACTTAATGTTGCACAATCATCTACCTCTAGTTTATATAGATTCTTCATCCGAATCCCTATCCTCTTGGTTTGACCCGTGGCTATGTGTCTTAGGAACGCCTTTCTTTTACTGAAGACAAAATCGTAGCCTTTGTCCTCCAACATCGCTACCGATACGAAGTTCTTCTTCAGTCCAGGCACATACATCACATCTGTCAAGGTGAGAGGAGCTCCATGCTCCCTCTGAAAAGCAACCTTACCCACTCCTGAAACACTATACCTTCCGTCGTCACCCATCTCTATGCGCATCTTGAGGTCTTTCTCCTCCAAGGCACTGAATAAATTTTTATCACCGGTCATGTGGAATGAGGCTCCATTGTTAAGATACCAGACATAACCCATCATTGATGACAACATGCATGCGATGGGGGTAAAGTCCATTTCGAAGTGAGAGGCTAATGCCTCACCTTCCGATCCTTCCGAGGATCCCTTCTTGGACTTCTTCGATGGGAAATTAGTTGCACAATGTCCCATATTATGACAATTAAAGCATCTTACTTTAGACAAGTCACCCTTCTTCCCTCTATGAGGATAATTCAATTTGAAATCGGAAGCCTTCCACTTCCCTTTCCTTGCCTTACTTGCTAAGGCCATATTTTCTTCATCATCATTCTTGGATGAAGAACCATCTCATGTGCTCCTCTTGATCTCCTCCTGCATAAGATCCGACCACAGTCGTTCCCAATCTGACAGGTTCTCCCTTTTATTCACAGAGTCTTGGTAGCTATTCCAACTCTTTGGAAGGCCAAGGAGAGCGAGGCTCACCATATCATCATCGACAGTAGTTATTCCCACACTGCCAAGCTCATCTCTTCAGGTGGTGAGATTTTTCAAATATGTGGAAATAGTATCGCCCTTCTCCATCTTGATTCTTCGAAGCTTATCCTTGAGTGCCAATTTCCTTTGGTCACTACTGTTATGGTAGAGATCCTTCAATGTCTTCCACATTGAAAATGGAGTATCCTTCCCATGGAGACTGGAGACAATATGGTCTCGAACTTCCTCAAGGATGATCTATCTCGCCTTTGCCACACACTTCTTCCACTCAGCCAACTCTTGTGCATTAGTTGAAGCTAACTTTGGGATTTCTTGATCAATGAATTCCTTCAAGCCATTGTCTTCTAATTCATCCTCCATTCTATCTTTCCATGCTATGTAATTCAAGCTACCTTCCAAGGCATACTCGAGTCTCAAGCCATAGAACGCCATTGGCCAACCTTGAAGTATGATATGAATTCGATTTGCACCTGCAACCCTGAACTTTAAACTTCGAATTCTCTTCTTAGTATACTGTTCATAGCTCTAATACCATGTAGAAATTTTTTGTAGGTTAACCCGATAATGCAATATAAATCAAAGCAAAATACTGTAACCTACTTCTACTATCAATTTGCAGAAGCTTAAAGATCAAGCTGAACAATATAACCAGAAGAAGAAGAATCAATGGCACAATACACATGAAAATACTTTTGGGGAAATCCTCAGATAAAAACCACACACTATTGTATTATCATACATGGTGGAAATACATAGGAATTATACAAAGCCTTAGCTCTCACAGCTAGCCAGCTCTCGGTACAATCCTCATAGATGCTCACAGGAAATCTTGGCTTCTCTCCAGCCTCCTCTCTGCCCTCCAAGCTCCTATTTCCTTGCTCTGTTCCTTGTGGATGATTTTCCTTTTACCAAGTAGAAAACATCCTTCAAAACTGTGCAATCCTCAAGGATGAATCCTTGACTGCATACATGAGTTTTATCCATGAGAAAATACATGGAACTGATAGTACACTGTCCTTGAACATTTATCTCAACTGGGTCTTTCTCATAATAGACATGCACAAGTTTCTAATGAGGGAATATTCAGTTAACTGGAGTAGCACTAGTTGAGTGCATTAATACATCAACTAACTGTTAACTCACTATTAGTTCCTCAAACAATTTAGAACTAATTTAACTAGACTTAACTCATAAACTGAGTTAACTAATTACAACTCAAATATAACTCAATCTAATCTCCTTAATTTAAGGGATAACTCTTACATGACTCCAGAAAGACTTCTAACTTGAATTTCTCCAACTAATTAATTTAAAATAAATAAATTCCAAGTAGCTGTTAAGACTAAATTCGATTTTAATTCACAATTTAATTCAAGAACAAATTAAATTGGAATATTCTTGTTGCCATATTTCAACACTTTCTTCAGATGATAAGCCTAGATCTAGGTTTACATTTTGAGGTTTTTCGTTTGACCCTAGGTTTACTACAAATCTCAAAGTAGAACTTTGAGTTTTGGAGTTAGTACTTTTCTTAAATCTATCCTTTAGATCATAAAGATCTTCCATTTTAACCACATAATTTGGGATTGGATTATGATCATGATTAAGTTTGATTTCTAGATCATGCTCATGTTCATCTATGATCTGTTCTTCATATGATCCCTTTGATGTAAGGAAATTAACTATATCCGCATCAATGTTGAATACTCTCCAATTTGTTACATTGTCGGGAATTGATGGCCTAAATATTAATTCTATTGAAAATCTGTTTGGACTAAAATCTTCTGAGGGTATAAGCCTGCATGCCACATTAGCAAGTAAGTCAGCATTTGCATTTTGTAATCTAGGGACTGAAGATATGTTGAAAGCAGAAAAATGAGAAGTCAATTTTTGAGCTAAAGATTGATAGTGTTTAAGGTGCCCAAAGACACAATGAATTATATTTCTCACCTGTTTCATAATTATCTCTGAATCACCATAGACTTGCAGGTATTTGACATTAAGACTGATGCCTTTATACAATCCTTGGATTAGTGCTTCATATTCAACGACATTGTTTGTGCACTGAAATTCAAGTCTGCAGGCCAGCATGGTTTTCTCTCCTTGCCGATTGATCAAAATGCATCCTGTACCTGTGCCATCCTCTGCTTTAGAACCGTAAAAATAGAGGGTCCAAAATGGAGAATTATTAGAAACTTTATCTACTAAATTTAGACATTTGGAAGGATCCGTTGTGAAAAAATTTCGATTTGAGAGACTACAACATTATCTGAAAAGGGAGACCTATGAGCATTAAAGGATCCTAAAGAGGACTCAGCTGAGTAATTTCCAATGATATTATTAGTGAAAGAAACATGTTCATTTCTTCCCTCAGGGTCAATAACCGTATATTTCATGAATTTATCTTGGTCTACCCTGATTTGGTTAGGCTTACCATTGTGTGGTAACCACATGTGAGACCAATCAGTGTCGAAATAAATGTGCACCTTTTCAGACCAGTCTCTACTGAGAATTAAACCATAAAATTTAGGGATATCGGCTACCAGAATATCAATTATTTGGGAAAATTTTGGATTAGAGGAAAGCCTAATTGAAATTGAGGCTATTTCTCCAAGGACTTCAACTTTTGTCATATCTAGCTGAACTATGTGCATTGCAGGTTTTTGAGGTGTAATGTTCAATTTGGTACACACAACCCTTGGCATTATATTTGAGGAGGCTCCTGAATCAACAAGGCAGTTTTGAACATTCCTATTGAAAATTTCATAAGTGGGTAGAACCAGAGGAACATGAGAAATAGACCTATCACCAATCAGAACTAGATATGAAGGATGTACCTTGTTTGAGGATGAGGTAGGTTTTCCCATATTGTAGGAAATTTGAGTAACTACAATAGATGGCAGAGGAGATACTAGAACTGCTTTCAATTCTCTTAATAAAATCTTCTGCTACTGTTTGAGTTTAGTGAGCTCATGCAGGGAGATGTTAGCTCTAGTCTTTTTCATGTCGTCCACTATATTGTATTTGACCGTATCAGAGATTACCAATGTTTTTGAGGCATTTGGGGAATCTGGAGGGATAGGATTGGTTTCACCAGTCTTAGATTTCTTAGATATTGTTTTCTCCTTTGCAGGAGTAGCGAATTTATGCTTGTGATTTGTGATAGACATGTTCGAAGATTTTTTGCTTCTTGAAGTTGTTGGCATCGCTTGTGCCTCTTCTTCAGTTGGTAGAATAAAATCCCACATCCCGTTTAGTTCAATTTCTTCTTCCATTTCTGCTTCCTCTTCGTTTGGTGAATCTTCTTCTGCTTCTTGGTCAGACTCATCATTTGAAATGATGTTTGGGGTTTGTGATGTAGAAGAAGGGTTCCTTTGGAATGATCGAAAATGTTTCTTAGGAGTAGAGGATTCTGCAACTTGTTTTATAATTTCGACCATTCATTGGACATTGTCTTTAACACTTTCTGAATACCTTCAAGATCGAAAGGGTCTTTTGAGGCCTTATTCTTAGAGTCATCCTTAAGTGTCACTTTTTTGGTCTTCCTTTTGTCTATTTGTGATCTCTTTTCCAAAGCTATGATTCTTCTTTCTACAGATAGGGCTTCTTTCATGTTTTCTACAAGGGTAGCCTTATTGGCTCTATCTACAAAAATCACAATATTAGAAGGTAGAGATGATATATACCATTTTATTTGTACATATACAACAGGTTTAGAGGTAGTTGGGATTTTGTTTAGCAATTTGTTAAATGTGGAGTTGAAATCTTTGATCTTTTCATCTGGATTAGCTTTTAAATTAGAAAGATTATTGATCAAGGATGCTATTGTCCTATCATCACCAAATTTTTCAAGAAACACTTCTTGAAAAGTATCCCAGTCTCTAATTGATCCTACTGGGAGGGAAAAATACCAAGACCCAACAGATCCTTGGAAGGTATAAGGAAACAATCTGATTACAACATCTTCATGTGCATCCCCATTGAGATTCATGGCTAACAAAAAATTATTTAGATGTTATTCAACCGAGAGAGCATCATCAGGATTATACTTAGGCAGCCATTTTTCTGGGTTTGCTAGGAGTGCATTTGGATTTGCAACTAGAACAACACCAGGATTTGTCCAAGGTTGATTGGCCATAACTTGAGTTGGGGACTGGGAAATTGGGAAGGTCGGTCTAGAAGTAGGTATGGATGATGAAGAACTTACTACTGGATTAGTACTGATAATTGTAGTACTAGTTGGAGAAGTGGATGTTTGAGAAGTCGTGGATTAGATAAAAGTGGATGGAGGAGTAAATGGATGGAAAGATGATGTGATCTCTCTAGTATCTGATTCAGATGCTGATGAAGAGAATTTCCTACGTCGTGGAGGAATGGGGAACTCGAAAGTTGTAACCCCAAGTCTCTCACTTTGCAGTCTAGTCAATACACCAGTTTGCTATAATAAGGAGGTAACACTCTCTTAAGATACTTCAGGTCTCTGTGATTTATCTGTAGAAATGGATATTTGTTCCAATTGTTGTGTTAAAGAATGAACTTAGGGAGATTCAGGAGTGTAATCTAGGGAAGGTGGCTGCCTTACTACTTCAGGAGATGAGGGAGATGTTTCCACTACTTCAAACTTCTGATCAGGAGATTCTGAATGAGTTTGAGAAGGTGTAGAAAATGTGGAGGGGTTTTGACTCTTATGAATTCTTTTCGGAATATTTTTAGCTTCATCTGCCATTCATAGTTGAATGCCCTCCTTCTAGTGCCAAAATGTTGTGGCGTAAAAATTCTGTAGCCGAAACATGGGGGATAACCACCCGGTCTGGACCTTAAGACAACTCCTTTTCTATTCAAAGTGGTCGCTCCGACTAGGGATAATGGGACCAGTTTCCCAGTGTGGGTTTTAAGATGAGAGTGGGTGGTTTATGAGTGCTTTGCAATAGAATATTTATAATCTAAGTGATCTATTCTACAATGCAATTCCTCTAACTAAGTTATTCTAATATAAACCCACGTGTTCTTGTGTGATATGCGATCTACAAGGATATCTATTTAGCATGTGATAATAAATATTGAATATAACTAAACGTAGATGATAATGTAAAAGATAATTCCTTTGACTAAATATTTAGTCAAAGGAATTTATAAAATATATCGCATATATGATGAGTTATATATGAAAATCACGACTTCAACTAGGCATCATACAAAAGTGCAATTAACGCTTAACAAAAACAATAAATCTCACATATAATCCATGAAAGTAAAGTTTTTCCACTAATTAAATGTAAACAGAATCAATCATACACGATAATAGTACCATATGTGTGAAGTCCTGCTCATTTGACCAATGACATAGACCAACTTCTTTCTTAAAATCAAATTGTCTCCCAAGAATATAAAAGTGCATCAACAAAGGAAAGTAGTTTGATATCTAAAAGAAACGATCATGTTCCATTATTTCACCAAAGCATTCACAAACTTACAATAGTGCATTCTTTGCAAATGTTTTTGATAAAATTCTGGACCCTTCTCTAAATGCATGAGAAGGGTATAAATATTACTCTAACTAAAAGTGTAAAAATAGATTATACAAAATTTGAGGAGGTTTCAAACAACCTTCCTCCTAACTAGGTAACTAACTCCAAAAATAAATAGAGGCTAAATAAATGAAACTAAGAGGATGAATTGTTGTCTATGAGCTTTTCCTTTACGTCGCAAATATCGGTCATCAGTTGAATTTGAGGAGGTGGCCCGAAATGAGTCCTGAGTTGTCCGATGAAGATCACATCGGTGAGCGGTGGAAACATCCTTTGAGTCGTGTGAAGGGAACAATTGAGAGTCATAATCTGGCTATGTGGCTTAACCAAATACTACCAATATGACTCCCAGTTGGTTGTGGTCAACTTCGTAATTGCCTCTCTCTGAATCCCCGCCTTCTCTTGCCAGTCTTTATACAGAGCAGTTAAATCAAGCATTTCTTTCATATTTCCTTCCTTGATGAGATTGGTGGTGAACAGGATGTGGTTCACTGCTTTGATGATGTTATTTGATACTTTCACTGCCCTTGCGACTTCTAGTTCAGCCTGTTTGATTCTGGCATCCCAATCTGTAAAGAGAATGTATTTATGAGTTTCTTCAATCTCGAGTAGATTGGCCTTCTTTCCATCTTCTGTTTCATGCCACTCAATGAACTCAGAGATTCTGGTGTTTAAATCATTAAACTCCGTTCTCTGGTCAATTGCATTATCTGTCAGCTGGTCGCTAGTAGTCAGATAGGGAGTAATATGCGACATCTTTTGGCAGAAATACTCTTGATGTCTCACCAGAAGGGAATTTAATTCCAAGGCCTCTTTGATGAACTCCTCAGTAGTGGGACCGTCCTTGTATCTTTCCATGGACCGTTGCATTTCCTGGAGTTACATGTTTTTGGTCGATATATTGGCCTCATCGCTAATTTTCAGGACCTCCACGTCCTGCTGCAATTGCTTTAGTTTCTCCACTGCCTGCCTATTTTCGCTTGCTTTCTCTGCCTCGAGCTCTTGTTCGAGCTGTGCAATTCTCTCATCTTTCTCCCTTAGCAGAGTAGAGACCTCAGTAGCCTTGTCCATAGTGGTTGATGCGTATGCTCCCGTGAACTGTGATAGTCTAGTCAAGTTCTCGGCCAGATTGAAATGAATGTCCTTCCAAACCATGTCTATGGGCTTGTTTCTAGGTGGGAATTCAGGTGTATCTACCCTTCTCCTTTTCCTTTGCCTTCTAACTACAACCTTGTGGAGAGGGCTATAGAACACATCAAGTGGAGGTTTCAATGACTCTGAGAACAATATCCAATGTGGGTAGAGAAGGGATAATTTCAGTATGCTGGGACGTTGTTGCTTGTTCCTCCATAGGTGTAGATTGTTTGTTGGTAGACTTGGGCTCTAAATCCTTTTGAACATGCAGAGGAGTTTTGAATTCCTCTGTTTCTTGGGCATTTGAGGCTTTGGGAGTGCCTTGCAATTTTTGATTAAACTGATCCCACTCCTACTCCAAACTACCACCTTTGGTCTCTGAACCGATTTCTGTAGCTAGGGTGATTATCACTTGCTTCTTAGCTGACTTCCTACTGGACTCAGTTGTGTTGTCGGCATCTTGGGACTTCCCTGTGTCTGGTGTCTTCTCAATGTTTACCTGAGAGTCTATTTGAGAGCTAGGGCCTCCACTCTCAACAGTGACGCTTGGAGTAGTCTTATCCTCAGGTTTTAATAGATGCATTGGGATCACCCAGAGCCTCTCATCTTTGAATTCCTGAAATCTTTGAAAATCTTCAGGTTTCAGATTTGCTTTTTCCCATTCAAATTCTTGTTCGAAGGATACAACTGACTGTAACAAATCCTCAAAATGATTATCATCATGATTGTATGGCTTGAGTTTAACTCCAGTAGTGACATTGTATGCCACTTTGTTTGGATCAAATTGCCTCTTAGGAAATGTATGAAGCCTGAGGGCTTCCATATGTGCTGATTCCTTAGTGGCATGAACAAAATTGGCTAAAGCAAAAGAACCGCATTTGATAGGGAAAATGGGCCATAATGACTTCTTGCCATCTTTTAGAACTTTAGTCAGGCCCTTTCCCACAGTTTGGTAGGCAATATCTCTTGTTAATAACTTATCAGAAACATATAGAGGAAGGACGTGTGGATCAGCTATGCTACCAAAAACCCTAATATAGGTGAACCATTCTTCAATAAAATACTTTCCAACAGTAAGCAGGTCTGCTGCAGCTTCTTGGGAAAACCTAGGGGCTTTTTTATTGAAAATCATTTGATGTAGGGGCAACACAACAACATGGAATATCTTATAGAAGTGAGGTATGTAATGTGACTCCCATATTTTTTTATGACTGAGATGGATTGGGTAAGGATATTGTAAGGTCCATTTCCAACCCATGGTTGGAAATGTTGTGCAAAAACAAATAGCATCCATAATGTAGGCACTAAAATAGAAGGGAGGGAGGTTATCTGAGAAGGAGGCTTTCTTCTGTCGATATTCGGTAATGGTGGTGGCTAGGTTGTCAGATAGGATGGAATTCCAATTCATGATATGGGAATTAACATAGGCATCAATCAGAGGAATCCATTCAATTGAAAACTTAGTATTATTGGGTAGCCCATACAATCTACATAACATGGCTGCTGCATAGTTGTAGGGGTTTTCTAAAGAGGATATAGCATACATACCAAATTTGTCATACCTGAATTTGTTGTCCAACACCCTCCAACCCTGAATTAGCTTGAAGGGGTCTAGATTCGTTTTCGTGAAGTTACCTGCAAATGTACCGTTGTAGATATCCTGGGGATCAGGTATGTGGTACATCTTCTTCAGATCCTCTGCTTTGAACGACCCAATTAGCTCCATCTTTGAATTCTTGAACTCCCTATCTTCAATTATAAGGTTTTCAATCACCTGCTTGATCATATCTATATAGGGGAGGATTTTAGCCCTTGCTCCTATCCTATGAAGGAATGAACAAGAAGCATCTCTACACTGGAGTTCTGAAGGCCTTTGGAATCAGTTGTTGCTCTCGTAACAGTGATTTTAGGACGCTCGTCCTCCAGCCTATTGTAAATTAATTCCCAAGCTGTTGCGCCTCTGGCAGTGTCAAAAACTATATCAACAAAAGATAGGAGCCATCTTTGTAAACTTAGCTTCAACAATGGTCTGTTTGCTCTGTTTCTGCATCACCTTTCTAAGGGACATGTCTTTTGTCGCTTTCCTAAGATAGACAAGATATATCAACGTAGAAAATATCTAGCAATTAAGATTGAAAACTTCTGTGAAATGAGTTTGGATCATGAGAAAGGTTTTAATGAGATACTCGATTATAACTGCCCATAACTAGGAAAATGATTATCCTTCCTTGGGTCGCTAAATATTTAATAACCTATCAAATCGTTTGTTTTAGCATTTAAACCGTTTCCACACGTTTTACCGGACTTAATCGTGCATCGCGATCTTAAATAGGATACTGTATAGCATTACCGTATGAGTTAAGCGAAATGCGATTGCGAGATCACAATATCGCATTTCACAAATTGTTTGTGGTTGTTCTAATGGCATGATCAAGTTTTTTGCGACCTATGCGAAGTGCGAAATGTGATTGCGAATTGACTAGGTGATGTTATCGCAGTGGGAGAATTAATGGTATATCGCACTTTTGAAAGGGTTTTTTAACATGTTCATGTGGAAAAGTGCGATTTGCGATATGGATTTCATTCCTTCATGGGATAGGAGCAAGAAGCATCTCGCCAAGAGTTATGGTTTTATTATCCTAAGCCTAAATTTTTTTAAAAGGGTCCCCATTTACAATTCTAAGCCTAGCTATTGTTTGCTATAAATGGGGGGGTTGTTTCATAGTACAACACATCTATACTGAAACCAATGCATCTAGTACAAGAAATCAAATAGGATTACAAATCAATATCTACATTGAAACCAATGCATATAATGCAAGCAATCAAATATGAGTAGAAATCAACATCTACGCTAAAATCAATGCATCTAGTGTAAGGTATTAAATAGGATTAGAAATCGACATCTACACTGAAATCAATGCATCTAGTACAAGAAATCAAATAATATTAGAAATCAATATCTACACTGAAACCAATGCAGCATGTGCAAGCAATCAAATAGGAGAAGAACTCAACATCAACACTGAAATCAATGCATCTAGTGTAAGGTATTAAATAGGATTATAAATCAACATCAACAATGAAATCAATGCATCTAGTGCAAGCGACAAAAAAGGATTAGAAATCAATATCTACACTGAAACCAATGAAAACTGTCCAAGCAATAAAAAAGGCGTAGAAATCAACATCAACACTAAAATCAATGCATCTAGTGTAAGGTATTAAATAGGATTATAAATCGACATCCACACTGAAATAAATGCATATAGTGCAAGTGATCAAATAGGATTAGAAACCAACAACTACATTGAAATCAATACATCTCTTTTAGTGAAAACCCAAAATATTCATGACTTTCTAGATCTAAATTCTATGTCTGTATTTGTCTCTGTGTGTCTCTTTCTTCTTCCCTCTCCCTCCACCTTCCATTATGTGTCTATATCCCTCCCCCTCTCCTTCTCCCTCTTCCCCTTCCTCTCTCCGTCATCTCTCTCTATTTTCCTCTCCCTCCCTTTCTCTATAACTTCCTCCATGTCTCCTTATTTGTCTCTCTATCTCACCCCCCTAAACACATGTCACTCTCTCTCTCCCCATATCTATATATATATCTCTCCCCCTTCCTTTCCCTCTCTATCTCTTCCCCTTCTCTCTCTCTCTCTCTCTCTGCCCACTCCATCTATATCTCTATCTCCCATCTATCTCTCTTCCTCCCTCCCTCTCTTTGCCTCTCTATTCTACCCTCTCCCACGCCCCATCTATATCTCTATCTCACCTTGTCTCTCCTTCTCACCCCAAAAACATACACACTCTCTCTCCCCCTCCCTCTTCCTCTCCCTCTCTCTCTTTGCCCTTTCTCTCTCTGTCTCTCATCTCTCTCCCTCATTGACTCTCCATCTCTCCCTTACAAATCCCTCTCCACCTTTCTCTCTCTATGTATTTCTTCCCCTTGCAACTCTATCTCTCCATCCCCCCCTCTCTCTCCTCTCTCTCAAGTCCTCTCTCCTTTTCCTTCCTCCCTCTCCCCTTCTCTCCCACCTTCCTCCATCTCTCCCCCCATCATACACACTCTCTCTCTCCACCCTCCCACTTTGTCACTATCTCCCTCCCTCTCTCCTTCTCTCTCCCCCCTCCATATCTATGTCTCCCTATCTCTCTCTTCCCCTTATTTCACTATCTTTACCCTCTCCTTTTCTCTCTCTTCCCTAATCTCCTCTCTCCCTCATTCCATCTTCATATCTCCCTTGTCACGCCCTCTCCCTCTCCACCTATATCTCTCAATGTATTTATTCTTCACTCCCTCTCTTTCCCCCTCCAAATCCATCTTAGTCCCTCCCTCTCTCCCCCTCCTCTCTCTCTTCCTTTCTCTCTCTCAATGTCTCTCCCACCTCTATGTCTCTCTCCCCCACTCTATTACCCCTTCTGTCCCATTCTCTTTCTTAAATATGATTCCATTGTATTGTATTTAAGAAAGTATCTTAATTAAAAAAAACATAATTGGTTGTAAAAATATTAAACCTATATTTTGGATCAATCATGTTAAAGAAAACACAATAATAAAAAACTAAAAGAATCATGCACTATCTTTCCTCTATCATTGTTAATCACTTTTCTTTCTCACTTTACTTGGATCCTTGGTTAATATGCATCTATCCTGGTCCTTTATAATATTATTTATATTATATAAATTTCACATATGTATATATAAAAGTAGTCTCATTTTTTAATTTATTAAAACCTCCATTTAAACTACATGGGATATTGTTAGTAGTGGTGAGGATGGAGGGTTTAGATATACCTCAAACGTAATTATAACCTTTTTCCTCTTAGATTTAATTAAAAAATGTTGTAAAATTAAATTAAATTAAAGTATTTGTAAAATATTTTGATTTTGAAATAAGTTATGGTTTTTTGGCATGTGGTATTGATAAGCCATGGTATTGTAACAAAATCATTAAAAGCCTAGATTCATAACATAATAATCCAAAGGCTAGATGGCCCATGATATTGATAAACCATGGTAGTAGCCCATGGTATTTGTTGGACACCTAATCCTCAATGGGTTAGTGTGGAAGCCAAATAGACAAAAGGAGTCCAAGAGACCTTGGGATGTAGAACCCAACGGTCACAATATGTACTATAAATGTATATCAATTGTTAATAAAAATGTATTCTCATGTTTTATCTTTCATATTTTATTGTTGCCCATGTGTGTTTAACATGGTATCAGAGCAGGCGTATTCCTACCCTACATAATTACTTTGAGCCATTTGTTTTATGGCCTTTATGTGCAGATCATTTCTGCCATCAAATCTGCATTTCATGAATATTTCTCATGAATATTTTCTCAGCTAAATTTTAGCTGCAACCTGTCATTTCTCCAGCGCCATTTTTGGCCTCTCTCTGCCATTCTGAATTTGCTCAGTCGTAATAATCTGCTCTCTGCGTGATAATGGGTAACGCTTGGTATTCCCATCGAATACCTGCTCCTATAGTGCTGTCAGCGTTCCATTAGTGTTCCTTTGCCAGCTACTCTACTCAACGTCTCTCTCACCACCTGCACCAGCAATGATGACCTTAACACCTCTTTCATGAGCCTGTTGAGCATATTCTACCATTCTTTCAGGTGTCCGATGGGCAGATACAATGGTTATCTCATATGGAACCTGAAATGATTCAAGAACCTCTGCGGCAGCCTTCATGACAGGGAGATCAGAATCTGAACCCATTATAATGCCAACATGTGAAATGCCTTTTCTACCAAACTCAGGCAGGTTTCTGCTCTTCAAATACCATAAAATCTAGAACTTCAATGTCACAGATTTTATTATATTTGTAAACATAGGTAGAGCACATTCTTTTGCTCCAACCATTCAGAATGCTGTCACTTTAACGCGGAAAATCAGATGTGCCCCCCGATTTATGGCATGATCTGAATTATCATTTCCAGAGCCAATGGACCAATCTCTTCTTGAACTTTCTGATGATTCTGGATACCTTGTATTTGTATTGCCAGAGATTCCAACCCAGCTATTTCCATCAATTATTGATTTAATGTGTGCTCTAACTACATCCATGGAAGGACCTACAACAGTGATATGGCCCATCTTACGCTGCTTTCTCATACGCAATATTAATCACCCGGCTTGTGCGTGGGACTGTGGGAGATTCAAAAGCTGAGTTACACACATTATTTCAGACCAACATGGTCTCTTTATCCCTTTGTCAGTAGTGATATCGTAGCATTTATTGGAGTTGATAATTTTGGGTCAAACAACTGATTTGAACTTCATCTTTGACTGATATTCTGAGGCTGTCTCATTGTGGCAAGTTCTCAGGTTCATCTTGGGAAGTCGGAGATACCCTTGGTACATCATTCTTGGATAGTGTCATATTATGAATGTTGCAGTCCTTGGGTTCAAATCCGACGATGCCGTATGTATGCTATTGAGATGCGAACCTGTTACTTGAACCCGAGGTATTAGGACACTGGAGCAAATGTCGTATACTATTGTGAGTTGAATTTCATTTGTAGTGGTGCAGTCGTTGTTTTGGCTGGCATGCATTATGGAGCGTTGAATTTGATATGATGTCGTATGATATTTGTTGAATGCCTTTCATAATATGGATGTTGAGCTGCCCACATATGTTCCTGTGATGTTTTTCGTGACTTTTCCGTGAAGGCAACGAGAAAACGTAATTCATTTTCCTTTGATTTTTGTGTGCAAAGCATATGTATCAAATTAATTACGTTTGGGTGCATGGGACCATTTGCACAGACTTAAGTCTGACGCGCGGGTTTATGTAATTTTCCGCTGGCTTGGAAGTCTCCTTCGTGGGTTTGGCACGACACGGCTTTCTACTTTCTTGGAACAAGTGGAATGCGACGTTTGCTGCTTTCTTAGAACACGAGCCACCGAGTTTGCCTCAACAGGCTGCAATCTTCTCTGTCTGCGAGAGAGATTCGACGCTGTGAAGATCTGTCTGAGTTCTGGTACTTTTTTACCATTGTGCTTGTATTTGTCGTGAGACTCTGCGCTTGTATTATTTTGACTTGATTTGGACCAGATTATGTTCGACGTTTCAAAGGCGTGTCAGATTATTATATTTAGTGCATTGAATATTGATAACATCTATGGATGAATATTGGTGGGACCATAATCTTGTTACAAGACTACAAGATCTCTTGGCCTTGCTGTAGAAAAAGAATGAAGTCTTTTGGAGCTCTAAACCTTGTATTTTCTATGAATTTCTAGCTTATTGAAAGGGTTTGAACTCTTACGCCTTCTTGTTATAAAACTATTGCACTCATATTCTTGTGATGAAGAACCAACGAAGAATAGTGTAAAGCTTGGTATGACAATTTGAATTCAGTGCAACTTGGACCACCGAAGATTTGATTGAAGAAGTTTGAAAGTTAAAATTATTATCTGAAGGCAGGCCTCGTCATCCACTTTCGGCCATATTTAGATGGACTGAGGGTTGCCTTGTCACAGTGTTCTTGTAGCAGTACACTATAACTCTGTAGCTGGAACAATCACTTCACCTTTGATACAGTGTTTTAGCATTCAAGTGCAGTGATATCAAATACTCATATATTGTACTGATCATTGTCAAATACATAATTTTAGTGATATCATCATAGCATCAAATTTAAGGTCTTCAACAGTAACGTAGCTTCATCATCTTATTTTTATATGGATTGTAATTGGTGCTTGCTAGTTGCACAATGATCATTTGATACATGTTTATAAAGGATATTGTTGTGTACTACGAGTGATATTACTTTTCTGCATTGAGTAGTAGTTGTGATCATTTTTTAAGGTGTAATTCTGACATTAAAGAAAAAATGGCCAGAACCAATGAAGTATTAGAGTTCCTCAAAACTCTCATATTGTCTACTACTCATGATACATTAAAAGTCAACAAAGTTTCTCTCACAGACATTCAGGTCTGTTTACAAAATGCACAAGAGAAAATTGAATTTTTGCAGCTCGAATCTCAGCTACAGCAAGAAGAATTAAAACAGAGGAGTCATTCTGAACATGTTTCTGTTCAAAACATTGATACTGCAACCCATCAGAAGGAAGTCAATAATGTTACAACTGGTTCAGATTTAGTACCCAATAAAGCAGTAGTTGTACATGCAAATGCAGAAACACAATTTGCACTTCCCAAGCCCATCATCAGACCTTGGGAACAACTTGTCCACAACAAGCACAGAACTGGTCTTGGATATGAGAAGGACTTGTCCTTTCATATTCCAGACTACTCCAAACCAATCCAATTTCAAAGTGCTGGATTCATTCATGATAGTTCACCTGCTCTTCATGACAGTTCATCTCCAGCTGTTCCAGATTCTGCCCCTCTTCCACAACAACAACAACATATTGTGAAATGCCAACACTATGACTGAGTTGGCCATTTGAAAGATCACTGTTTTGATCTTCATCCATGTAAGCACTATCATAAAACCACCCATTCTTCACACATATGCTTCAGAAACAAACGTCCTGCACGAACAAAGATTCATCTTGGATGGATCGCTTCTTGGCAATGGGCATCAACAGCCAAGAAGATATTCCAATCACATGTCAAAACTTGTTCCAGAGTATTAAATAGTCTTGCAGTTGATTTTTCTCCATAATCTCACCTTGTATCTGACAGGGGGGAAATGATGGTCATCTACAAGCTTCAAAGCCACATCAAGCGAGCCTGAGCCACAACCTACCACACCAGTTTCAGAGTTGAAGCCAGATTCAAAGATGCCCCTGAGCATGCCTTTAGTTGGTAATTTGGGACACTTCCTCTAACAGAAGACTTCAGCTTCTTACTAGTTTCGGAAGAATTCCAGGAATAGAATTGGGGACACTTCCTCTAGCAGAAGACTCCAGATTCTTGCCAGTTTTGGAAGAGTTCTAGGAATTGCATTAAGCTTTCCAGAGTTGTTGGTCATCCTTAAACCATCACAGGTTGAGACTTCCCTTTTCAGGTTGAAGTTCTCCCTTTTATGCGGGGTGAGACCTCCCTTTCATGGTTGAAGGTTTCCCTCTTCAAAACAATAGGAGCACTTCCTCTAGCAGAAGACTTCAGCTTCTTACCAGTTTTGGAAGAGTTCCGGGAACTGCACTAAGCGTTCCAGTGTTGGTGGTCATCCTTAAACCACTGCCCTTTATACCAACATTTCAGAGAGCACATTCAGCCTAGTGCTGCCATGCATTTTTGCACATTTTGTATTACAACTCTCTTCTTGGACTCATACATAACCCTTCGGATTAAGGGGGGGAATGTTGGACACCTAATCCTCAATGGGTTAGTGTGGAAGCCGAATAGACAAAATGAGTCCAAGAGACCTTGGGATGTGGAATCCAATGGTCACAATATGTACTATAAATGTATATCAGTTGTTAATAAAAATGTATTCTCATGTTTTATCTGTCATATTTTATTGCTGCCCATGTGTGTTTAACACTATTATAATTTTATTCCCTCATCTTCCTCTCTATATTTGTCTTGTGGGTATTGGCCCATGGTATTGTAAAAAAATCTACTTAGAACTTAATAATATCCATGGTAAACATTCATGATTAAAAATATTTTCATATTGTAAATATTAAGTTTTCATCAGCTTATTAATTAAATTTATAGATGGATCACATCTATATTAATTATTAAAAATATATTGATTACAATGGAGCCGACATTACATTACATTACATTTCTTACATTACATTACATCTACACATGTGCCCCAATATTTCACGTCACACCCCACCCTAAATATTACATTCTACTCAATATAATATTTCCCCTCATTCCTACTAATTTTATAGTCGAATTTGTTTACTTTAAATTACAAATATAAAGAAAAATTACAATAAGTAGGAAAAATGTAATATTATAGTATTATATTTTATCCAATATAGCTTAGTAAAAAGTGGATGGAGGTAGGCAAAAATATTAGATAAATGTAATAATTACATTTTTCCTAAATGCGGAGTGCCAACATATCCATAAAAATGTTTTACCGTTACAAGAAAGGTTTACCTTTATAGGCTACATGGATTCAACGCCATCATTTTCTACAACTAATTATGTATCTAAATATAACATCAAACTAACATGAATCTAGGCTAGTTTAATCCCCCCTTAAATAGATTATATTCTAGAGGAATTCCATGAGTCAATACCATGGATTTTTAAAACCATGGGTCAATACCATGAGCCTTTTTTTGTGTTATTTTAATTTTATTTTCACCAAGTTACAATGTTTACATTACATTAAGTTACACATCTCTACCATATTTTAATTTTATTTTGACCTAGTCAAAATGTTAACATTATATTACTTTACGTTACACATTTCTAGCATACTATAGACATTAGATCTTGTTCAATGAAGAAATTACATTTATCCCTCATACTAAAAAGTAATTTTTTTTTTTAATTACTTTATCTCATTATATAAAGTTTGATGTAAAATAAAAGTGAAAATTCAAGTATTTAAAAATGGATGACATTGATTTTTAAAGTAACGTTATTAATTTTTTTAAAAGTAATATCTATATATATATATATATCTATATATATATATATATATATATATATATATATATATATAATTTTTTTAATGTAACACTACCTAACAACTTCTCCCTCTTGTATTGTGTTGTAGAGCGCCTCTAGGGGCAACTAGTGGTTAAGTTTGACTCCTTCAACTCTTAACTAGAGTTTTAATATTGACCCTTCCTAGAGTTTTTTTCATGATGGTCATGTGATAATCCATTTTCCATGAGTAATGGTGCTGACATGGCACCCTCTTGAATAATGGTCGAAAAAATAGGAAGGTCAAATTTTGGTTGGCATAAATTTTGCATCCAAACTCTGTTTGAGGTTTTTCATGTGCCATTGAAAAGATATCCGAGTGTAGAAAAACCTTAGGGGGTTTAGCACAAGAAAAAGTTTTTGTACCCTAAAATACTTCATTAAATTACTCAAACTTTCTCTAGAAGGTTTCAAACCCCAATTCACCAAACTAGGACCCACCAATGAAAAATGGTCGTGTGAGCTCATTCCTCCAATTTTTCCAATTTGAATGTATCAAAATGGATGAAAAATAATATAATGGTCCAATCCAAATCTTTTTTGGAAAATATTCCAATGAGTGGTCTCCTAATCCTCATATATTACAAAATAGATGTCTTTTAGAGGGTTGTCAAGTCCAATATGACCTTCCTGCCAACATGTAAAATAATAGATTTAACCTTGACCTTGACCATGAATTCTACCAAATGTACCATTAAATTATCTACAACCATGATTCTATTTTCATCTATATTGATAAGTGTTTCATATTCTTGTTTGCACATTTTTCTCAATGGCTTGGTCTTTTATAAGTGTAATAGACTATGTGATATTTATGTTTATTTCTCTGTTTTAACCAGTAATCTTTGTTGGCATTATGACAAATGTGTTTTCCATGATGGAAACATACTTAATAAACATGTCAACATGATGGTAGCAGGATGCGTATTCCGTCCAGTACAGATGTGACAGAAAGATTAGACGAAGGAATATTAGTTCATAGATAGAGGAATGATAAAGATGAAGTTTGAGGAAGTATACGCAGGTTCTGTAAAGTAAATTTGTGTACATACGCAGGTTTGGTGAAGAAAAGTCACATATACGCAGGTTTGTGAAGCAAAGTTGCGTATATACATAGGCTTTATGAAGAAAAGTTTTGTACAGTTTCTGCACCATGGTATTGGCCCATAATAATGAGTGCGGAAATGAACATTTGATCCCGTCAAAGAATACCATCAACATATCCAAGAAATTGGCCTAAGGTATTGGCTAACGCCTAAGCTATATAAGGAGATGGAATCAAAGTGCTAAGTGTGCAAGTTATGGGTTATTAGTGAATAGTTTGTTCTAAAATAAGTAGGCACCAAGGAGTATGATGATGGATCAGGTTCAATAGATTTGAAATGACTATACATTAAATAATCTGCTTATGGGTTGGTTTGATATGTGATGATAATGCTTTGATATGTGTTTGTTACTGTGTATGGGTTTGACTGAAGTTCTGTTGTGCAACGAAGGTATGAGTCAATAACCATATATTTGTACGGAATATTGGCTCAGAAAAAAGCGCATACTACGTGGGTCTGCCTCTAGGTAGCCATGTGTTGATTCTACAGTAGGGACATATTTGTACCCGGTTATGCTTCTTGAAAGGCATGTACACACGCGAACATGTTTTGTAGGGGTCATGTACATATGTTAGGGTTTTGCTGAATATGATGTCTGACCAACTTTATAAATCTTGTTGTGTTTGCTGCTGTCTATCAATGAAGTCTTTCATGATGATCTGGGTTTACCAATGATGGTTGAGGTTGAATGATTTTTTGAATAATAAGGATGCTGCTATCTGTATGTGGTTCAGAGATATGTGATTAGTTCTGTAAGTGATTCAATGATTATTTTAGTATGACAGTGATTCAATTTTAGGGTTCAGTGTTTTGAGATCTGTACGTAGGTATGCTTCATGGAAAGTGCATATATATGTAGATATACTTAAGAATAATAGCATATTATGGCTGATCATGGACTGTAGTGACATAATTTGGTTTTTGTTATGAACAGTATGTGGCTTGGTATTTTGGTGAATGGATTTACAACGATCTAACTACATTGGTTGTTTGAGATTGATTTGGGTCTTGGTTGGTACAATGATTAAGTGATTTGATATGATGATTGGTTTTAGTTTTATTACTTGATATTGGGCTTAAATTATGGTAGTGGGTTTAATCTGAAAATTTGATGAGATGTGGCCTACAGATTTGATGTTTTGGTTCAGGTGGATCTAGTATGAAAATTATGAAATGTGGTCCACAGAGGTGTTGAGGGTTGGAGTCTTATGTGAGGAAGTCAAAGCTTCCTTCCAGTGGTAGCTAGTAAATGAGATCAAGGGGCTGGAGCTCCCTTCTAGTGGGTGCTCGAGAATGAGAGAAGGTTGTAGCCTTCTACAGGTTGGTGCTTCAGTGCTGGTATGAGTCTGTGCAATTACAAGATTGTAAGAAGTATTTCTTTATAATAAAAAGAAGACAAATATGACAACAATGGTGGTTTTATCCCACATTGGGTTTCCACCTAAGAATCTTGGTTTTCATGTGTGTTGATGTCTTGCATATGTGTGATGGTTTATTCTGTCCTTACTACACATGATTACTATTCAATTAATGCCTATTGAAGTATTGATACAATGGTTCAAGTTAAACAGATGATGAATTAATTGAAAAGTAAGTTAATTGGATATACACTAGTTGTTTGCATAATAGTCACATACATATGCAGGTTTACTTCAGTATAGTCATGTACATAAATCTGAATAAGAAAAGAAAAGTTTAAGTGAGCTTTAAAATACCGATTCACCCCCCCGTTTTAGTATTTTCCTCAACAATTGGTATCAGAGCAGTTCCTTCAGATGAAGCTTGATTTCTTGAAGGAGATCCATCAAGATGAGTAGTCAAGAAGGAGTATTTTCTACCAGAGCACCTTTATTTAATGGAACTAACTTTGTCTTTTTGGAAGTTAGGATGAGAGCATACTCGCAGGTGCTAGAAGATTATGTATGGGAAATCATTGAAAGTGGATATCAATATCCAACCTCCATTCCCACATATATTGCAGGAAAGAAACAGTATGAAGTCAATGCAAAGGCTGTAAATGTCATCTTGGGAAGTCTAGTCGAGTCTGAATTCGTGAAAGTAATGCAGCTGAACACAACAAAGGGAATGTGGGATAAGCTTATCCAAAGTTATGAAGGTGACACCAAGGTAAAAAGTGCTAAACTCAAATAATTTAGAATACAATATGAGACACTGAAAATGCATGATGATGAAAGAATTGCAACATTTTTCCTTAGAGTAGATGAAATTGTTAATTCCATGAGAAATCTTGGTGACGAAATAAAAGATGCTATTGTTGTTGATAATATTTTGAGATCACTAACTCCGAAGTTCGATTCCAACATCTCTACTATTCAAGAAATGTTGGATTTGAAAAGTATCACACTTTATCAACTCCATGGAATATTGACAACATTTGAGATGAGGAAAGATGGTCCTTTAGACATGAGAGAAGCAACCTTTAAAGAAACATATAAAGGGAAACAAAAGGAAGCACCCAAAGGCACAAGGTACATATCATATGAGGAAGAATCAAACTTCGTAAGAAGGTTGCAAGTGGGAACTGGAAAATTCAGAGGTAAGATTCCCTTTAAATGTTTTTCTTGTGGAAGAGTAGGCCATTATGCATCCAAATGTCCTTATAAATAAAATCATAAAGAGAATGGAAAGAATGTTTCTAAAAAGAAGTTCTCTGACAAGAAAATATTTTACTCTAATGAATATAGTCATAACAAATTGGATGAGAAAGAAAATTCAAATTTAGATTCTAACTATCTAGTACTTATGGCTCTTGAAGATCAGTCATTAAATGAATCAGTTAGTTGTGAGGTAAGTGATTCAATGAAAGCTCTAAAGGAGAATGATAAACTCAGGAATGCTAACAAATAATTGGAATCAAAAGGAAACAATATGATTGAGGAAATAAACATGTTAAAGATGGAATTAGAAGCATCCAATAGAAGAACTGAAAGCATAAGAAAACAACTTCAAGAAAATGAAAAGTATTGTGAAACATTAGAATCTAAAATTATGACCCTAAAGGAAGATTATGAGAAGATAAAAAAATGGGCAAAGGCATCTGAGTCTCTAGAGAAGGTTATTAATGAACAATGCTCTCCTTTTATCAAGACAGTGATTGGGTATGATTATACATAATGTGATGAAAAAAACAAGTACAACGTTGTTCCAGGGAAATCTGAATCAAGTCACACATCTCCTAGATCAAGGACACAATATGTTCCCAGGCACAGATGATGGTTTTATGGATATTGTTTCTCTTGTAACTCATTTGGGCATAATGCCACAAATTGCAGGTCAAGTATATAAAACATAACCAAGAGATGGGATAAGTTATAACACATAATTAGAAATTCAAAGCAGATATGGAGGAAGAAGGAATCTTAGTCAGAAACGTAGGGAATATTAACCCTGTTGCAATCCATTTCTCTTAAAGCTTACTTCTCTCAGTGACTGTAGAAGTAATGTGAGGTACCTGACCTCATGAGAACAAAAGATGATTATCAGGTCCTTAGGATCAGTGATGTATAAGTTCAGGGGGAGAAATACATATATTGATGATGATTCCCATGGTTGTGTTGATAGTCATATTACTAACAATGAATCTGATGTGATAATAGTGGATAGGTACAGATATAGCATGCTCAGGGTTATGAAAATTCAACATGTCACCTTCTATATTCGGATCCTATGAAAGAAAGTCGCGTATGTACTCAAGTTTTGATTTAGAGTGTCACGTATGTTTCTCTATGATGAAGAAACAATGGGATAGGCTTAGGGAAAAGTTCTGATATACTTCAGTTAGCTCTTATTTGGCTTTCTGGTTCTGAAATTGATTGATTACAGTCTTATTGATGCTATTTAGAAGTGGTTTTGGCTTTTATGAGTTGTTGATGCTTTGATGGATCTCTGATTGATGAAGTTGCTTTGATGTCCTTACTAGTGGATGAGTTGATATGATCAGACTTGACAATAAACAATTGGCACAAGTTCAGGGGGAGCATTTGCTATGCTTCTAATAGTGCATTGTTGGTATTATGTTTGCTTGAGAATTACTTGGTACATAATCATACTTACCATTGGTGATGTTGCTGAAGATACTCATGTTACTGATGTTTTTGAATGGTGCCAATGCTGTTATCATAATGCATGAGTTTCTTTTGGTGTAATTATGGACAATGATTATATATTGTTTGAGCCACTGATCATATTTGTGATGATAGAAGACTCATGATCCGGATTATCCACAGTTTTCAGTTCATTCTGCCAACGTTTCAAACCCCAAAGGGGGTCCATCATCAGGACAAATCAGAAAGAATATGATTGAAAAATTATTGAGAGAAGAGAGCCTTGTGACCTAGATAAATAAACCAAGAACCCTAATTTTTTATATAAAGGCCGACCCTACATTGCTTTAGAAATTGCAGGTCTGCAATTCTCCTCTCAATTTTTATCCTCAGGATTTCGAGAAGACAGATCTCCTTCCATGTTTCCCCTCCGTACAGGGAAGTTATGTTAGATTTTAAGCTTCTGTGGAAGTTTTTTGTAGTTTCATGATCCGGATTATCCACAGTTTTCAGTTCATTCTGCCAACGTTTCAAACCCCAAAGGGGGTCCATCATCAGGACAAATCAGAAAGAATATGATTGAAAAATTATTGAGAGAAGAGAGCCTTGCGACCTATATAAATAAACCAAGAACCCTAATTTTTATAAAGGCACATTGCTTCAGAAATTGCAGGTCTGCAATTCTCCTCTCAATTTTTATCCTCAGGATTTCGAGAAGACAGATCTCCTTCCATGTTTCCCATCCGTACAGGGAAGTTATGTTAGATTTTAAGCTTATGTGGAAGTTTTTTGTAGTTTCATGATCCGGATTATCCACAGTTTTCAGTTCATTCTGCCAACGTTTCAAACCCCAAAGGGGGTCCATTATCAGGACAAATAAGAAAGAATATGATTGAAAAATTATTGAGAGAAGAGAGCTTTGCGACCTAGATAAATAAACCAAGAACCCTAATTTTTTATATAAAGGCCGACCCTACATTGCTTCAGAAATTGCAGGTCTGCAATTCTCCTCTCAATTTTTATCCCTGTACGGATGGGAAACATGGAAGGAGATCTGTCTTCTCGAAATCCTGAGGATAAAAATTGAGAGGAGAATTGCAGACCTGCAATTTCTGAAGCAATGTAGGGTCGGCCTTTATATAAAAAATTAGGGTTCTTGGTTTATTTATCTAGGTCGCAAGGCTCTCTTCTCTCAATAAATTTTCAATCATATTCTTTCTGATTTGTCCTGATGATGGACCCCCTTTGGGGTTTGAAACGTTGGCAGAATGAACTGAAAACTGTGGATAATCCGGATCATGAAACTACAAAAAACTTCCACAGAAGCTTAAAATCTAACATGATAGAAGACTCTCTAGTGATAATATGATTAAGGACTATTGTTCTTCTTTCTGGAAATAACATGTTGATCTTGTTATCTCATGCTATGATTATTTGATGATGATGTTTTTGTCATGGATGAAGCCTATGGTGTTGTTACATGTATATGTTATGATGCAAATGGTATGATTCTAGAAGAGTATGGTTCTAAGCATGATGATCTTGATGATATGGGATCACAAGGATGCATAGTTGATGATGATGAATTACAGAAAGGGATCTTATGGATGATTACTTACACTACATAATCTGGGCCGAGAGAATGATGTTGCTTCTAGTTTCATGAAGATATGGTTATTAATATACTACTGCTACTTTTGATGGATGATACTTGGAGACATGGAATATTTAGTTACATATTGATGATGTTGATGAATGATGCTACACCGTCATATCTTACTTTGATTCTCACATATTTTGTTGATGCATGAAAAGATATGTTGCTGTGATGGAAAAGATCTATATGACTTTGATTAATATGGATTGAGGATCTTCCTACTAAGGGAAAGAGAAAGTTGACTTTGATGAGGTCAAGGGGATGAGTTCTATGGAACAATATTATGCTATTGATGATGCATACTTGGTCATAGGTTGATGATATTACATTGCTTCTTGATGATGTTCATGGTGTTGCTGTCAGATGCTTATGGTGCAGATCCTATATGGTATATGATGATTTCTGAAGACTATCTTGGTCTTACTACCTCACTATTGAGGTCTTTGGTCTTGGTTATAAATTCCATACCTATCATTTGATGTAAAGGTCATGTAAAGACCTACGATGTAATCATTGTAATACTTACTCATGTTTGGAGTATTGGGGTCAAGTCAATTATGTATGTAATTTGATTTTGGGGATGCGATGTAATGTTGAGTCAAATATGTAACCCCGCTATGTTGGGTGATCAATGTAATCATGAGTCATTTGTGATAGGAAAGGTCATGTCTAGGTGAGTCATAGAGTCATGTACTTCTTTGTATATCTTCAGAAAATTTAGCATGTGCTCAGGGGGAGCATGGTCAGTATTCAATATTCATACTCAACAGATCATATCTACAATGCTCATGTCAACAAAGGGAGAGAAGCCTTCATTCAACATTGGTCAACCCTTTGCCCTTGATGTCAAAGGGGGAGAGAAGCTTGGTGTTTGGAGAATGCTTGGTATATCTACAAATGTGTTTACATGTATCTACAGGTGGTGGTGACCAAACACCAAAGTGGTTTCCATCAAGTCCAAAGGGGGATATTGTTGGCATTATGACAAATGTGTTGTCCTTGATGGAAACCTACTTAATAAACATGTCAACATGATGGTAGCAGGATGAGTATTTAGGCTAGTACATATGTGACAGAAAGATTGGACAAAGGAATATCAATTCAGAGACAAAGGAATGATAAAGATGAAGTTTGAGGAAGTATACATAGGTTCTGTAAAGAAAAACCACGTACATTTGTAGGTTTGGTGAAGAAAAGTCACGTATACGTAGGTTCTGTGAAGCAAAGCCATGTACATACATATGTTTTGTGAAGAAAAGTCACGTACAGTTTCTGCACCATGGTATTCTAAATACCAGGGGTCTTTACCATGGTATTGGCCTACAGTAATGAGCATGACGATAGACATTTGATCCTGTCAATGAAAATCATCGGCATAAATATGGAATTGGCCTAAGTTTTAGGCTAAGGCCTAAGCTATATAAGGAGATGGAGATCAAAGTGCTAAGTGTGCAAGTTATGGGTTATTAGTGAATAGTTTGATCTGAAATAAGTATGCACCAGGGAGTATGATGATGGATCAGATCCAATAGATCTAAAATGACTATACATTGAATAATCTTCTTATGGGTTGGTTTGATCTGTGATGATAATGTTTTGACGTGTGTTTGTTACTATGTATGGGTTTGACTAAAGTTCTATTGTGCAATGAAGGTATGAGTCAATAATTACAGATATGTACGCAAGATGGTTTCAGAAAAAACACATACATATGCGTGCCTACCTCTAGGTAGTCGTGTGTCGATTCTACAGCAGGGACAGATTTGTACGTGGTTATGCTTCTTGAAAGGCGTGTGCACAAGCGAAAAACAATGTAAACTTTGAAATGAGAACTGAAACGATTACTCGTTTCGTTGAGGTAGCAAAAAAGTCAGTCGATTTTGAAAAGTGGCGATGCAGAATACGTATATATATATTTTTTTCGGAGCATATTTTTGACACTTTAAATTTTCTTTGTATCAAATATAAATATTTGTTTTTAAATGTTAGTGATTTTCATGTTGATTTTGAAATGTGTTGATGCAACATCAACCCTTTTTTTAAGAGGGATTACTTTTGACAATTTATATTTTTCTAATGTATTAATGGTGGATATTTTTTTTTAAATGTTACATTTTTTGACACTTCAATTTATTTATTTATTTTTTAATTTTTATTTTTATTTTATTTATTTATTTATTATTTATTTTTTATGTCCAACTGTTTTTTAAATGTTGATTACTTAACAAATTTTCTAGTTGTCTTATTTCTCTTTTTTAAAATGTTGATTACTTTAAAAAAGACAAAAAAAAAATGTAAAAACAAATTTTATCTTGTAAACGATAAAAGATTTGATTTTTTTTTTTTTCAAACTATAAAAATACAAAAACTTAAAAAATATTAAAAAAGCTGAAAAAAAAAAAACAAAAAAACAGAAAAAAAAATCTAATGAAAAAAAAAAACAAGCAAACAAACAAACAACAAAAAACTTAAAACAAACAAACAAACAAACAAACAAACAAACCTACCTTTAAAAAAAAAAAAAAAAAAAAAAACAAACAAACAAACAAACAAACAAACTAGAAAATTAAATTAAAAACCAAAAAAATTATTATTTTTTTAAATAATTTAAAAACAAAAATAAAAACAAACTAACAAAAGTTAAAAAACTATTAAAATTTAATTTACAATTAAAAAAAACCTATTAAAATTAAATTTAAAAATTAAAAAAAAACAATAAAAAGATATAATAAACATAAAAAATCAAAATAAAACAAATTTGAAAACAAAAAAACATAATTAATTAAAAAATTTAGAACATTAATGTTAAAATCTTAAAAAAAGTATGAACAAAGAAAATAATAATAATAATAATAATAATAATATATATATATATATATATATATATATATATATATATATATATATTTATTTATTTATTTTTAAGTGGGCCATTCTAAAATCCCTGCCGACTTATATATATATATATATATTAAGGGGGTGGGGCTGAAATATGATTCTGAGAAACGAATTTTGGCCTCGCCCAGGGGCCCTGAGGAGCGTAGCTACGTGTAGCTCCGCTTGCCCACAACTGCGCTCCCTGGGGGTTGAAGTCCGATATTGTACTTCAGCCTTGCCCATGGGCCCAAGGGGCGCGTCACCGATATCAGACTTCAGCCTCACCCATGGGCCTGGGGGGCATGTCCCTAGGTAGGTAGAGCTGCGTGCATCTTCGCCCGCCCAGGGCCGTGCCCCCTGGGGGCTGAAGTCTGATATCGGACTTCAGCCTCGCCCATGGTCCTGGGGGGCGCGTCACCGATATCGAACTTCAACCTCGCCCATGGGCCTGGGGGGCGTGTTCCTAGGTGGGTAGAGCTGCGTGCAGCTCCGTCCGACCAGGGCCACGCCCCCTGGGCCCTTGGGCGAAGCTAAAATCTGATTCTCAGAATTGGATGTTAGCCCCACCCCCTGAAAAATGTTGTTAATATATATATATATATATATATATATATATATATATATATATATATATATATATATATATTTTAAGTAGGCGGGGCTGAAATCTGATTCTCATAATCGGATTTGATTCTCAGAATTAGATTTCAACCCCGCCCACTTAAAATAAATAAATAAATTATTAAAATAAATATTTTTGTTAATAATATATATTTTTTTAAGCGCGCAGGGTTAAAATCTGATTCTCAGAATCAGCCTTGCCCTCCAATATTTTTTTTTAATTATTTTTCTTTTTCTAATATTTTAATATTAATGTTCTAAATCTTTTTATTAATTATGTTTTTTTTTTTTTTTTTTTTAATAGGTTTTAAAATTTTGTTAGTTTGTTTTTATTTTTGCTTTTAAATTATTTAAATTGTTTTAATTTTTTGGTTTTATTTGTTTAATTTTCTAATTTTCTAGTTTTTTTTTTAAGGTTTTTTTTTTATTTTTATTTTTTGTAATCGTTTTTTAAAATTGTTGTATTTTTATTTGTTTATTTTTATAGTTTTTTTTTTTAGAAAACATGTTTTTGTTATTATTTATTCCTTTGTATTTTTTTTTAATTCTTATTTTTATAGGTTAATTTTGTTTTTATTTTTGTTTTTTTGTTTTGTTTCATGTTTTTTGTTTTTTTTTTAATGTTTGATTTTTTTTTGTTGTCTTTTTTATATATTTGATTTTTTTGTCATTTTTTGTGGTTCTATTTTTTTTTTTAAATATATATTTTTATTTACTTTTTGTTATTTTTTTGTTTTTGTTATTTTTATTGTTTTTATTTTTAAATTTATGTTTTCATTATTCTTTTGAAATTTTAATGTTTTTTGGAGTCATGATAAAATATTTTACGTAATTTTTTCAAAATGTTGAAAATTTATCCTGAAAAAAAGTAGATGTTATTTCAACATCAACACATCTTTGCACAAAAAATGGTTTTCATTGGCATTTTTAAAACATGTTGAAAATTTACACTAGAAAAAAAAAGTGTTATTCCAGCATCAACACTTTTCATTTTTGAGTTGATTTTTCATGTTTTTTGAGGATCTTTTGGCTAGAGTTCTCGTTTCAAAGTTTACACTGTTGAAAGTGCTTTGTAAGGGTCACGTACATATGCTAGGGTTTGCCTAAATATGACATTTGATTATCTTGATCAGTCTTGTTATGTTTGCTGGTGTATGTCAATGAAGTCTTTCACGATGATCTGGGTTTAATAGTGATGGTTGAGGTTGAATGATTTGTGGAATGATTTGTTGAATAGTAATGATGCTGCTATCTGTATGTGGTTCAGAGATCTTTCATTGGTTCTTTAAGTGATTCAGTGAGTATTTCAGTATGACAATGATCCAATTTAAGGGTTCAATGTTTTTAGATATGTACACAGGTATGCTGCATTGAAAGTGCATATATACACAGATATACTTAAGAACAATACTGTATATATTTTGATATATGGTTGATTAGGGTTTGCAGTGACAAAATCTGGTTTTTGTGATGAACAATATGTGGATTGGTATTCTGGTGAATAGATTTATAATGATCTATCTCCTTTGGTTGTTTGAGATTGATTTGGGTCTCAGTTGGTACAATGATTAAGTGATTTGATACGATGATTGGTTTTAGTTTTATTATTTAATATTGGGCTTAAATGATGGTAGTGGGTCTAGTTTGAAAATTTGATGAAACGTGGCCTACATATTTGATGTTTTGGTTCAGGTGGATCCAATATGAAAATTATGAAACATGGTCCATGAAGATGTTGAGGGTTGGATCCTTCAATGAGGAAGTCAAAGCTTCCTTCCAGTGGTAGATGGTAAATTTGATTAGGGGGTTGGAGCTCCCTTCTGGTGGGTGCTGGTAAATGAGATCAGGGGGTTGGAGCTTCCTTCCAGTGGGTGTTGTAGAATGAGAGAAGGTTGTAGCCTTCTGCAAGTGGGTGCCTACGTGTTGGTATGAGTTTGTGTGAGTAAAAGATTGTAAGAAGTATTTATTTATAATAAAAAGAAGACAAATATGACTACAACGATGGTTTTCTCCAACTTTGGGTTTCCACCTAAAAATCCTAACGTTCATGTGTGTTAATGTGTTGCTTATGTATAATGGTTTATTCTATTCTCATTGCACATGGTTACTGGTCCATTAATTCCTATGGAAGTACGGATACACTGGTTCAAGTTAAACAGATCATGAATTAACTGAAAAGTAAGTTAACTGGATATACGTTAGTTGTCTGCATAACAATCATGTACAAACGCAGGTTTACTTCAGTATAGTCACATACATAAATTTGAATAAGAAAAGAAAAGCTTAAGTGAGTTTTAAAATATTGATTCACCCTCGATCCCCCTCCTCAGTATTTTTCCCAACAATCTTGTGTAGAATGTGTATCCTCCTCACGTAAGCCACAACACTTTGGATTTTCATTCTTTATTGTATTGAAAATCTCTTGTGGTATGGTTAGTCAATGTTTGAAAGATTTCATAGTACAATTTGAGTTGCACCCAATAGGCATCTTGTTTGAAGGTATCTCCAAATTCAAATTTATATTTAGTATCTCCTTTGTTCATTCAATTTGTGTTATTGAGAAATGACAACAAGAAATTTTAGTTTAATTTGTCCTTGAATTAAACTGAGAATTAAAATCAAATTCTATTCTCATAGAAACTTGTAAATAGTTAATTAAGTTTAATTAACTTAATTAGCTTAGGAATTTCGAGTTGGAAGTCTTTTTGTAGTCATGTATATGTTCTCCCTAAGTTTTAGTGGTCCAATATGAGTTTAAATTGAGTTGGAAATTAGATCACTCAGTTTACTGAGTTAATTTCAGTTAAATTAGTTCCAAACCATTTGAGAAACTAATAGAGAGTTAACAATCAGTTGGTGCACTAGTGCATCCACAAGTGTTACTCCAGTTAACTGAAGATTCCCTCATCAGAAATGCATGCATGTCAATTCTGAGAAAGACCCAGTTGAGACTAGAGTGCAGGGATAGTGTACTATAAGTTGTATTATTTAATGGAGTATAAATATCATGCATGCATCAAAGATTGATCCTATGTTTGGATTGCACAGTTTTGGAAGCATGAATTCCCTTTAAATACGGTCTATTCATCCTAGGAATTATGTAAGAGATTAGGGGCTTGGAGAGCTGCAGAATTTGCTAAGTGTTGGCCAAGAGCTAGCTTGTGAGCTGAGAGAGTTGAACATACTTGTGCGGAATTGTTCTAGTGAGAACAAGCTTTGTATCTTCACTCATATTTCTAATATATGCAATACAAATAGCAGGGTTTTGAGCAGTGGATTTCCCCAGATACATCTTGTGTTATGTTCCATTGATTTATCTTTTTCTTCTTCATATTGTTTTCATTGATCTATTGGATTTCGTCGGTTGAAAGTAGAAGTAGATTCTTGTCCTGTTCTTTAGTACATTGCATGAGCTTGTGAATCTATAGGATTTTCTACATGGTATCAGAGCTGCAAACAATATACTGGAGGAGATTTCAGAGTTTTGAGTTTTGGGTTACAGGTGAAATTCGAATTTGTAATACATACTTCAAGATCGATAGATGGTGTTCTACGGTTTGCGGCTAGAGTATGCCTTGGAAGAAAGCTTGAATTTTATAGCCTAGAGGGACAGAATGGAGGTTGTGCTAGAGGATAATGGCTTGAAGGATTTCATTGATCAAGAAATTCCCAAATCGACAACATCAGATGCACAAATATTGGCCTAATGGAAGAAGTGTGTGGTGAAGGCGAGGCGATAAGCCTTGAGGGAGTTCGAGACCACATTGTCTCGAGTCTCCATGGCAAGGAAACTCCGTATGCTATGTATGTGCCCAGGTTGGAGAAGAACTTGGTATATGTTGCCATGATTGAGGATAGAGGTTATGATGTGATCTTCTTGAAAGGAAAGGCATTCCTTCGAAACATAGCCACAGGTCAAGTAAAGAAGATAGGGATTCGGGAGAAGAATCTCTATAAACTAAAGGTAGAGGAGTTTGCTGCTTTGAGCACAAAAGCAGAGAGGGTGCAGAGCCAAGATGTTGGAAAGTTGTGGCATATGCGATTAGGCCACTTGCATCATGGGGCTTTGAAGATATTGTAGCATATCTCTGTCGGTCTTCCCAAAGGTACGCTTGAGCAAGGTGATACATGCAAGGGGTGTACTTTGGGAAAATACACCAAGTCTTCCTTTCAAGACAAAGACAGTCGAGTAGAGACTATTCTAGAGAGAGTCCATTCAGATGTGTGTGGACCATTCTTGACAACATCCATGGCCAAACAAAGGTATTATGTTATATTTGTTGATGACTGTTCTCATAAATGTTGGATATTTTCCATGTAGAAAAAGGATCAAACTTTCACAAAGTTTGTGAGTTTAAAGCATTGGTAGAGAAAGAGTTGGAAAATAAGGTTAAAGATATATAGAGTGATAATGACGGTGAGTATGTCTCAAACGAGTTTAAGAAATTATGTGCAGCAGAAGGGATTAAATGGGAGTTGACGACACCCCATAACCCTCAACATAATGGGGTGGCTGAGAGGAAGAACAAAGGCATAGTAGGGGCAAAAAGGGCGATGTTTCATGATCATGGCTTACCACTACAGTTGTGGGCTGAGGCATGCAACAAAACAATTTATGTTTAGAATTGTAGCTCACATCGGATACTTGAGATCAAGACGCACTAGAGGGGGCTTATTCCGGTAAGAGGCCAGATGTTGGTCACTTCAGGATTTTTGGGTCATCGGTATATTTCCATGTGACCAAAGATGCATGGAAGAAGCTTGAGCTGACAACAGAGTTGGAGATATTTGTGGGGTACAATGATACACCTCACAACTATCAAGTGTACTTGCCAACCAACAGGATGACAGTGGTTCGTAGGGATGTTAGATTCGATGAGGAGAAGGCCATGCAAGTTTCCCTTGAGAGGGAGCTTTAGCTACATGCGGATGAGGAGATTTTACCTCCTAAAGTTGAGGAGCCTCAGATTGATGTGGAGCAGCCACATCATAGAGGATCCGGGAGTGGAGACATGCACTCAAGTAGAGTCTTCCAGAGAGGGAAGAAAGCACACTAGAGATGCTGAAAAATTGTTGGATGATGCACGGGTGAATGTGGGAGCACCCATTTCTCAGCGCATGCAGAGGAGGTCACCTGAGAGGTACAGTTGATAGATGGCTCTTATGGGCGAATGTGTTGTGAAAAATCCATCTTCCTTTAAGGAAGCAGTGCAACAATCATTTGGGTTGATGCCATGGTGGAGGAGTATGACTCCATAGTTCGTAACAATGTTTGGGATGTGGTCCCGAGACCGAAGGACAAGTCAGTGGTGAGCTCCCGTTGTCTTTACAAGGTAAAGCAAGCTGCATATGGTAGTGTGGAGAAGCATAAGGCTAGATTTGTGGCCCGTGACTTTTCATAGGTAGAGGGGATTGACTATGATGAGACCTTTGCTCCTATTGCAAGGTACTTGTCAATCAGATCTATATTGGCACTATCAACACAAATGGGTTGGAAGATACATCAGATGGATGTGAAGACACCCTTCCTTAATGGCATGATTGAGGAAGAAGTGTACATAGAGAAACATGAAGGTTTTGAGAAATTTGACCGTGAGTCGCATGTGTGCCAGATCAAGAGAGCATTGTATGGGATGAAAGCACCTCGTGCTTGGTACACCAGGATAGATAGCTACTTCATCGGGTTGGGCTTCACGAAGAGTGAAGTAGATGCAAACCTATACCACATAGTGGTGGAAGGTAAACTGTTGATCATTGTACTTTATGTTGATGATCTCATACTAACAAGTGATGATCAATTGATCAAATATTGCAAGGAAGACCTTGCAAGAGAGTTTGAGATGAAGGACATGGGGTTCATGCATTACTTTCTTGGCATGGAGGTATGGCAAGGAGATGGGGAGTTGTTTGTGTCTCAGTGCAAGTATGTCAATGAGATACTCAGGAGATTCAACATGGAGAGCATCAAACCATGGAGACTCCTTTAGCAGGTAAGTGGAGGAAGGAGGATGCTACTTCAGGGGAAGTAGTGGAAGCTACTACTAATAGACATATTGTGGGTTCACTCATGTACTTGGTGAATACACGACCGAATATGTGCTATGCAATTAACTACTTAGTCAAGTGTTTGTTAGGCCTACCAAGCTTTATTGGAAGGCGGCAAAGCATGTGTTGAGATACCTCAGGAGCACTTCTCAGTATGGATTATGGTACAAATAGATAAAGGGAGTGAAGATTCAAGGCTTCACCGATGCAGATTGGGTAGGGAGTCCATCCGATAGGAAGAGAACATTAGGAGGGATCTTTAGTATTAGGTCAACGACAGTTTGTTGGTACAACAAGAAATAGAGATAGGTTGCACTCAATTTGATAATGACAGAGTACATGGCTGTGAGTTAGGAAGCATGTGAGGCCATCTTCATGAGGAAGATCCTGGTTGGTTTGTTTGGTCAGCAGATGGATCCAACTTGTGATTTACTGTGATAATCAGAGTCATATCAAACTCTCTAAAAGTCCAGTTTTTCATGATCGGTCCAAGCATATTGATATCTGATATCATCATCTCAGAGATTATGTATTGAGGCGGATTATGTTGTTAGAGTACATTCCCACGGAGGAGCAAGATGCTGACATTTTGACAAAGGCATTGTCAAGATGTAAATTTGAGTTTCACATAGACAGGATCAGGGTAGCTGATAATCCCTTTCTTGTTGAGAGGGAGTGTTGAGAAATGGCAACAAAAAATTCCAGTTTAATTTGTCCTTGAATTAAACTGAGAATTAAAATCGAATTCTATTCTCATAGAATTTAGTAAATAGTTGATTAAGTTTAATTAACTTAATTATCTTAGGAATTTTGAGTTGGAAGTCTTTCTGTAGTCATGTATATGTTCTCCCTAAGTTTTAGGGGTCTAGTATGAGTTTAAATTGAGTTGGAAATTAGATCACTCAATTTACTGAGTTAATTTCAGTTAAATTAGTTTGAAACTATTTGAGGAATGAATAGAGAGTTAACAGTCAGTTGGTGCACTAGTGCATCCACAAGTGTTACTCCAGTTAATTGAAGATTCCCTCATCAGAAACTTATGTATGTCGATTGTGAGAAAGGCCTAGTTGAGACTTGAGTGCAGGGACAATGTACTATCAATTGTATTATTTACTGGAGTGTAAATATCATGTATGCATCAAAGATTGATCCTATGTTTGGATTGTGCGGTTTTGGAAGCATGAATTCCCTGTAAATATGAGTTATTCATCCTAGGAATTACGCAAGAGATTAGGGACTTGGAGAGCTGCAGAATTGGCTAAGTGTTGACCAAGAGCTAGCTTGTGAGCTGAGAGAGTTGAGCATACTTGTACGGAATTGTTCTAATGAGAAAAAGCTTTGTATCTTCACTCATATTTCTGATATATCAAATACAGATAGCGGGGTTTTGAGCAGTGGATTTCCCCAAATACATATTGTGTTATGTGCCATTGATTTATCTTCTTCTTGTTCATATTGTTTTCATCGATCTATTGGCCTCCTCTAGTTAAAAGTAGAAGTATATTCTTGTCCTATGCTTTAGTACATTGCATGAGGTTGTGAATCTACATGATTTTCTACATGTGTGTCATAGCTCATTCCAATGAAGAGTGATATTTTTTACGGATTGTTGTAACTACTCAAATTTTTCTTCCAACCTCTTTTTTGTCGATGAGGAAGTTAACGACCATTCATCATCAGTCTCAATGTGTTATCCTTTGTTAAATATTCTTCACATGTCTAATATCATGCATGCATAATGGTCCTCTAATTTTTTTAGGAGTCTAGCGACATACCACTTCACTAGGAGAGCTTCATAAATGTTATAAGGAATTATACTTAATAAATATTTAAACCTTTTATCATATTCGTAGATTTTCTCTTCTAGTATTTATTTAATTTTTTTGAGCTTTTGTGACACAAGGCGTTTGACATCATGGGCCCTTAAAAATAAGAAGAAAATAATTTTTATTTTAGTATTTGATCTTGTTTGATTTCTATGAAGTTCATGAACCATGTTAATTTTATTTTCCTTAGAGAACCTACCAATTGAGTTATCTACTTATCTTCATCATTTATATTGTTGGCTCTTCGAAATATCTTGCATATGACCAATGCCTTTTCATATCTTCATCACCCTCATATAGATGGATCAGGCTCAACCCTATCATTTTCTTTTTTGGAGATTCTAGTGTTGGTATATCTTCAGGTGGTGGAAACTGACTGATTTGTTGGAATAGTCAGTCAAGTATTGTATTGGTTCAAACAACTCAATTATCTTGTAGATCAAAGAGTTGAATCCAAACTTCTAGGATTTCTTGTCTCCAGGAATATTTTTCTCACTTATAACTTCAAAATATATCGTCAATTAGTGGCATGTCTTTGGTTTTTCATGCTTTATGTATGTGTTCGATGAATCAATTCTTTTGTGGATGCGACAATTTACCGAAACTATTCACCAAATCTACTTCTACGGTTAATAAGTTTGATAGGGGGTTATGTTCATGAGATCTATAATATGAATAAGTACACCATCATTTTATCATTATCAACCCAATTCTTGTTAATGTTTGATATCTTGATAAGAATTTGATCCCTTGAATTTCCTTTGTCGCCTGTTCTATACCAAGTCGAGGAGGTTTATAAGTTAATATGGAAATTATGATTAATAAATTCTCTTACTCTGGGACTTGTTTGACTTAATACATGAGATCGACATATTACAAGTGCAAAGTCGCTAATTTCCATAATATTGTCTATTTTTGTTCATGGGATTAAACTTAACTCGAGACTTTCGATCCTTCCTAGAGTTATCGGGGCCATGCCTCTCCAATATAGGTGTCCTTTGCCATCCGAAAATGAGTCTTGAGCTACAAAAAAATGCCACTCTAGGATTTCCTTCCAACTCAATTGAAGCAAAATCCTTGAATCATGCATCTCCTATATTTTCTTATGTTGTTTGTCCATTTCATTCTTCTCGATTTTGACTGAATATTTATAATATTTCATATGTTGATGTGTTATTTTATGAGACTCTTCGATGAGTATATATTATTGTTTCTTATTGGGTGAACCACTTTGTCTCATACTGACTCCTTGGAACTAGGTGCCTTCTTAAATTTCTATAGGTATCTAATGTATGATTACCTCCCCTATGATTGGCCTAACTTACTCTTATCCAACAATGGGGCAGAGCATGAACATCATTATTTTCATAGGAAAAATCCCATGCTTCTTTTGTGTCTTTACAATGAGATTCTAAGAATTGATCCCAGATATCTTGTCTCTCTTCTTGTTGTGACTTCAGTGATTCACATAATGGCGTTTTGTATTTGATTATATGGTTAAAGACCTTGTCTAAGAGGAATATATGTAGTAAGGAATGTATAGTATAGAAAAATACTTTGTGGAAGTCGTGGTAGGCCTTTTTCTTCATTCCTTTGACAAAGGTGTAGTCTTTGACTACCTACTCTAGTTGCAATAATCTTTGAAGATCTTTTCAACCCACTCGTGATGATTTGTTCTCCCCTGTTGGTAATTTTTAACATTAACTACTCAACATTGTGTAGTTGATGCATTAGATGGTTGGTCATTGTATTATTTTATTATATGATGATTGATTCAATGAATTGCTTATGGATTTCAATTAAAAATTGTAATTTGGATTCTACTAATAATAGTTGGTTCCTACATGCATAATTCTTCAGGTACTTATTGATCTCTCTCTCCCACCACTCTTGTATCTATTCCGATCTCAACATTTTTGTGTGCATTTTTAGATCGACTCGGGTTTGAAACTACTGACAACATAACCAATGTTTTCATTTAGGGAATCATATACATCTGTTACAAATAGACCTATACACTAAGAAAATACTATACAAAGATATACATGCAACAGATATGGAAAAGAGAATAGAAGGGACAAAAAGTAATTGTCAACAAATAAGAAGCACCTTTATATTATATCAGATAATCCACAACAATAATTACATTCTTAATCTAAAACATGAATATTTACACTAGACTCTGAGAGTTGCAACTGTTTAACTGTCTAACCAAATTAGTTGGTCAACCCAATAGAGAAGTTCTCTAACCCACATCTCGGTATGTCAACTATGGAGTCTAGTTGATTGTCTCGACTTATTAAGTCTAGTCGACTAGGTTGAATAGAATTTCTAATAGCCACCCTCCACTTGCACCCAAAGCCTAAACTATAATCACCAAACTGATGAAATTACTAGAATCATCTACACTTTTTATCAAAATATATCCCTTTCTTATTTTTATATGAAATGGGAAAAAAATTACCTATAAAACATTCCTTATAATTTGTGAACATTAACGTAATAACAATTTTATTAATAATAAATTATTTGTATCTTAACCTTTTTTATTAAACCCATATAACCTTGGAATGATGACCGTTATAGAAGGAGTGCATTAACAATACACTATGTCATCGAGTACTCAATGCCTTATAAGCTTGTATCTTAATTTTATATGATTAAATTTAATTTCCATTTATGTCAAATGGGATAACATGTCATATTGTCCCTACATAATGCTTGTTTTCCCCATTATGGTTTGGTAATAAATATATATTGTGAAAAAAATCCTATATTTCCATGACATTTTTAATAGTTTAGGATGAGGGAGAAATGTAATCATTTTCATCCTCAACATGATATTGACACGTAACATTTAACATGAATATTAATAACAAAAAAATATTTTAATGTTGATCATGAATAACTCACAGGGCATGAATAATTCATCAAGTTAAATCCCCCATGGGTCAGCCTACAAAAAAATATCAATCACAAATAAAATATATCAATATAATATTTCAATATCAACTTTATATAAACTACTTAAAATTAAAAACTATTTGAATATCAACCATAAATAAAATATTTAAATGCATCATTTCAACATCAACCATATTTAAAATATTTCATTGTCTAAAATATTTCATCTCAAACTTTCAATTATATATATATATAATTAATTCTTTACTCACTATGAGTTAAAATATTTATATAGCGCTTTACTCACTATGAAGGAAATATGTAGATCCTTTGCGTTAACATGAAATTTATGTCTAAAATTTTAGAAAATATTGATAACAAAAATATTATTTCAATAAATTAGCCATATTAAATAATTTTTTGTGAATAAAATATTTTAATATCAATTTTGTAAAGAATATCAATATATTTCAACTATATATAAAAATAAAAAATTTCTTATAATTAAAACATTTACGGTGTATTACTCATTATGGAGGAGATGTATAATTCCATTAAACATGAACTAGGCATATAAAATTAAAAAAAAACATTAATAATAAAAAATAATTTAAATTATTTCAATAAATTAACTATATTAAATATTTTTTGTGAATAAAATATTTTAATATCAATTTTATATAGAATATCAATATATTTCAACTATATATAAAAATAAAAAGTTTCTTATAATTAAAACATTTACTGGTGTATTACTCATTATGGAGGAGATGTATAATTCCAATAAACATGAACTAGGCATATAAAATTAAAAAAAATATTAATAACCAAAAATAATTTAAACATCCATTATAAATAAAATAATTAAATATTTTTATAAATATAATATTTTAATATCAATTATATCTATAAAAAAAAAACCAATATATTCACTAAAAACATGATTTTACATATTAATTTCAATTTCACAAATTTTATTTTTAATTTCACAAATTAAAAAAATAAAATGACTTATAAAATTTTAAACAATATTAATAACCAAAAAATTATAAATAAAATAATCAATATAATATTTCAATATCAACTTTACAAAATAATAATAATAATATAAAAAAAAATAATTTTACTTATTAATGTCGATTTTTCAAATTTTTAATATATCAATTTATAATAATATAGTGCAACATCATTCATTATATTAAATTGTAATTCATTCCTCATATATTTCCAAACAAATAAGTTATATGTATTAAAATAACTATATAATAAAAATATCTATATTAATATATTAAAACAACTATTTAGTAAAAATATCCAATTTTTTAATATATCAATTTATAATAATATAGTGCAAGACGATTCATTATATTCAATTGTAATTCATTCCTCATATATATTTCCAAACAAATAAGTTATATCCATGAAAATAACTATTTAATAAAAATATCTATATTAAAATATTAAAACAATTATTTAGTAAAAATATCCATATTAATATACTAAAAAAGAATAGCCCACGGGGCTTTGGATTGACGGTGAATGGGTGCGCTGTTAAGACACTCCTTGTGATAGGTCACTGGTTCAAATCCCCCGTGGGTACTTAGGTTAGTCTTAACTAGAAAAAAAAAATATACTAAAAAAGAATAATGATGAATTACATCACATATTGATATTAAACTCTTGGAGAATAAAATGCAAATACAAATATAAAAAATATTATACTATAAAACCTAAGATAAATGTTATAAAAATAATATATCCACACATATTAAAAATAAATTATAAATATAATAAATTGTAATATATAAATCCACATTATTCTAAAATAATAAAAACCTTTGATGAATGTTATCAACATAGGAATATAATATTAAAATAGTATATACACAAATATTAAAAAAGAAATTATAAATATAATAAAGGGTGATATATAAATACATATTATTAATTGTGATGAGATATTATATAATAAAATATATAATTAATTTTAATTTTAAATTTTTAAGTAATTACAAGCTATAGTAATTATAATAATATAATTATTAATTTATAGTGATATAATGTAAAATTATTTATTATATTAAATTGTAATTATTTTTTTATATATTTTTAAATAAATAAGTTGTATCTATTAAACTAATTACCTAGTAAAAATATCCATATTAATATACTAAAAAAGATAAATAGATAAATTACATTACATATTGATACCAAACTTTTGAAAGATAAAATGTAAATACAAATATTAAAAACATTATATTAAAAAACCTAAAATAATAAAAACCTAAGATAAATGTTATCTAAATAAAACCATAATATCAAAATAATATAAAGAAATTATAAATATAATAAATAGTAATATATAAATACATATTATTAATTGTGATGATAAGATTATATAATAAAAAATATAATCAAATTTAGTTTTAATTTTTAATGTAATTACAAGTTAGTAATTCATATAAGTTTATTTTAATTTTATATGTTTTATAATAAGTCTTATGGTTATCTAACATCACTCTGATTGTAAAATTAATTTATTATTATTATTAAAAAAATTAAAATTATAAAAATTAAAATTTTATTTTCACTTTTATTATTAAAATTAAATTATCTAAAATAAAATTAAAAATTTTTCTCAAAAACAACCAAAATAATATAATAAACTCAATTTAATTTAAACCTATTTTTTATTTATTAATAATTATATTTATTAATTAACAATATTTAACATTTAATATACACTTTAACTGATATTATTGCAGAGATTTCATTATAATTCCTTAATTAATAAAAATTAATATTTACAAAATGTCCACAAGCAAACAGATTCGTATAGATTTAGAAAATGTTATTCCGCCGACCTTTATCCCCATTCCCATCAATATAGATTTCATAAATTATTATGAAGCAAGAGGTGGAGTATAATGTATTCGAGGTATCCACTCTACGAAAGACACATGATGTCAAATTTTATGATGAAGTTGTATTCCCATTATATAATTGATCCTATTAAAAAACATTTTAATTTATATTTTATTATTTTTAAATTATATATTTGTATTCACAAATACGTCATCAAAGATGAATAATATGTTTAATTGATCATTTCTTTCAAATTTGTAAAAAAATCCTTTGTCAATGTAAATAGTTAAACAACGTTTTTATTTTTTTATTTTTCTAATTGAAAAACAAATTATATTAATGGAGGTTTATAATATATATATATATATATATATATATATATATATATATATATATATATATATATATATATATATATTTTTTGTGGGAATATTATTATTTTTCGTATGAAAAATATAAATTATTTGGTGATTTTTTGTAAAAATATTTAAATTTTTAATCATTTTGTATGATCTTTATAATTTTTTTTGGTGATTTTAAAGATAAGGTAGTTTTATACATAAAAATTGAGCTAATCATATTTAGAAGAAATGGAAATTTGTAAATCTTTTTTTTTTGGAAAAACCATAGAAAATTAGCTCACCTACGAATATTAACCCCTAAAACTTTCTTTGTTTGGAACACGACAATAACAACCACAAAATACCTCAAAATCTAGGAGAGAGCTAGTTAACTGATTTAGACAAAAGGATAGAGCTAGCTTAATTTTGACCACGAAATGACAACATAATACTACATCTAGACTAAACAACTTAAAGGTGTAAATTCTCCAAAAAAACTCCTAGAATACTACAAGCTTTGAATTTCATAATATTTAAATATTGGGGGGAAGGGTAGAAACATCTTCACCAAGAATCATTCTTATATCCAAAGTGGGTTCATATAAATTAGGAACAACTTGTTGAGGGGAGTTGGAGGACGTGCTTGCTGAGGAAGATTCTAGATGTTGTCCATAGAGAACTACATGTCTTTCATCTTCCAGCGCATGGCTGAGATTTCAAATTCTGATTATGTATTCATACTTCGATGTTTTATTAGATTTTCCATATATGACGTGAGACTAGAAACCATTATTAGGGAAATTTTGAGGTAAAAAATGACCCTCAAAACAAAAAATGTACTAATAAAATTAACTTTAAAAGAACAAATATAATTCAAGATGATGATGCCTCCCCTAGGGGTAAATAGTTTGGAGGGAAAACAAGAAAAATTCTCTTTTCAATTATATATAATTTTTATCCCCTTATAGCTATACTCAAATGTCAAGTGAAGATGCCCATTGGATGCGAAACTAAATTCCACTTCCAACGAGTACCCACTATGCATACTTCTAAGTAGACCCACATAAAAAATGGAAAGTACATGAAAAAAATAACACACTTTTTTCATGCACTTTCCATTTTTTTTTGATGTCGGTCTACTCAGAAGTATGTAGAGAGGGTACTCGTTGGAAGTGGAATTAGCCACTCATTGGAAGTGGAATTTAGTTCCGCATCCAAAGAGTTTCTGCACTTGACATTTGAGTATACCTATAAGGAGATAAGCAAAATATAATTAAAAAAAGTAGTTTCCTTTTGTTTTTATTTAAAAGTTCATAATTCTTACTTTATTATTTTAATTATTCTTTTATTATTGTACTTAGGAAGCCCATTTTATATGTTAAAATTTCCCTATTGTTTATTATGATTTAGTTGTAGTGATAAAATGTCTTCTTGTGGTTTGTGCACTTGATCTTGCAAGGGTTCTCTTTGAGGGCCCATACCCTCTTCAATTATCCTTGATATGTTGTTATTACTAGTTGGATCTTGTTCAACCACCCAATCAAATTGACTTAAACTACTATTGTCTCCAATAGCACAAGGTCACTGATTTTCTGAATGATAATACTTGGATGAGCCAATTGAAACACTAAACATGGTCATAATCACCCCTCTAACCAACCACATTGTAACATATTTGCCCCAATAAGAGAATTTTGCCCCCAAATACAAAAAATTATGAGGAAAATCTAATCATATTGCAAATCCAATAGTTCACATAACAAACACCTTGTATACCTCTTGAATTACACAATGTATCATAGAGGAAAGAAAATTCAAGAGTTGAGTACTCTAATACCGATCTTTGGGTGTATTTCTTGCCCAGACAATGTTTCCCAAAATAAAAACACAAGTAAGAAAAAAGAAACATGTTTCCAAATATGATTTCCAACACCTCTATTCAACCTAGAAAATAAAAAGTTTAAACATCCTTAAGACATATTGTTAAGAGGATTGATAGAGTATTTCACCTCCTTTCTACTTAGAAGATATTGACTACATGCCACACAATGTCCAAATTGTGAGAGTCAGTTTGGAGCCAAAGCCACCCTTCCTTATTTCACCCAATGGTACATGCATGAGACTACATAAGGAGCCATCATACAACACCCAAATTTTATTTTCATTGTTTTGAAATTCATATTTTCCTGATATAGAAGGTATTAAATCCTCCAATCGATCCAAAATTTGTCATCACAATACCAAACTATTTAAAATCGCCCACATATACTAGAAGGTACATAGAGTATACTTAATAGTTGTCATCCTATCCCCTTCCAAGAACAAAATTCCATGAGCACCTTAATGCATGCATCAGATCGATCCCAGATTGAAATAGGATATAACATGACCACCCTTCTTCCATCACTCCATCTGCCATCATGTCATAAACTATTTCATGCTCCAAATCCATGGAGCCGGGAATGGAAATGAATGGGACAACACCATGCTTAAGAAAACCTTTAAAGACACATTTTCATGACATCTATCCATAACTTGTGCCGCATTTCCTAATTCATGAAGAAACATATGGGCCCTTGGGTATCCTTGATTGATATAATTCATAAAGAATGTGATAAGGGTAAGGGACACGATGAGACTTTCCCATTTAAAATTAGGTTACCTATCTCCGGGCCTTTGCACCCCTTTATTTTCCATTGTATCAACTTATTGATTATCATTATTATTTATAACTGGAAAGATTGATAACGCACTGACTCTCATACTTGAGAGACATGGGGTAGATCCCCGATGACTGCCACTATAACCTCCAGGTGGAATCACACTGGCCCCAAGCACAATGCATAGGTAATTCAAGGTTTGAACTTGTGACCTGCATAGAAACATGAATGCCTTAGCAGTGCATTCACTGGCCAACAAGCCGCACCCCTGGGGGCTATCAACTTCTTGATTATTATCCCCGAGAACATGAAAAAAATGTAATGGATATAAAAAGGGCATGACACCTTTGATATTTTTAACAACATTCTTCAAGTTGTTTTTGTGAGTGTGCTAATCAACAATTATATAATGGGTAATAAGATTTGCATCTCTAATCACAATCAACGAAGGGACATGATGATATTTTTCTATCATTAGGCCTTTGAATCAATGCATAACCTTCCACTTGATTATTTGAATGTGGTCCCATACCCCAAGCATAAGATAATTTTATACCTCCTTTGGGGCAAAAAGGTAACAACCACCCCCCCCCCCCCCCCCCCCCCCCCCTCAACCCCTAACTTCCATGCCTCCTTATAGGAGGGGGATCTATGGTGGAAACATGTGTATAAGAAGAACATGGAATATATTTCTATATACAAGCCATTTTTAGTTCATCTAACAGTTGAGAAGCGTGAGCGCTTAGGGATTGATGAGATCAAATAATAAAGAGAAAACATTGGTAACCACACTTTGGGGAAGGAGTCTTTGATCTTGAAATATACTTTTGTTTTGAGCTAACTAAAATTTCCTTCATATATATTTTGGTAAGGCTACTCATATGTGCTTAAATAAAACCTTGCCAAGAAAAGTGCCGATGTAATGATGATCCCATGAAACAAAAAAATTACTTACAAAGGAGGGCTAGATTAATATTTCCACCAAGGAATGCAAAACATATTTCCATATGGAATGAATGAAGGGGCACTCAAGGAATATATGCTAAATATATTCCTCTTGAGAAGAACAAAGAAGGAACTGAGAGGGTCTCCAGATTCCCCAATTTTTTCAAATTTTCCTTAGAATTTTCTGATGTATTAGAGACTAGTACAAAATATTTGTTTTGGGAGGACTATTTGGAGTCCACATAGTCACCCAAATACGAGATTTGAATGGAATTCCTTGGGGAAAAAGAAAGAACAAATATCACTACTTGAAAATGTATTCTAATAAATGTCACCCCCTAGCATATTCCTCTTCGTTATGTCAAGGAGTGCAACCAACTAGATGATTTTCTAAGAAGCAAGTAACATTTCTTAGAGGCCTTGATAAAAAATGAAGGTCTCATCCCTACCACCTACCATCACTAGTCCATAGAGAGATATAGGAATGGAACCTTGCCTTGAGATGGTAACTAACCAGGAATGGGAAAGAAATCTTGATTTCGATCCAAAGGAGAAAGTCCAAGGATCCAACTATGCCACACATTGATTAGTGTTGCATTTCCTTGTATCCGTGTTGGATGCTATTTAATTATAGCGGAAGATGATGATATGATTTTCCAAATTGAAGATGCCCCTTGAACACATGAAGGGGAGTATAAATAGATTAATCAACCCCCAAAGAAATATTTGAATGCGATGTCCTTTTTTCCACCATTCATCTTGCATAGATATCAACCACCATACCAATTTTGCTTCAATGGCCATATTCATGAGGGACGGATCTCTAATGCCTAATCCTCCATGGAATTTTTGGGTATGAATAATTGCCCATTTCACTAGATGAAATTTTTTGTTATTAGATTTTCCCCCTTGCCATAGGAATTTAGGTATTTCGTGTGCCATTTTTCTATATGATTCACTAATGGAGCTAGTAGGATAGAGAATTAAAATAATGGAAGAGAAGATAACATAGATAGGATGAGTACCATGTGACCTACACGTTTGAGCCAATGAGAACACAATTGATTGAATTTTGATTTAAATTTAGAAATAATTGGTGCCCAAGGATGATGAGAATGAGATTTCAAACTATTTGGGATGTATGAATATTTAAATTATTTCCATGACCCTGCTATTGAGAATCCCATAATAGGTTTCAGCTAGAACTGAATTAGTTTTTTGACATTCCATGTATAAATATGAATTTCTCTTTATTCACAAGGATTTTGGAAGCTATCACAAAACTATCAAGAACATAATTAATTTTGGTTGCAATAATCATAGAGGCACTCCTCACATCCTTACTTGTTTTCTTCCATACTTGCCTATTAGTTTTCCCATGTTTTTCTTTTTCCCCTTTGGATTTTTCATTCATAGAAATGAAGAATGAGGTTCCATGTGGACATTTTGGATTTTTGGGTGAATCGAAGATTTGTTCATCCTTTGAGTCTTCTTCCTCTTCTTCTTTAGTCCTTTCCATTGCAGGGACATTCTCTCGTAGCGACATTTATGTATTTTTTCCTTTAGAGCTCGCATCAAGGGGATCTTTAGGAGGATCCTCTTGAGATTTTGGTTCAAGGATTTCGCCTTCTTAATCCATCTAGTTGAAGAATTCATATTTGTTTCCTTGGGATCATGAACCTTGTTTTTATTAGAGGAGAGTCCATCAACCAATGTGGTCACTTCTTTGGAAAAAAGGGAGCCTTGTGGCTAGATCCATTACCCTAAAGAGGTTTCACAACCAATTTTTTCCAATTAACTCCCTTCTATAATTTTTGTTGCTCCCATTAATCTCCTTCTTCATTCTTCTTCTAAACTTTTTATGATTTTTTAAACTTCTAGTAAAATGGCCATACTCACTGCATAACTTACACTTAAAGAGGAGTTGGCCATAATCCATTTTCTGTAAGTGGTCCAACTGTCCAACTAGAAATTCATTTTTATTGACAAACTCTTGCCTAGATCCAATTCCACACATATTCCGGCACATGATTGGATGTCCTCTCATGGATCAACTTGATCAATATATCGACCTAAATCATTACCAATGTTTCAAAAGGTTCCAACAATGGAGGTGAAATTAAGGTAATTTCACCTAGAGTGGAAGTGTTGAGGGTACATCATTTTCCAGGTTAAAATATGAGCTCCAACAATCCAAATAAAGACATTGGGTTCCCATAAGGTAAGGCCTAAAAATGAGATCTTAGTCTACTTTATTTTTAATTAGGAATGTAAAAAAACCCCTACCATAGAATGATACTAAGAGTTTCCCATCAATGAGAGGTCTTAGGTTTTTATCAACCCAAAGGTTCAACAATTGTGGTGCTGGCCAAATCCTAGTATATTTCCAAATTATACCATGATCAAAGAGCCTTAGGGCCATCATGCACAATTGATTAGCATGGACTGTAATTTTTGGGACACCATCTAACGTTTTGGAAAATATAGTTGGCCTGGAACATTTTAAACTTGGACCAACAACCAGGGCATTGAAGGCAGTGATGTCAAGGGTTGATGAAGGAGGCAAAGGGTCACGCCCCCTAGAGCCTGAAGCTATGAAAGAAAAGGTGAGTAGCTAGGATTTCACTGAACAATCTCATTTCAACATCTTTTTTAAATATACAAAGAAAATCCATTAATATTGGACTTTAAAACTTAATCAATATTAATATTAAATGAATTATTAAAAAATATGTTAAATAAATGTTAATGTCATTAATATAGTATTAAATATATCTTTTAATATGTAATAAGTAATTAAATTGTTATTAAATACTCATTTATTTAGAAAAAAACTCAGAAAATAACATCTCGTTATATTGTAATTTAAAATTTAATGATGATAATAATGACAATTAATTTTTAAAAATATATATAGCTAAAGTAATTCCATCTTAAAATTTATCACATATTGAAAGGATAAAACTTCTTAATATGTAAATTTTGTTATCATTTAATTCCATTTCATATATTAAGAAGTTTACACAACAAATAATTTGATGCCTCCAACTTTAAGAGGAATCAAATTTCTTAATATGTAATTTTTATTATCATTTAATTCAATGCCATGTATTGAGGAATTTACACATTAAGAAATTTCATACTTCTCAATGCTCAATTGATACAGGTTTAAAAATTAATACATGTTAATTTTTTTATTTTAAAAATTGTGATATACATATGTATATATGTAGTTATTTGTTTTATTTTTTTTAATGTTATGAGATAACATTTATCCATATTAATTATAAAACACCTTACTATTATCAATATAAAACACTTTACTATTGTTAATATAGAAATATTTTAATTTTTATCCACTGATTCTTATTAATTGGCAGTCTTATTCACCATTTAATCAATATACTAAATAAATTATTAGTAAAAATCATTTACATTCCATTTCATGTTTTTTTTGTAGGGAATCACATACTACATAGTGAAAACATCTAATTGACAACCTTGATTTATTATTGGAAATAAGAGGGATAGTTGTCATGTAACATACTCCCTACCTCTATCGCTAATTAATCGATTAAAGGTTAGAAAGTTCTTGGCATAAAGATCTCTGCACGATGATAGCTCTCTGCACAGTGAAGACTCTTCGCATAAGTGTGTCATGACGTTTCACACTTGCGTATATGTATTATTGCTAATATTTTGATATTAAATAATCCATATGTCTGTGTTGTGGCATTTTTTTCGCAGTTATATTCCATATCTTTGTATTGCGAATATTGTTATGTCTACCTCTATTCGTAATAACACCAAGGCAAGCATTGGACGCATACAATATTATTGGTAATATTTTAATAATAAATCATGCATATATTCATATTCTGAATATTTTTATTCAATTGAGTAAATGTTGTGCCGAGTGTGGAGAAAACTGTGTACAATGAAAGTTCTCCACACAATGAAATCCCTTCGCAAAAAAAATATCCAAACAAGGAGTGTAAGATTTGTTTATGGTTATTTTTGTAAAATTAGTTTAAAGTTATAAAGTTACTTAAGCAATGGACCCATACGATATTATGGGTAATATTTTAATAATTAATAATGCGTATCTCCGTATTCCGAATATTGCTACTCAACTGAGTAAAGGTTGGGCATAGTGCGGATAAAACTGCGTACAAAGAAAGCTCTTCACATTATAAAATATCTTGGAAAAAAACTCTTCACATAAGCAAAAATGCCAGTGTGCACCTCTTAGACACTGAGTTAGAGCCAAGTTCTTCTATCCTCAAGAATTTTCCAATCCATTATGTAACATCCCTGGCGAAAATTCCATGTAATAAAAGTTAATAAAGGCAAAGATAATAACCACGGTAGGTGGGACACTTATTCCAAGATGAATGTTGGGCAAGTCATCCTAGTGTGGGTGTTCATCAGTTTATTATGGCTAAGGAAATTGGCAAAGGCAATGGCTAAGGCTTTTGAAAAAAAAATGGCATTTTTGGCACATTTATTTATGAAAATAATTGAAATTAGGAGAAAGAGGTGAAAGGTCACAAGTTGCATGCGAGGAGGAAAATGAAGGAAATTAATGGAAAATGAAGAAAATAGAGGCCTCATTAATAAAAAGGCTTATGAGGATCAAGAAAGGCAAAGAAGGCAAGAGGAAGCAAAGATCAAGTAGGGAAAGGCAAGATCAAGCAGCTACAACAAGATTCTTTGCATGTATCGATTTGCATATGTATTTTCCTTGCTAGATCTGGCATGCATGGTATTGCATGTGGTTATTTTGCTATTATGGCATGGGTTGTGCTAGGTGTGACAGTGTTTTCAACCTAGCCTTGCCATTTCCAGATGGCCATGGTGTGATGGGGTTCTCATGTTTTGGTTGAGTTGGATTTCTGGATGGATTTGAAGTTGAGTGAGTTGGATCTATGAATGATAGAGAACATGACCTAGTGGTCCCTGAACCAGAATTTGGATCATGGTAAATCCTTTGGCCTAGTAACCGTTGAGCTAGACTATGGGTTGCGGTAAAGACATGATTGTGTTGCCTTGGTGGGTCTAGGGATCCTTACCGATGAATGACAGGATATACGGTAAAGCCAAGAGTTGGTTTTCTCTCCATTGGGCCTAGTAATCATGGTTTTTGGATATGTGGTAAAGCCTGGAGAGTGGGTCTCAGTTTAGGGCCTAGTTATTCGAGTTTGGATTGTGGTAAAGCCTGAGTAACTAGGAGACAGGAAAATTCCTCATAGTGTAGGTGGAGAAATCTGGTGGCATCCATGCTTGTTTGGCCTAGTGATCGGGTGGAGATCATGGTAAAGCTTGGTTTCTATTGATGAGGGTGAGGTGGTTTAGCCTTAGTATGCTCTGGATGGTTCTTTGGGTTTGAATCCCACATTCATGCTTGGAATATGGCATGGGGGTGAATGGATGAAGAGAGATTTGGCTCATGCATACTATGTTCGGGTGGAACATGGTAGTCCCATCCCGGGTTTGGATTTTTCATCATTAATGAGAGGTTATTTCTCCTTGTATTTCTATGAGTATTATATTGATTTATGTGTGGATCATATGGTTGTGATTTTATTGGTATTTCTGTTTTTATTATGTTGGTTATATATGCCTTTTATGACAATGGCTATGTATGGCTCTCATCATGTGTTTACTTGTAAATGAATGGACAATGTATCTATGACCTAATAGATGATAATGCAAAAAATGATATGAGGGAACAGTGGTTCTTACCGATTCTTAGATAAGTATGAGATCCCTATGATTAAATATGTTGTTTACACATGTAGATTGCATATTTGTGATATGTTTAATGAAATTCCTATCATGGCTAATAGGGGTCTGGCTAAGGGCTTGTTCAACTATTTTCTTTTGCATCATTGTTTCTCTGTTATTTTACTATTTTGGAGATGTCATTCAATTCTGGGTAGTGACCAAGGATGTGGGCCTGAAAAGGTGGCTTAAATCTCGAGGATCCTGGCACAAAACTGGAAAATTAGCCCCTAGATGTTGGCATGCCTATATCATGAGAGTGTCCAGAGCCTCTTGGATGCTGACAGACCTATATCATGAGATCGTCCAGAGGTTTTGTGATAAAAAACATCAATGCGACCCAGAGGCTAGTTGCTTGAAGAGTTGGGATGATTCTTAGGGATCCTGTAGCTGATGTGGAAGGTGTGTATGTTGTGTTTCCATTGATTCCATTTACTTAAGGTCATATAGGAGGTTGAATCTAACCATAGTAGCCTCTCATCCCATGTTTACGCTGTGTGGCCAGTTACTTGGGTAGACGTGGGAGGAGGGTGTTACAAAGTGGTATCAGAGCATCGTTCACCCCTCTAACTGGATGGGTCGTGTGTGTTGGTCATTCATGCATGTCATTTGCATGTGTGTCTATTATGATTGCATTCCATGTGCTTGTTGCATTGCATGGTGTTGATCATGGTTGTAGTGATGTCGCCATATGGAAGTTGAGGTTTTTGTTGTGGGATGCATCATTATGAGTATATGTCTGGTTACATGTTGTTGTATGTCTCATACATGTGTCATTTTTTACACTTCGTTATATTCTTGTATGCTTGGTTACGTGTATCATTCTTGTAATTTTGGTTTAAAGTATTGTTCGCTTATGATTGATTATATGCATTCATGCGTTTGAGTGGTTGATTACGCATTGCTTATGCATGTTCATGTTTTCATGTGGCCGTGTGTACAATGGAATAATGGTTGTTGTCATGCATGAGTTCATGGTATGTGTAATTGATATGGTCATGCATTGATGACTAGACTCTAGCTCGAATGGTGCTTATGTGTTGATGCACTTATTTGTATATGTCTATATGATGTTATGATTATGTTATACATGTATGACACTGATATGATGATCTTGCAGATGATACATCCTCCCTGAGTTATGCTAACGTACGTTGGTTTATTGTGATTTGGTTTAGCTAACATAGTATGACTTGTAGGAGAAAGATAAAATGGCTAGCAAAATGGTAGACTACAGAGACTCTCCCTATGCATCAAATGAGCAGGGTGGTGTTGGGGACTATTCTGATTTGGAAGACACATTGAGAAGCTTGAAGGAAGAAATAAGGAGTTTTAAGGAAGAAAATGACGAGATCATATAGGCACAAGAGAAACAAGCATAGTGTAATGCTATACTTCTTCATAGTTTGTCAGAATTGCGGCGATGAGGGCCACTTTGGATCAACCATGGACAAGAGGAAAAAACTAATGGGGCATATGGAAATATGTCTCATGGTGGTCACATTTTAGATAGAGATAAGACTATTAGAGATGGCAGGTTGTTGGATACTTTCGATAGGAGAGGTGATGGATAAAGGTACTATTCTAGTTCTGGTTCATATAGACATCATGATCATCATCGTTATCATCCTTACAGAAGGAGTGATAGGGGGTACTTGCTAGATGAGTTTAAGAAAGCGAAGCCACCAAATTTTGATGGTTATGTGAAGAATTTGGAAGATTCAGAGGCTTGGATACTTGGGATGAAAAAATTCTTTGAGTTTCATAATTACATAGATTACACGAAGGGCAAAGTAGCAATCTTCAACTTGAAAGGTAAATCAGACATTTGGTGGGAAGATGTGAAGTGGATTAGAGACATTAGGACATATGACTTGAGTTGGCATGAGTTAAAGAGGATTTTCAAGAAGAAATACTTGTCAGAATGGTACTATGAAAGTAAGGCCAAAGAATTCTATGAGCTAAAGATGGGATCACTGACAGATGAAGAGTACATGACTACATTTCTGGAGCTATTGAGGTATATACCGTATCTTAACGATGAGAAGGCTAAAGTTCAATGATTTTTCAGTGGATTTCCATTAGAATTTATAGATCAGATTGAGTATGATGAGCCTCGGTCACTTGAGGAAGTTATTAGGAAATTGAAGCATTGCTATGAACAGTCAAAGCATAAGTAATAATATCAAAAAGGATGGAAAGTGAAAGACAAAGGTAAAGGTAAATGGCAGCCAAAAAGAACAAGGCCTCAAAATGTAGATGAGAAAGAAAATGTGGCACCACAAAAGAAGTTTAATGTAGCTAGACAGGGACATGGGTCACAACAACAACAACATAGAGGTGGGGTAATGGTTAGTTGGAGTGTTGGACATGCGGTAAGGAGAACCTTAAGAGAGATTATCCACAGAATCAGGGTGGTAGGCCTGATATATATAATGTGCAGGAGGCATAGACTCTTAGGGATGTTTTTTTTTTTTTTTTTAAATAACGGGTAGTTTTTATTTATGATTCGGAAAAACAGATGCCGAGGGCTTTAACAGGGCTTCTCTGTAATTCATTGTTACAAATTTGTGATTGATTGCTTGAAAGTGTTCTTATCAGCAGATTTCTGCTGTTCCTTTTCTGTTGTTCCTTTTCTGATGTTCCTTTTTTGCTGTAATTTCTGCTGTTCCTTTTTCCCGTTGGAATGGCTCTTGCATTTCTTTGCTGTTCCTTTTCCAACAAATTGGCTCTTGGATTTTTCTACTGTTCCTTTTCCAAAAAGAACAACCCTTGCATTTTTGTTGTTCCCCTTTGTTAACTGTTCATAGGCGCAGTGCATCAACCTTGGTGAAGATCCGCTGCTTTTGCTTTCCGAGATGAAGATCTGCTTCCTAGTTTGCAGAGAGGAGACCCAACGCAGTGGAGAGCCAAATCATCCCAAGAATCACTATGATTTCTTTTTGATCTGGTGGAGTGTTATAAAGAGTTCAAGAAACCCAAGAGCAGAAACTGGTCTTGAGGAGGCCCTCATGAACTCCCCAGCACCTACCCAGATGCAGCAGTGATTTCTAGCGACGAACAAAGATCGAAATGTTGAGGTTGCGTTCTAAACTTCCCTTGTGGGTGAGTCCGCGGATCCTAACAGTGGCCAGAATAGAATGGTTCAGTCCCGAGGTCTGGAGAATCAAAATCAGCGAAATGCTCAAAGGAACAGAGGCCCAAACATCTCCAGAATTAAGGAATGCTACAGTCCAATTCCACATCAAAAACTAACAGAGATCTCCTACTCCTGAGAGAGCCTAGGTTAGCTGTTAAGTCCGCCTGTGAGTTTAACTTTCTCAGAACATGATAGAAGGAGATTTTGTGGAACTTGGGCAACAAAATTCTGATTTTTTTGAGGATGGGGGCTAACTGCACCTGTGAAGGGATATTTTGAGAGTTCATAGCCTGAATAATTAGTCTGGAGTATCCAAATACTGAGATGGAGAGGAGGTTCCTCTTGAGAGCCAAATTTAGACCCTGCCATAGAGCAAGAGCCTTTGCTCTGTTGTTTGTTTCATGCCCCAGACCCCAAGCAAAGCACATCTTAATTGAGCCACCTGGGCTTAAGATAACTCCACCACCACTCGCCTTTCCTGGGTTTCCTTTAGAGGTCCCATCGAAGAAAAGGCAGTGATCATCCAGAGCAGATCTCCATTTGATGAATTCCTGTTCTTCCAGATGAATTTCCTAGTGAGAGGGGGCTTTAGCAGGAGGAATGGGTATGTTCTGGTGATTTGGGACAAGATCTTTTAACCATTGATCTTCCTCGCTATCCAGAATCATGCCATTTCTTATGGTGGGATTGGTTTCTAAGGCCTCCCCCAACAGAGCTTTGATCTTAGTGATAATTCTGATTGGGTTACGACTCTCCTCCCTAAAAATTTCGTTGTTCCTCTCCAGCCACAGTTTCCAGCATGTGAATTTGGGGATCCACATCCAGGTAGTCTTGAGAAGGCTTTTTTTGGAGAGACAGAACGGGGATAATTTGGCCCAGTTTCTTAGCAGGTCCTGAGTATTTCCTGGAAGCTCTATTTTGTCTGATCCTAACATCAGGACACCCCTCCAAACTTCTTGAGAAAAGGGTCACAATAAGAACAAGTGGTTAGCTATTTCTTCATCCGAAGCACAAAGAGGGCACTTGGAGGGACCTTCCATTCCACGCTTCCTCAGGTTATCTCTAGTGAGGATACTTTTATGCGCCAGAGTCCACCAAAGAAGTCAATTTTGGGGAGGGCAGGGAAAGACCAAATAAATTTCCATTGAGTTGGCTCTAGGGGGAATGCTAGGGACATCCATCATACTTTTCTAACCTTCTACTGCTGAGTAAGAGCCTGAGAGAGAACCCCACCCTCTTTTGTCCTTAGAGGAGGCCTTTAAGGGAGATTTTCCTTGGAGCAAGTCCAACAATAAATTGGCTTCACCATCCAGCCAATGAGGGACCTCCCCCAAATTCCAACCATCCCATAGACTTTCAGCATCATTTTTCCAATTGGAGATGTCCCAAAGGGTTTCCAGATTGCTGGCCTGAAGCCAAACTATGATATTTTCCAGTTCTGCCATCTGATTCAAGGGATGATCTCCAAGAATCGAATCTTCCCAAATTTTAATTTTTTTCCCATTACTTGGGATCCAATAAAGCTTATGAATGAAATGTTTCAAAGCTGTGAGACAGAGTTTGAAAATTGGAGATCCTTTGGAAATTCTTGGACGCTGGTCCAAGCACCTCAAATGCTGCCCATGATAATATTTTTTCGACAGAACTCTCTTGCTCCAACTGGGATTCCCAGAAAAAATGTTCCAAAGGAGCTTGGAGCCCAGAGCAAGATTTTGGGCTGCTAGGTCCCACATTTGGAGACCTCCTTCTAAGAATGGCTTCTTAATAGTGTCCCAATTTACTAAATGGAGCCTTCTTTCATTATTTTTCCCTCCCTCCCACAGAAATATTCTCAGGAGACCATCCACTTTGCTAATAAAGGTTTTAGGGGCTAGAAGGATGGAGTTTTGATAAACCGGGAGACTTATGAGAAAAGATTTCATAAGGATTACCTTCCTAGCATCATTCAACCATGAGGCTCCCCAAGCTTGTATTCTGAGTTTTAGCTTGTCTAGTAGAGGCATCCAGTGAGCAACCTTAGGATTTGATTTGAAGATTGGGATCCCAAGATACTTAAATGACTCCCAGGTCAGGGTTCTTTCCATTTCTAATAGCCTGGCTATGTCTGTCAAATACTTGATTGAGCAATTCCAGCCATAGATCGTGCTTTTTAGATAGTTAATCTTGCTGCCCGAAACCTCATTATAAATGTCCAGCTCCTTCTTGAAGGTTCTAGCAGAATTTATGCTAGCTCCTCCAAGCAATAAAGTATCATCAGAAAATTGGGCATGATTTATGTCTTTAACATTGTGATCCATTCTTATGCCTGGTAGAGTTTAGATCTATTGACAGTAGTCTGGCTGGAAGCTGAGTACCGAAGCTTGAATGGCGTAGAGAAGCGGGGACAAAGGGAAACCCTGTCTTAGCCCCCTCAAGGCCTGGAAGAATTCTGATGAATGGCCATTAACCAGGGGTGCTATCAAAGGGGAGGCAATGCAGGCTTTCACCCAAGTTATGAGAAAATAGGAAATCGTGTCTCACCCTGTCAAAGGCATTTGACAAATCTAGCTTAATCACCATGCCTTTCTCTTTTCGATAACAACTTGAATGAATTGCTTCTCGCACCAGCACAATATTGTCAAGAATATTGCTCCCTTTTATGAATCCTCCTTGGTTTTCAGGGATGATGACCGACAAAATTTTCTTAATACGGTTGGAAATTATTTTTGTGATCAGCTTATAACTTGTGTTACACAAAGAGATGGGCCTGAATATGCTGAAATCGGTGGCACCTTTGTCTTTCGGAATCAAGGCAAGGAAGGCCGAGTTGGTACTGCCTCTAATCTTGGTACGGGTCCGAGATTTACGAATCTTTCTCAGAAGGTCTTTTTTTATTGTAGGCCAACAAGTCAGGTAGAACCTTGCTATGAACCCATCAGGGCCCGGGGCTTTGTCCGGGTCCATGCAATTTGAAGCTTTTTTAATCTCATTCATACTGATCGGAGCAGTCAGCAGAATATTGTCAGAATCTTTAACATAGTGAGGAATAAGATCAATCGGATAGGCTTGAGAATCAATAGGAGTGTCTTCCGGGGCAGAGTAAAGATCTTTGAAGAAGGAGTGGGCTGCTCGCTTTATGCCTTCAGAATCTTTAACCATAGTGTTTTGATAGTGAATTTCATTTACCATTTTGAAGTGCTTGCGTGCTTCAGCTTTCTTATGGAATTAGCTTGTATTTTTGTCTCCAGCCTTTAACCAAAGATTTCTGGACTTCTGTTTCTAGAACTCTTTTTCATCCCTACTTGCTCTATGGAGATCTTTTTGCAGTTCTACTTCTTTTTGAAGACGGGATTGAGTTACATTGGAATTCTCCATTGTTAATTGATGGCCTTCTAAACTGTCATGCAGCTCCTTTCTTTTGGCAGTGGGTGTTTTCAGCCTTTTAGCCCACTCCTTGAGCTCCCTTTTAAGTCTTCTCATTTTTTCTTCCCACACAAAGAAAGGGGATCCTTGGACTTGCCGGTTCCAGGCCTCAGAGACCATGTCCTGGAATCCTTCTTCATGAATCCATAGAGAGCTGAATCTAAAAGGGAATGGGGCCAAGATTTCCATCCAAGGAGAGCTCAAGCAGAATGGGTTTATGGTTAGAGGTGTAGTTCGGGAGAATTTTAGAGGTGGCCATTAGACCACAGGTCAAGAAGCAGGATTGGACTAGAAATCTGTCTAGACGAGCAGCAATGTGGCCGGGGCCTATCCTTTTGTTTGACCAGGTGAATTTCCCAGTTTTGGGCTTGATATCCTCCAATTCCCAATCTAAAATGATGTCTTCAACCCATTCTCTAGCTGGGTCCCTGACCAGCGAGGCCCCCTTTTTCTCTTCTGTGGCTAACGTAACATTCATATCACCTGCAATAATAATAATTTCTAGATTGTGCAACAAAAGATAGGACTGAAGCGAGTCCCAACAATTTTTTTTCTCAGATGGTAAGACCGGAGCATAAAGATTGAACATACTTACTTGGTGGCCAGATTCTTTATGGAGGAGCTTAGTGAGAAGCCAATGGGGGCAACATTCTTCATGAATCAGATCATATTTGGAGCTGTCCCAAAAGGAGGCATCCCTTGAGAGGTGCCTCTGGCGCTGACTACTTTCCCTTGGCCTTTATGGCAGAATGCTTTGCTTGCTTGGAGGAGTAGAAGGTCCTCCATTTTTGTCTCCTGGATGAGAAGGATTTCAGGTGAGTACATCCTTACAATGTCTTTCAGAGCTTCTTCTTTCAACCTGCTGCCTAACCCTCTGCAGTTCCAGGAGACGTATTTCATTATTTACTGGCTTGGAAGGTTGTGGCTCCTCTTAGAGCCTGACCACGCTTGTGCTTAGATCTAGTATTCATCATTCCTTTGAGAGTTTTCTGAGAGCCTTGGCGAACATCTAGGTAAGTTTTTTCCTCTCTCTGTTTCTTCTTGGACTTTTGACCCCTGGCCGACTTGAGAGGAGTGACTTACGAGTTGTCTGAATTTGAGACCACCTTCTGAATCTCTCTCAGAGTCAGAGCCTAGATTGATGTGCTCCTCGTTTTCTTCTTTTTCCCTTTGTTCAACCTCTGCTGGAGGAAGAGTTGACTTTGCCTCAGCTTCTTTCACTTTCTTCGACGGGTCTTCTGGTTCCTCTTGGGTCCCAATGGCATTTGTCTTTTCCCCAGAGGAAGAACCCTCTTTTGGAACTTCTTTGGCTTTTGGTTTGGGCTGGGGATTCACCAATGGCCCTGAATTTTTCTTCTCAGTTGGTTTTGGGACTGCCTTGCCCTTTTTTATTTCTTTCCATCCTTCTTCATCCATTTTTTCCCCGGCTGGGACATTTGGGCAGTTTCGTTGGAAGTGTCCATGTTCGTGACAGGTTCTGCATTTGAAAGGAAATTGCTTGTAATCCAATTTTTGATAGTGATGCCATTCTCCAACTGTAAGTTTTATTTCTTCGGGCAGTCCAGCTTCCAGATCGACTTCCACACAGATTCTTGTGCAGGTATATTGGCCCTTGTTATCTACTTTTTCAATGAAGAAGCCAAGACCATTTCCAATCTTCTGCAGGGTGTGATAGCTCCAGCAGTGGATCGGAAGATTGGGGAGCCCGACCTATACTGGTACCTCTTTAGGGGTGTCGATTGAAGGATCGAAGTCGAGGGTCCACTTATTAAGATACAGAACCTGATTTCCCATAAAATACAGACCGTTTCTAAAAACCATTACTCGATCTTCTTTGGAGGTGAACTCGAAAATTAAATACCCTCTTCCGATAGCATAGCAGATCACATTGTTTTCTGGCTGGGGCCTCTAGTTGCGTTGGATCCAGTCGTCTATTGCTTTTGTAGAGGGCCAGTGTCCCATAAATTGTCCTACCAACCCTCTGTCAGCCAGTGCTAGGGCGATTTTCATCGGTTTAACTTCTGGCAGGGCGATCTCAGGAATTTCCTTCAGTTTTTTGATGAATTTCGGGACTTTTGGAGTCAAACGCTTCTTCCCTTTCTACGAGAGCAGTCTTCTGAATGCTTCTTCTAAGGAGATTAGTGGGGTGGGAGAAGGCTCCCCACCCCCAGGCACACTCATGGCAGCAGCTGCGCTCCTCTGCTAAAAACTGTGCTGGAGGAGGAAGGCAGAGCCAGATTGCGGGAATGCCAGGAAGGAACTAGGGCCCAACAGCAGGGGTTGCCAAGAAGGAGGCCTGCGGAGGCCCACAGGGGCCGAGGAAGCAGGCAGGCAGGAGCTCAGAACGCGTGCGTAGTAGCAGTATAGACTCTTGGGGATGTTGGCTAGAGTGTTCCTCGTGTTTATGCAACATTGGATAACAAACAGGTAGATCATCAGACATCTATCATTGAGATGGATGGTAAGATTTGTGATCAAGTTATTTCTATTTTGATTGACCCTAGATCTAATTATAGCTATGTTAGTCCTGACTTCGTGGATAAGTGTGGTTTGAGTAAGGAATTCCATGCAGAATCTTGGTTAGTGCAGTTGGCTACAGGTACAAAGAAGCGAGTTCATCATTGGGTAAGATCTTGTGAATTTGATTTGAATGGTATGCCTACCGCAATACATTTGAATGTATTACCATTGGGATCATACAATATTTTTTTGGGAATGGATTATGTTGTCACATTTTCTAGCACCTGTAGCAGAAGTGCTTCAGGCAATATAGAAGCTTCCTAGAGATGGCCTCTGGGTTGATTGTAGACCAGTGCCTAGGACATATTAAAAAGAGGATTTCTTTTAAAGATTACCAGTATGGCTTTCTGCTGTACTCCAATTGTCATGTAGTTTGAAAGGATAATTCAGGGGGCTTGGTTCAATGGTCCTTCATCAAGGTAAACTCAAGAAAATACATGGATCTAAATACACAAGGGTAAATTTGGCTAATCTTAGTGAGAAATGTCTAGTTTTGGTGGCCGACACACTACAATAAGCAGTTTAATATTGGATTTGTATTAAAAGTGAAGAGGAGGAAAAATATGAGGGAATTTGATGCATGGGGTTGGAAACAAGAAAAAATCCTAAGAAACAATGTTTCGACAGAAGTGTGGAATACTGAAGAGGTGGAATGGCAGGAATTGTGGAGTGTGAATTAAGGTTTCATACTCTATACCTCATGGACATACTTATCACTGATAAACATAAGTAAATATGTGCTCATAAAGGTACATAGGTAAATCTTTAATTAACATAGGGAATATTACTACCCAGCAACATACATATAACCATGAGAGAGAGAAACCGACAACTTCATTACACAATTTCAGTAGAAGAGAAATATACATGTAATGAAATACAAATAAGAAAACATACTGCTCATTTCTATGATAGGAATCAACAAAATAGTTTCATTAATCCTTAAAGATTCCAAGTCACCACTCCATTTACATTTAACAATGCATCACTCAAGTCCCTTATGAATAGCCAATTAAAAACAAAAGTGGAATCACAGAATTTGGATTCCTTGGGTGCAGAATTTAGGAACCTATATTAAGTGTTTCTTCCTCCATTTTATAAGGAGAGGGATATCTCTGGAAATAGTTTACAAAATATCTCAACCAGATCTCCAGCTTTCTGATCAACTAGTTGTCTCTGCGTGTGATAGGTTGACTACCCAACTGATTACAATAGATTTGATTCCCTTCTTGAAATACAAAAATTGCAGAATAAAAGAAAAAGGAAAAACTAAATGATGATGGGAGGAAAATATCTCCACGCCATTCCTATTATGGCCTCTTCTCAAGCCACGTCTCTATCTCAATGATTCGGCCAGTCCGCTTGTTGCTTTCCTCTTTAACCGCTTAATTTCCTACTAACCAAAGCCGAAAGCAATCACCGTGATAGCCTTAGTGATGCTCCAAACACATTTTCTGACTCATCTTACCTATATCATGTTATCAGAGTGTAACATGCCTCATAAAGAAACCATAGTGTAATATCAGGGATTATGTCTGTCGCAATATTTATACGTAACACGTTCTGTGAAACAACGAACTCTAATCTATTTAGGCCCCTTTTTCTTTGAGCCCTTCTTGTATTACGTCGCATAAGACCAAGGGTTGTGACCATCATCGTAGTCTTCTGAGGCTAAGGCTTTTTATTTGGTTTTGGGGGCTATTTTCCCTCTATAAATTGCTTTAGTGACTGATTTCCTTATGTCTTCACGACCGCACGCCCTTTATCAGAGCTCATCTACATTAGAGGTTTCCAGTCAGGGATTTTTCATTGGAGCTATGATGTGCTTCCAATCTCTGATTGTGATAACCCTTTAGTGACGACCTCTAGCTCTGCCTTGGGTTCTTCAAACTATTTTTGACCGTTGGCTAGCCCCCACATTGGAGCCTCTCGATCACAGGATTCAATTAGAGGTTTTAACTTGATGCAACGAGATTCCTCAACCTGTGATCACCGATTTGCGATCTGATGTCATCCTTAGCCACATGTCACCTCGTGAGTGTTGACACATGTCACCCTATTTTTCCCTCTTTGGACCCTTGAAAATGCCATATTTTCATGCCATGTGTCCTCCCTACTACCATGTCATGATGACATTAGATTCCACGTGGATTTATCGGGACCAATTGTATTATGTCCCTTGGTTTTTCGCTAAAATCCTTTTTTAATTTGTATTAGGCCCTCCCCAACGGTTTAGCATTGAAGGCACAAGATCAGAACTTTATGTGATATCACAACTTTAATTGTCACCTATTCGATCGTCAATTGCGATGCGCCAATCTCTTAGACCTCTGACATGCAGGATCTCCGATATATCAGAGCTTTGATATTTAATGCGTTGATATGTCATGACATCTGATATTGTGATTGTCGATGTACTGATACTTCTGATTTGCGATTCGCGGCATCTCTCGAACCTCCGATATTGCGATTGTCGATGTTCTGGGACCTCTAATATGCTCTTCTTTCTTCCTTTCAAAGGTGACAAAACCCCCAACTTCAACAAGCCATATCTTCTGATTCAAAAGTCCATTTTTAGACTTCCACATACCGTTGGAAATCTTGTTCAAATAAATTCCCAACAGAGAGGGTATGATTTAGCTTTGAGTGCTTCTTTGGCCCTAAATATGGCTGCAAACCTCTCTGCGCTTTTGCACCCTTTGGGCAGCTGAAAATACATTTTGAAGTAGGTGACAACAGATTGGTTGTATATTCATAGAACCAAGGTAGATTGTTATGACAAATCCATTGAGCGTGTGGATGACAATGGAGAACCAAGAGTCTTATAGGGAAAGAAGAAATCCACATCAGTTAGGATGGTGAGAACTATGCAGGAAAAGTGTAGTCATAGGAAAGGGTGTATGTTATTTGAAGTGCACATTTCTAGTGACAAAGGTAAGGAAGTTGAGGATGTAGATGTTTTGAGAAAGTACCCAATTCTAGAAAAGTTCCAAGATGTGTTTCCTAAGGACATTACAGAGTTTCCACCTCACAAGGAAGTAGACGTTTCTATTGAGTTAGTGCCAGGGGCAACTCCGATATCAAAAGAACCTTACAGGATGAGAACACCTCAGTTGGTAGAGTTGAAGTTGCAGTTGAAGGAAATGTTGGAGAAATGATACATTAAACCAAGTGTATCACCTTGGGGCACATCGATATTATTTGTGAAGAAGAAAGATGGTACTCTCAAATTATGCATTGACTACAGGTAGTTGAACAAAGTGACTATTAAGAATAGGTAGCCATTACCGAGGATTGATGATTTGTTTGATCAACTAAAGGGAGCAACATTGTTTTCTAAGATTGCCTTGAGGTCAGGATATCACCAGGTACACATCAAAGAAGACACTTACAAGACAAATTTCTAGACCAGGTATGAGAATTATGATTTTGTGTTCCATTCGGTTTGACTAATGATCCAGCTACATATATGTGCCTGATGAATAGTGTGTTGCATCCGTGTTTGGATAATTTTGTTATTGTGTTCATTGATAACATATTGGTATATTCTAAAAATCAGGAAGAGCATGTTGAGAATTTAGCAATAGTGTTGAAGCTATTGAGAGAGAATTAGTTGTATGCTAAGCTCAACAAGTGAAGTTTCTTTCAGATTGAGGTACACTACTTGGGACATGTTGTTTCCAAGAAGAACATTACAATAGATCCAAAAAAGATAAAGGTCATCATGGAGTGGGTAGCTCCTAAGAATGTAGATGAGTGAGATATTTCATGGGGTTGGAAGGTTATTATAAGAAGTTCATTAGGAACGTCTCACAAATCGCTTATCTTATTAAATCATTGCAGAGGAAAGGTAAGAAGTTTGAAAGGGCAGAGGAGTGTGGCTAGTTTTGAGCAACTTAAGAATTTGTTGACACATACACCAATGCTACAGATTACAGATACAGATAAAGAGTTCTTAGTGTGCACATATGCTTGCAAGAGAGGACTTGGTGGAGTCCTTATGCAGGATAGACAGGTGGTATGCTATGAGTCACGAAAACTAAATGAGCACGAGCATAACTGCTCAAAATATGATTTGGAGTTAGCAACAATCATAAATGCATTGAAGATGTGGAGGCATTATCTTCTTGGTAGGAGGTTTGTGCTGATGAGTGATCACATTGGGTTGAAGCATTTGTTTGACCAACCAAATCTGAATGCGGGGAAAGATAGATGGTTGGACATGATCAGTGAATTTGACTTAGAGGTCAAGTACATCAAAGGAAAGGAGAACAAGGTGGTAGATTCTCTCAGCAGGCGAATATAGGTAAACCACTTAGTAGCTATGAGATCGTATGGGATAGACTTATAGGATAGGATCTTGCAGGCAGGTCAACAAGATGTTAGGTATATGGAGATTGTGCACAGGTTGTAGCAGAGTACTAGTACAGGTACAGATGGTAGTACAGGTAGTGGTACATGTACAGGTGGCAGTACATGTACAGGTACAGGTAGTGGTACAGGTGCAGGTTCACATGAAGTGGAATATTGTCTTATGGTAGACGAATGGATTAGATTCAAAGATAGGATATATGTTCCAGATAGTAGTGAGCTCAAGAAGGTGATCTTGAGAGACTTCCATGCGAAACCATATTCAGGTTACCCAGGTTATCAGAATACATTGACTACAGTGAAGAAATTTTATTATTGGCCAAATTTGAAGAGGGATCTAGCAAAGTTTGTGGCTAGTTGTTTTGATTGTCAGCATGTGAAGGCAGAGTGTAAACATCCAGGTGGATTGCTACAACTGATTGCGATTCTAGAGCGGAAATGGGAGGTCATTTCCATGGACTTTATCATAGGGTTGTCGAGGATAGTGAGACAACATGATTCCATCATGCTTTTTTGTGGACCGTTTGACAAAGGTTTCACACTTCATTCCAATGAAGTATACATTATCAGCTAGCAATGTAGCACATGTATTCATCAGATATGTGGTCATATTGCATGGTGTTCCAAAGAATATTGTGTGAGACAGGGATGCAAATTTCACTTCCAAGGTTTGGAAGGAGTTATTTGCAAGTTTGGGCACATGGTTGGCCTTCAATACAACTTATCATCTAGAGACAGAGAGGGTCAACATGATATTGGAGGACATGTTGAGAATGTCTATGATGCATCAGCAATGGAAGTGGGAAGAGTATCTTCCACTGGTAGAGTTCACTTACAACAATGGGTATCAAGAATCTTTGAAGATGAGTCCATTTGAGGCATTGTATGGGCAGAGTTGCAATACTCCTATCAGTTAGAGAGATCTTGTTAATAGGGTGTTGATTGTAACAGACATGTTGGTAGACATGGAACATAAAATGCAGGTAATCAAGAAGAATCTAAAGGCAACACAAGATAGGTAGAAGAGCTATGCAGATTGAAACATGTTGTTCAAGGAGTTCCAGGTTGGTGAATAGGTGTACTTGCGCATCAAGCCAAAGAAGAGTTCCTTACGGATTTGATCATGTGCCAAGCTAGCACCCTGATTTTGTGGACCCTTCAACATTATTGAGAGGATTGGGCCAGTAGCCTATTGACTTGCACTGCCTCCGATAGTGAAAGTCGATGATGTTTTCCATGTGTCATTTCTTAAGAAGTGTGTTAAATATGTTGATCATGTGACTGATTGGTCTATATTGCAGGTGGAACCAAATGGAAAATTCTAGCCGGAGACTCACTGTATATTGTAGAAAAAGGTGCTAATGCTCCAGAACTGAGAAATCGAAAAGGTTAAGGTGAAATGGAAGCACTCTGGGCTTGATGAAGCTACATTTGAGATGGAAGATCATATGCAGGCTATGTATCCTTCTTTGTTTTCTGGTTGAGGAAAAGTCGTTTTGTTATGGTGTTTTGGTATATGTTTGGTGATGTTTTGGTATATGTGCATATGTATATGGATGTAAATAACACCATAAGCTGTGTTATAAAGCTCCAATAAGTGGTATGGGTGTCATGTCATTATGTTATGTTGGTTTGCTTTTTAGCAGGGTGATATTTGTAAATACTGCATCAAGCTTTGTTATAAAGCTCCATGGGAAATATGTTTGTTTTTCAATGGTTTTGTTGAGGTATAGGTGTGGTTGAACACCGAGGATGGTGTCCCCCAAGGGGGAGGGTTCTGTAATAACCCTGGCGAAAATTCCATGTAATAAAAGTTAATAAAGGAAAAAATAATAACCACTGTTAATGGAATACTTATTCCAAGCTGAGTGTTGGGAAAGACTTCCTAGTGTGGGTGTTCATCGATTTATTATGGCTAAGGAAATTGGAAAAGGAAATGGCTAAGGATTTGGAAAGGAAAAATGGCATTTTTGGCACATTTATTTATGAAAATAATGGAAATTAGGAGAAAAGGGAGGTGAAAGGTCACCATTTGCATGTGAGGAGGAAAATGAAGGAAAATAATGGAAAATGAAGAAAATAGAGGCCTCATCAATAAAAAGGCTTCTGAGGATTAGTTTTTAACATTTTTTTAGTTTAGTTTTGGAGCTCTCTCATTATTCTCACTCTCTCTCTCACTCTTGGACACTTAGAGGTTTTTTGGAGCATTTTGGCATTAGATCAAGAAAGGAAAAGAAGGCAAGATGAAGCAAAGATCAAGCAAGGAAAGGCAGGATCAAGCATTAGGGGAATTTTGAGGTCTAAAATGGGCCTCCTAAGGAAATTATAAAATAATAGTGGAAATAATAAAATAAGGTTAGATTACATCATCAAATTTTAGAAGGAAAAAAGAAAAAACTACTTTTTCAACTTGTATTTTCAACTTATCTCCCTATGGGTTTACTCAAAATTCGAGCGGGAATAGTCGTTGGATGCATAATTTGATTCCCCATCCAAGGAGTACCCATGTTGCATACTTTCGATGGACCCTCCTTCTATACAAAAAATGAGAAACACATGAAAAATGTGATTGCAATCACGTTTTTCATGTATTTCTCATTTTTCGTATAGCAAGGTCTATGGAAAGTATGCAACATGAGTACTCCTTAGATGATGAATTAAATTTTTCATCCAAAAAGTAATCCCACTCGAAATTTGAGTAAAACCTTAGGGAGATAAGTTGAAAATACAAGTTGAAAAAGTAGTTTTATTATTTTTTATTTTTTAATATTCTTACGTTTTTACCCCAAAAATGGTGAATCATCCCCCATGGTTGACATCATCATATTGAATCCTATTGGTTCTTATAAATTTTATTTTGGTTGTACATTTTTCTTAGGAGGCCCATTTTAGACCTCAAAAGTTCTCTGATGCAACTACAATAGGATTCTTTACAGGTATTGATTTGCATGTGTATTTTCCTTGCTATATTTGGAATGCATGGTATTGCATGTGGTTCTTTTGCTGTTATCGCATGGATTTTTCCACGTGTGACAGTGTTTTCAACCTAGACATTCCATTTTCGGATAGCTATGGTTGATGGGGTTCTCATGTTTTGGTTGAGCTGGATTTCCAGATGGATTCAAAGATGAGTGAGGTGGAACTCTGAATGATAGAGTACATGTCCTAGTGGTCCTTGAATTGAACTTTGGATCATGGTAACATCACTGGCCTAGCAACCCTTGATCCAGATTGTGGGTTGTGGTAAAGCCGGGATTGTGTTGCCTCGCTGGGCTTAGGAATCCTTTTCGATGAATGACAAAATATATGGTAAAGCCAAGGGGTGGTTTTGTCTATATTGGGCCTAGTAATCTCGGGTTTGGGATATGTTATAAAGCCTAGAGAGTGGGTATTGGTTTAGGTCCTAATGATCTAGGTTTGGATTGTGGTAAAGCCTGAGAGACTAGGAGTCAGGAAAATTCCTCACCGTGTAGGTGGAGAAATCCGGTGGAATCCATGCTTGTTTGGCCTAGTGATTGGGTGGAGATCATGGTAAAGCCTGTTATGACATGTTTATTGTGTTGGCCTAGTGATCTGGGATGGATTACGGTAAAACCTGGTTTCTATTAACGAGGTTGAGGTGGTTTAGCCTTTGTATGCCCTGGTTTGTTCTTTTGGTTTGAGTGACACATTCATGCTTGGAATATGGCACAAGGGTGAATGGCTGAAGAGAGATTTGGCTCAGCCGTTGTATGGTCAGGTGGAATGTGGTAGTCCCATCCTGGGTTTGGATTTTGTTTCATTAGTGAGATGTTATTTCTCCTTGTATTTCTATGAGTATTTAACAGATTTATATGTGGATCATATGGCTACGATTTCATTGGTATTTATGCTATTATTAGGATGGTTATATATGTGTTTTATGACAGCGTCTATTTATGGATCTCATCATGTTTTTACTTGTAAATGAATGGAAAATGTATCTATGACCTAATAGATGATAATGCATCGAATGATATGAGGGAAGAATGGTTCTTAGTGATTCTCAGATAAGTATGAGATCCCCATGCTTAAATATATTGTTTACACCTGTAGATTGCATATCTGTGATATGTTTGACGAAACGGTTGTCATGGCTAGTAGTGTTTTGGTTAAGGGATTGTTCAAATATTTTATTTGTATCATTATTTCCCTATTATTTTACTATTCTGGAGATGTCATTCAATTCTGGGCAATGACTTGGGCTTTGGGCCTGAAAAATTGGCTTAAATCTCGGGGATGCAGGCACAAAACTACACAAAATAGTCCCTGGTTGTTGGCATGCCTATAACATGAGAGCGCCCAAAGCCTTCTGGACGCTGGCAAGCCTATATCATGAGAGCGTCTAGAGGTCAAGTGATAAAAAACATCAGTGGGACCCAGGGTCTAGTTGCCTAAAGAGTTGGGATGGTTCTCAGAGATACTGTAGTTGATGTGGATGGTCTGTCTATTGTGTTTCCGTCGATTCCATTTCTTTAAGGTCACATAGGAGGTTGAATATTATCATAGTAGCCTATTGTCACATGTTTACCCCAGTTGGCCAGTTACTTGGGTAGATGTGGGAGGAGGGTGTTACAAATTGATTAAAACATTAGGTATATGTGTGGGGATGTGTAGGAAGTCCATTGTGTGAAGAAAGTTTTCAAGGTCTCATTATGTGGATATCCACATTTCGTATAATGAGAAACTTTTCACACAATTCATACATTCTCACACTTATAAACAATTTTTTAATCGCAAAATTTTCAAACAATGCTAGTCCCCGCCGCTATGTTAGTTGCTGGATTTAGGAAGAAGTGCAGATTGTATTGTGAATATTGCTATGTCTATTTCTATTTGTAATACCACTGAGGTAATTGGTGCACCAAAAAGATATTATTGGTAATATCTTAATAATAAATAATCCATATCTCTGTATTCTGAATATCGTTAGTTAATTAATAGCAAAGGCAAAGGCTTAAAATCAAAGAAAGTTAGATCGATCATATATTTGGATTGCTGGAGCGACTTTGCAAGAATAGGGTTAGGGATTGGAACCATAATTCACCAAGTTTATTTGCAAGTGTGGCACGTGTTGAAGTTTATGGAATGCAAACAAAACTCATATTATATTAAATTCTCTCCACAAGCGTTGTTAATAGTTGTGCAAAATTGTAGTTGCAGATTTGCAAATAAAATTTATTATTAAATAAATTTGATTTGGTTATAAATTTAATTTAATTTAATTTATATTTATGATTTTTAGGTTTATAGTTTTTTAAGTGGGGCATTCCTTGTGCGGAGCTTTCACTGTGTGGAAGAATCTTCCTTTTGCACAACGAAAATTTTCAGTGTAAGCTCCATATAATGAAAACTCTACATAAGGAAGCTCCGCACAATGATCCCTGCCGAATAAAGTTCTTATGCAACCCCTTTCTCCCGCACATACTTCATCCTCCGCATAGTAAAAGCTTCGCACAATGAAACATAATGATATTAATTCGAAATTTGTAGGAAAGTCTTTCCATAAACACAAATGTTAGTGAACACCTCTCAGAGACATAGTGGATTTTTTTATAGTGTAGCAGAACCAAGTTCTTCCGTTCTTAAGACTTTTCCAATCAATTGATTAAAAAATTAGGCATTTGTGCGAGGCTATGCAGGAAGTCCATTGTGCGAAGGAAGATTTCAAAGGTTTCATTGCGTAGATCTTGCTATTTCACACAATGTTAAACATTGCACATAATTCATACATGCTCACACTTATAAAAAAAAATTCCACGCAAAATTACAAACAATGCTGGTCCCCACCACTATATTATTAATTGGATTTAGGAAGAAGTGTAGATCGTGTTGCGAATATTGCTATGTCTACTGCTATTTGCAATAACACTGAGGTAAGCAGTGGACCAACACAACATTATTTGTAATATCTTAATAATAAATAATCCATATCTTTGTATTCTGAGTATCATTAGTCAATTAGTGGCAAAGACAAAGGATTAAAATCAAGGAATGTTAGATTGGTCGTATATTTAGATTATTTGCTAAGTTTATTAGGCGATTATAACTCATATTATATGAAATTATCTACAAAAGAATTTGTTAATAGCTATGTGGAATTGTAGTTGCATAGAGTTGTGAATAAAATTTATTATTAAATAAATTTGATTTGGTTATAAAGTTAATTTAATTTAATTTATATTTATGATTTTTAGGTTTATAGTTTTTAAGTGGGGCATTTATTTTGCAGAGATTTCACTGTGCAGAAGAAGCTTTCTCTGCACAATGAAACTTTTCATTGTAAGCTCTGCATAATGACAAATGTACATACGAAAACTCCACACAATGATCCTTGCCAAATAAAGTTATGATGCACCCTCGTTCTCCTCACAATGAGACATAATAATATTATTGATTCAAAACTTTTTCATAGTTAAATTAATTAAATTTCCCTCTACATCCTCGTTCTACCATAGTAGGTTCCATGTATCTTGAAGTGGTCAATCAACTGTCTATAAAAAATACAATCTATTTCTTTGCTGAGGTTGAAGAAAATAGAATCATATTATCCACTAGACTAATAAATGTAATAATGTGTTTCTTCCGTTTTGTGAGAGCAAAGAATCTATTTCACTCAGTTGAAGTTAGAAGACCATGAAATTATATAGTGGGAAAGTGATTTTATTGATCGAAGACTTGAGAAGGAGTTGTTGTTGGGTGTAGGAATTACACTTAAGAAAACTCCTCAACACTTAAATTGTCAACCCGGGGGATTCGTAAACTTAGAGACAAAGCACAGGAAATTCCAGAGATGGTATGAATATTTCTAATGTCAATCCCTACTTTCTTTAAAGGAAATATTGCAAAATAGAACTAAAGAGAGAAAAAGGCAACTTGAACCATCAAAATAATCTAAGACTGGAATAAGGAAAAATGCATTTGCAAAAGAAATAAAGGGGAAATCACTCTAGCTAACTATTGATTAAATACTGAGTGTATGTTTTCTTTAGCAAAGACACTTTAGTAGTCTCAATAGATTGGTCCTTCAAACCTGCTTATGAAGAGATTTCCTTCTTGCACTAATCTATTATTGCACTAGTGCAGTATGCTTGCACTAGTGCAGGAACAAAGATTTATGTAGAGGGTATAAATAGTGTTTGTACTAAAAGTGTTTTACTTCATGCAAGGGCTTGAACTTTCTCAAGTTCAGAGCACTCAGACCCCGTGGCAAGAAACTAGTTCTTGCACCAGATCAGAGCTTCTTGCATTTAGCATTTAATTCTTGAAATAAGTGTTTAATTACTGCAAGTGTTAATATACTGTGAAATCAAATCACACACATAAAAAATGAATGTTCCTGATTTTAACAGAGTGTAGAAATAAAGAAACAATCCATATCATTTATCCTGTCATGAAGTATTAATGAAAGCAAGAAAACTGTTGGAAGTAAACTAAAAAGGCTTGCTGCATCACACCAACGTGCATTGGTGCAGGTTCATTTCTCCTGCTTGGACCAGGTGGGAAAACCAAATCAAACAGAACTACAGAAAGTGAATAGCACACCAACGTGCACTGGTGTAGGGTTATTTCTCCTGCTTGGACCAGGAGGGAAAACCAAATCAAACAAAACTGCAGAAAATGAATAGCACACCAACGTGCACTGGTGCAGGGTTATTTCTCCTGCTTGGACCAGGCGGGAAAACCAATCTGAAATCAGGTACAGGAAATGAATAGCACACCAACGTGCACTGGTGCAGGGTTATTTCTCCTGCTTGGACTAGGCGAGAAAACCAATCCGAAATCAGATGCAGGAAAAGGAAATTTAACTACTTCACGTTGCAGATCCGCTTTCACTCAAACAGGAATACATGTGCTGTAAATTAAATCACACTTGGTAGTAAAAACATAAATTACAAGAACAAAAAATAGGGTAAACGTGTTGGGTTGGCTGGGCCCTAGCCAACTAGCACATTTCCCTTTCAAATAGAAACACTGCTCAGTACTTTATCAATTCATTTAGCTTTCAAACACAGAAATATGATTTATGAGACATGAGGCGGAGCTCCCTTTCTTATTAATTCATAGAGGCAAATACATGCGTGATTATATAGTCAGCCCAGATTTGGGCGATAACAAAATACAAGCCTGTTACCGCCTCCCTGGTTATATCTCTGTTCTATACAAACTTTATAGAAGACTATCTCGTCCTATTTACATTCCTCATTACATAGATCTTTGGCCGAAGGCCAAAAAGATCTTTTAACCAATTACATAATCGATATGCAGGATTTAGCTTTCGGCCTTCAAAATTAGGTAGTTTAACAAAACTGGTCGTAGCCAATCTCCTACTATTCGTTCTTCATAAATCCGATCTCAGCTACCTTTGATCGACCCTGTTGTTGTGGCTGAATCTTGGCTGTCTTCAAATCTATCCTGTTGTCATGGCAGAAGCAGCGCAAAATGAGGTGGTGATCAAGGAGGTCTGGATCTGCTCCAAAGATTCACTATGCTGGCATTGGTGCAAGATTCGATCCTACATTAGGATCAGCGGTCATGGTAAGCACTTGACTACCAAATAAACATTGGAGATATTGATAAGTTACAAGAGTGATTATAAGCAAGAAATCATGTAATAAATAATTAATTAATGCTAAGTTAAGTTAAAAATATGAAATATAAAGTTCATACGAAATATGTCATCGTTCTTGGACTAGTGTAAGATGAGGGTGTATAAGAGAGGTAAAACAACAATAAATGGTTATGATTTAGGAAGGGAAAAATGGCAAAAAGAGAGAAATTTAGGGGGCTAACAGCTGTAACCCCTCATACTGCATGAGGTATTTTACCCGGTTGAAGACCTTGCTATGTAGGTTGCATGTGGAGTGTTATGGATTTTTGCCAGATCTTGTTGACATTTGGACTTGTTTCAATATGTATTAATTGCCATGTTATTTACACGAGACAATTCGATGCAGTGGGTCGTTGATGATTCATGGTTAGAAAATATGTATTTTCTTATTTAATGGCTATTCTACACAAAGCTATTCACACATTGGATGCTTTGTTTATGGTTATCTTTTTGTAATGAGGAATATGTGTGGGGTTTGAAAGAAGTCCATTGTGCGGAAGAATCTTTGAATATTTCATTGTACGAACCCTTTCATTCCGCACAATGACAAACCTTTTGCACAATTTATACTGCTCACACTCATAAACAAGTTTTTTCAATCACAAAGTTTACAAAAAGATACTTTTGTTCATGTCGATACCTATAAACAATGTTGCTCCTCACCACTATATTATTAATTGGCTTTACGAATTGGTGAATATCAATATGTCTACCACTATTTGCAATACCACTGAGGAAAGCGATGGACCCATACGATATCATTGGTAATATTTTAATAATAAATAATTTATATTTATATATTCTAAATATCATTAGTAAATTAAGTAAAGGTTGTTACGAAGTGCGAACAAAACTCTATACAATGAAATCTCTTCACATAATGAAATATATAAACAAGGTAAGCTTTGTTTATGGCTATCTTTTTGAAGTTAGGCGTATCTGCGGGAGTGTGGAGAAAGTCCATTGTGTGAAGGATGCTTTTAAGATCTCATTGTGTGGACATCCACACTTTGCACTAAATACTTTGCTAATTAATTGATTAAAAGTTTTAAATAACACAAGGTAATGAAGCGAATTAATTAATTAAAAATTGTAATGGCACAATCAAATCTTATCTCAGGTGGCACTATATGATTTGCACGTCGTTTGAGAAATCGAATGCGTGAAGCAATTTCTTGGTCAACAAAAATTTCAACAATCAATTGTGCGGAGGAAGCTTTGAATATTTCATTGTGTGGATGTAAAGGGATGTGAAAAAAAAAAATTGTATAATTGAACCTTCATTCATTATTTTTTACACTTTTGTATACATTAATCATCCACGCGTAGATAATTTGTAGACAATGACCTATTAAATTTTAGTCGGAAGCTTTATTTACTGTCTGAACTAGAAAAAGATAAACAAGGGTCACCAGATGGTGATCAAATGAGGCAGATCAAGGCTGCATGGTTTGAGAAAAATAGAACAACAAATGACATTATTTCTAAGTGTGAAGGCATAGAAAATAGAAGAGTTGATGCGTATCTCAAGGAAGTAGCGATTGCTTGGGATTTAAACTATCCATGCATTGCATATGAGTTTGGATTAATTGAAAAAGACAAGTTGATGCATGATTTGGAGAAGATGAAACAATCACAGGAAACAAAGTTCGATGATATAATTGATTTTACTGCAAAGGAAATTAGCAAATGGCTAATTACTTTTGTTAGTGTTAATGAAGAGTACTCTACCCTGGATTTGTAATTGTAAGAAGAAACAAGAGAAATTGAGGAGATATTAAATGAACATGTTAAACAAGACATTACTGTCACGTATACCCTATCCTCCCAACGTTGATACATTTTCTGAAGTGCTTAAATATTATATGGATTTTGAGTACACTTGAACATAATAAAAGCTTTATCCTTCTTTCCATATTCTACAGAACGAAGTTTATTCAAATCTAAAGAGTTACAATTAGCAATTGTATTCTTAAGATATCTATGTCTTAGATCCAAAACTATTATTAAATGTTGATTTTCATTTTAATTAATAACACAACATTAGATATAAAACAACGCCTCAAAGCATATGTTCAAAAATATATAAAAGACGCTATCATAAATCAATAGAATCATATAGTTTTAAATCGAAAATAGTTATTGTAGTTCAATTTGTAAATAATAAATACTTCAAATCCTGTTTACCTAATTAAATCTTATGTCACACTCAAATAATGCTGATTCAATGCACTTGAAGATATTGAAGACATAGGCATTAAAAACAAAATTTCTCAATAGAGTTAGAATTGTAATACCGAGATTTATTTCGTTGTATGAAAAAAGGGTGTGTCGAAAAAATAATTAATTAATTAATTAATATGCATAAGCACAGTTAAATCGAGATTTGATTGTGTAGAATTAATGAAAAGTTTCTCTAGATTTCTGTATTTAGCGGAATGAAATCTGTGCAGTTTTGAAGACACTGTGCTAGGATTCTATTATCCAGAGATGCATGTCTAAGATCCAAAACGGTTGTCAAATGTTCAATTTCGTTTAGAGAAACAACACAAGATTGAATATAGTCGAAAATATGAAATTATATCTTCATAAATTTATAGAAAACATTATCATAACATTGATACAGGGTTAGACCAAGTAACAATTGTATTCAAATTCAAATGTCAATTATCATAGCCATAATTCAATTATGTACGAGATCATATTGAAAAAATAGTCATAAAAGACAAATTTGTTGAACTGAGTCAAAATTGTGGCAACAAAAGTTGTAAAGTTAATGAATTTTCTCTAGTGGAAAGTGGCATTGCGCTTCCATAAACTGTAACACTAAAAAATAAATTTGCAAAAAAACAATTTGTATATAGTAATTAGAAAAGGTCACCATATGATCCAGATTTAAACAAGAATGCAACAAATTACAGATATAACCATACATATAGAGATGTAGCAGAAATAATACTTCATTTGATTACTGTAAAATACTGAAATATGCTTACAAACAGAAATGGAAATAAACTAGCTAGGGAAATGGTAGCTTATCTTTGAGAAGAGATGTGGTGGCTACATGCCTCTGAACTATGTTACAATGAGGCTCGAAGGCCTATTTATTGTTGAGAAACAATGGAAAACCCTAAACATCCAAAAACCTAACCCTAGAAGATGAAACGCCAAACTATGGGCCTTGTTTGGGTAAATTGGTACATCAACTTCCCGGGGTTGTAATTTTGGCATACGATCTCCATTTGATGAGCACAATATCTCGTTAGAAAGATCTATCTAAGAGATACAACTTTGGGAAGAGAAAAATCAGTCCATGGACTCGTGTTTCTCCTAGTTTTCCCAAAAAACGTCATTTAGGGCCTCAAAAATGGCCCCGGAAGTTGAGGGCCCGAAAAACTGCTAAATATAGTAAACTCTACTACAATTAAGGAAACTGAAAAGATGAAAGAAACATTGGTGGGGTTCAAAGTGGAATTGGCGGGTGGCCACCAATATCCATCTGGACCATTCTTCCCCCCTTAGGAAGAAATGGTCCCCATTGCATTGTGTTCCTCCACGAGATGAGGAAACTTCTGCTGAACTTGGTCCCTAGTGAGCCACTTGCCCTAGTGAAGGAGTTGGCCTGCTTTGAAAACTCGATACAGTTGGATATTATGTTGGTGAGTGTTCTTGATCTATGTGTCCATGATTCGATCAGTTGCAGCTTGTTCCATGCAATATCGATTTAACTCTGTGGGTGTGAGCTGTTCTGTAATGTCGAATGTGTCTAGTAATGGTGGAAAGTATGGTTGAAGGTGGTCCACATTGAATACTGGGTTTAGGCCAAGGAATGGGGGAATGTTGAGCTCAAATGCATTGTCTCCCACAACCTTGGTAATGGTGTAAGGACCATATCAGAGTGGTTTGAGTTTCTGATAGGCTCTAGTAAGGCGTTCCTTTTGCAAAAGCAACCAGACTTTGTCGCCCACCTGAAACTTGTGTGGCACCTAATGTTGATCATGGCGCTGCTTGTACTTGGCATTTGATTTCTCTAGAATTTTGTGGACCTGCTGGCAAATATGTTGGATGTGCTCAATGAAGTTGTTTTCCTTATCTATTTTTGACTGGACATGAGCCGAATCTGCGTGAGTAGCTACAAATGCCATGGCCACATCAATGGGACATAGTGGCTAGAATCCCAAGCCCACCTAAAAAGGGTTGTGGCCAGTCGAGTTGTGGAGAGCCTGGTTATAGCTATGCTGAACATAGGGGAGGCTCTCATCCCATGTGCATGAATTCTTTAAGCTGTACATGTGTAGAATGTGTACGATCATCTATTGACAACCTCTGTTTGGCCATCAGTTTGGGAATGGAAGGTTGTGGACTTAGTGAGTTTGATGTCCAGCATCGACCAGAGACTGGACCAAAATGTACTGAGGAACCTATTGTCCCGATCTGAGATGATAGATAGTGGGATCCCAAAGTGTAGCCACACTCGTTCAAAGAAGAGTTTAGTAGTGGCTTCTATTGTGATATTCTTCTTGCAGGCCACCATAATGGCCATCTTCAAGAACCTATCGATAACCAAAAAAAATAATCGTTTCCATGATTAGTAGAAGGAAGGCCCAACATGTAATCCATGGAGATGGATTCCCAAGGTTGACTAGGGGTAGGCAGTGGGGTATAGAGGCCTTGCTTCTTGATGGTCGGTTTGGCAATGGCGCGGGTAGTGCATGATCTGATGTACTTCCCGACATCCTGTCAAAGATTCGGCCAATAGAAATACTTCTACAGTATTACCACCATTTTCTTGATCCTGAAATTCCCAACAGCCCGATTGTCGTGTGCTTACCAAATCATCTTGGCACACTCGCTTGAAGGAACACAAAGGTGACCCAAGTGGCATAACAAGGCATCTTGGAGGTGAAAATCTGGAACATGCTGACCCTCCAAGAGTGCTTGGTATGTGTGGCCGAATTATAGGTCGCTTTTGTAGAGAAGTCGCCAATTATAAGTCTCGTGCCCACAAGAGTTGAGCACGGTGGTTAACACCATGATCGGTGGTCGACTGAGGCAATCTGCAACATTATTGGTGTTGCCCTTCTTATAACTGATATTCAAATGGAACTGTTGCAGGTATGTGGACCACTTATGATGGCGATCATTCTGCAATTTCCCTTGGGTTTGTATGAACTGCAGGGGTCGATGGTCTATGTGGATGACCGTTTCCTTCCACAAAATGTAATTCTTCCATTGTCGGTAGGCCTGCACAATGGAATACATCTCTTTGTCATAAGTGGGATACTCCTAGACTGTTTCTAAAAGTGTCTCACTGTGATATGCCACTGGATGCCCGTGTTGAGTAAGGACTACCCCAATAGCATAGTCAGTGGCATATGTCTCGACCTCAAATGGTTGTTGCAAGTCTGGTAATGTGAGCACTGGTGTTGAGTAGAGGCGATCTTTCAACTCTATGAATGCCTTCTGTTGAGATTCAGACCAAAAGAATTTTTCTTTCGCCCCTCCCTTGGTGACTTGACTCAAGGGCCAAGTGATATGAGAAAATCCCAACACGAACCGACGGTAGAAGTTGGCAAGACCCAGAAAGCTACGGAGCTCTGTTAGAGTGGTTGGAGATGGCCAATCTTGAATGACTTGGATCTTAGCTGGATCCACATGCACCCCCCGTTCATCAATAATGTATCCTAGATACTAAATCCGGGTCATGCCAAAAGTGAATTTCTCCAAATTGGCATGTAACTTTTGTTGTCGTAGTGTTTGGAGAACCTGTCAGATGTGGTGGAGGTGCTCTTCCCAACTCTAGCTGAAGATGAGGATGTCATCCAAGTATACCACTACAAATGAGTTGGTGAATGGTCGCAAGATATCATCCATTAGCCTCATGAAGATTTCAGGAGAATTCGTCAATCCGAAAGGCATAACCAACCATTCGAAAAGGCCCTCCTTGGCTTTGAAGGAAGTCTTCCACACATCGGAGGGTTCGTTTGGTACCTGGTGATATCCTGACTTCAAATTGACCTTGCTGAAATATTTCCCCCCTTTAGTTGGTCTAGGAGGTCATCAATCTGTGGGATTGGGTACCTATTACGGACAGTGATCTTGTTTAGCAGCCAATAGTCAATACAGAGTCTCCAAGTCCCATCCTTCTTCTGTACCAACACGATCGGGCTCCCACAGGGCAAAGAATTCGAACGGATGTGACCTTTCAGCAACAACTCGTGAATCTGCCTCTCGATTTCATCGTTCTCCAGAACAGAGCGCCGATAGATTGGTCCATTGGGCAGCGGCAAACGTGGGGTCAGATCGATGGAGTGCTTGACCTGACAGTGCAAAGGAACCCCTGCGGGGGAGGTGAAGATGTCTTCATACTCCTCCATGACCTTGTCCATCTATAGTTGTCATGCAGAGGGGCCCTGTCTAGAGGTTGTGGCCACCGTCTTCTTCTTTCCTTGAGGGCGTATCATCAGGAAAATAAATTTCTCGGTTTTGGAAATGAGCTTACTGCATTGTTTTGTAGTAACCAACGAGATGGCGATAGGTGGTGCTACCTTCGGTATCTTGTATAGGTTATTTCCCAAAGTAACAATAACAACACAGAGCCTTGATTCATACACAACATGTCGCTTCCACAAGTATGGTTGTCCTAATAATACATCACAAACATCAAGGGGAGCAACGTCACACAATACCTCATCCGTGAAGGGCTTGATGTTGTATGGAAGGCGACATTGCTGGCTCACGTGAAGATCCCGTCTTTGGTGAAGCCACCCGATGGTGTACGGTTGTGGATGTGCTATGGTTGGTAAGCCCATCCGCTTAACGACCTCTGCCGAAATGAGGTTATTTTGGCTCCTGCTATCAACAATGAACTATAGAGGGGAGCCCTTTACCCAAATCTGGGAGTGGAAGAGGCGTTCCTACTCCTCTGGATCTTCAAGTTCCTCCTTCTGGATCTTCATGGTGGCAATGATGGTGTTGGTCTCCGCATCGATAATCTACTTCCCTTTGTCATTCCCCTTGTCAGGTTCTGACTCAGAGTCAGAACATGCATATGATTCTAAAACCTTTAGCTCAGCCACTAGTGACTACTTGGCCCAACACTCACTTGTGTTGTGAGTGGAGCTCTTATGGAACTCACACCACTTTCTCGTGTCCTTTTCCAGTTTTGTGGCGATATTCTTTGCTTGCAGCTTTGGCGAGTTGTCTTGGGCTACCCCACCTTGGCTTTGTCCTTTGTTATATAGTTTGGGGGCACCTTTCCCTTACTTTGGATTTGTAGATCCAAAGTATCTCTTCTTCTGTTTAAACTTTTTCTCGATCTTGACGGCATATCGGTATGTCGTGCCGAGCAAAGAGATGTTCAGGAATTCTATTTCTTCTTGGATGTACCTATGCAGGTAGCCACAGTATTTGAGTACCAAATTCTGCTCTGAATCCTTGATACCCAACTTTATGCCAAGGGTATGGAAAATATTGGTAAACTCGGCATGTCTTGGTCCCTTCCCTGCCGCAACGTGGTCCACTTTATGTATTGATCCTCATAGCTTCCAACAGGGTAGTACTGCTCCTTGATGGCAGCCCGGAATGAATTCCAAGTGGGTGCAACTGAAAATAGTGAGGTCGTACTTTCATCCTTTTTCTCGTAGTAGGTTTCCCACCAGTCCTTGATGTGGGGGCTAGCTTTGAGAAGAGCGAAAGTAATCTTTTCCTGGCCGAAAAAATCATGAACAGAAAAATACCCTTCTAGCAGATTTAACCATTTATCTATGGCGTCTACATCTATCTGACCCTCAAATATGGGAATGTCAAAGTTAACTTGTACCTTAAAGGGTGTGGCGCTTCTAGAGTAGCTGCTGGAAGTAGATGTGTCACCCCTGGGTAGCTGCTGAAGGATCTGGGCAAAGTTGTCTAGCATCGCGTTCCTTTATCGCTCGAGGGCCTCTTCAAGCAAGATTTTGATAGGATCTCATGCCTCCTCGTCTTTATTTTCATCTGCCATGGGAAGCCATTGGGATTTGTGAGGCTGGTCTTGCAAAGGTTCGACCAGTTCAAGCCCTAACTCCTTATATCCCGACCTCGTTTGGGACATGCAAATAAAGACAGAGAAAGAGCAGACCGCTCTGATACCACTGATCTAGATTTAAACAGGAATGCAACAAATTATAGATATAACCATACATATAGAGATGCAACAGAAATAATACTTCATTTCATTACTGTAAAATACTGAAATATGCTTACAAATAGAAATGGAACTAAACTAGCTAGGGTGATAGTAGCTTATCTCTGAGAAGAGATGTGGAAGCTACATGCCTCTGAATTGTGTTACAATGAAGCTCGAAGGCCTATTTATTGTTGAGAAACAATGGAAAACCCTAAACATCCAAAAATCTAACCCTAGAAGATGAAACACCAAACTGTGGGCCCTGTTTGGGTAAATTGGTACATCAACTTCCCGGGTTCGTAACTTTGGCATACAACCTCCGTTTGACGTGCACAATATCTCGGTAGAAAGATCTATCCAAGAACTAAAACTTTGGAAAGATAAACATCGGTCCATGGACCCATGTTTCTCCCAGTTTTCCAAAAAAACATCATTTAGGGCCTCGAAACGGCTCCGGAAGTTCAGGACCCGAAAAACTACTAAAAATAGTAAATTGTGCTACAATTAAGGAAATTGAAAAGCTGAAAGAAAATATGGTGGTGATCCAAGTGGAATTGGTGGGTGGCCACCAATATCCACCTGGATCACCATAACATAATCAAGAAAGCTAAATTATCTAATGTTAGCTAACAAAAAATTGAATGTTGAACAATTTGAGAATACTTACACTATGTGAAACTGTCTACCGTGACTTTTATTTTGTTAGATGTGTTATGAATCAATGACTTGTTGAGTAAACCTATTCACCATTGTTTTAATGTAATCCTTGTGAGGAGCAACTGTAATTTCCATTTTCACATTTTTAGTGAATATCTCTTAACCGAGATAGGGTTATGCTTACTGAATTAAAAAAAATAGTAATTATCCATTTGTTAATTTTTTTGCAGTAAAATAAATGATGTTATCAAAATTCATTGCCATTTCCTGTTTTTTCTAATCCAATTCATCTTTTATCATGTCGCTTGAAATTGATTCAGAATCACGGAGGATGCATCGATTGTCTAAGCATTGTATAATTTTTGTTTCCCTGAGATAGGCATCACTTCTTTTCTTTCCTATCTTATCATAGTCAATAATGATATCCTCGAGTGTACTGATCCTCTCTGACCATCCTGCTTGCAATTTCTTTATTCGATTAGCATGTGAAAGCTATTGGTTTTTCTTTGCAATATCAAAGAGTAGTGCAAGCCTTTGGCTAAAAGAAACTAAATCACTGAGAGAGAATTTCCTTTCTTCCTCAATATTATCATTAACCAAATTCATAAATGTCATCATTTCCTGTTGCAAATGCGTTAAATAAAAAACTACTTCCCATGCATCATCAATAATTTCTAATCTTCGACATATGTTATTGATGATATGTGACTTCATTATATTAAGAAGATTGACAATCTTGTTAGATGTTTGTAGTGTTGTAGCAAAAGAACATGAAAATGAAGGTGATTGTATTGCTAGTGAATTCATTAACAAAGGATCCAGATTTAGAATATTTTCTAGTTCTTTTACTCTCTTTTTTAGTCTAAGATTTTTTGCAGTCAGTTTGTCAATATATTAAGCAATTGCATCAATGGTAGATTGATGAAATACCATAAGCCCCTTCGTGTCAATGTTAGAAAGATAACTATCCATTTTTTCTTCATGAATAATCTTTTTATTTTGAATTTTTATCTTTTCAACTCTTAATTTTTTGGCGGCTTTGTCATATTTTTCATTTTGTAATGTCATAGTACATTCATAAAAAATAATGTCCTCTTCTACAATTTGCTAATTGTATTCCGAATCTCTGTAAACAAGAAGTAACCCCGTTAAATGGTACACTACTACCATTTTCCCATATATAACTTGTTGAATGCTTTCTATATTTATGGAACTTTTGGACTTGGTTGTTTGAATCATATGCGCTTTGTCTGGAAATTATTTGCGAAGGGAGTCTTTGTCATCTCGACGACTTGATAGCCCAACATGAACCACTTTTTAGTACCGAGAGTTTTTCTCTTTCCTAAACTCGAGGATGAGGTTGCACCAGTACCTTATGTGAAAGCTGAAAATTATTGTGTAATATTTAGGCCCCTTTTCCTCTGTTTTGCTTCCTTGTTAATGCTGGTCTCTTGAGAAATCCTTTCAGCACCCATTTGTGATATTTGATATTTCATTCTATGCAAGTTTTATAAGTTGTGTGTCGTGTAAACATATTTTGAATTAGAAAAATAATTAGACAAACTACTTGCTTGCAATTATGAGATGTGAAAATTTAATTGGTTCTTTGTTCGAATGCAATTTAAGTTATTAGGGCAAAGAAAATGCAAATAGCAGAGAAAAAAGAGAAAGCAATAATACATTGATAAAATAGAATGTGTGTTACATGTGATAGAGTTGATAAGATGTAGTGAATATTGCATGTGCTAAAACATTTGCTCGAGTTCCCGTGTTAATAAGGTGCAAAAAGAGTAAATAGAAATTTCTAGATAATTGTACAAAAAAAAAACGTTGGAGAGAAATATGTGAAAGAACCCGAGCAATTGGCAAAATGAATTGTTGAATAATACCAATTCTGACCATTTGTGTGCCTATGAAAGTATTCACTACTGCAAATGTCTTTGTTTCTTTTCTCTTCCATTGAATATTCAAATATTGCTTGGTTGAATATATGAGTGAAAATAGCTTGTTTCATTTATCTGGTACTTATTTTTTATCCCAATATTGCTTAATTTTGCAATTTCCTTCTCTAGTCCCAATTACTAGTTGTTTCTATTTCTCATGTGGAAAATACTATATACGACACTCTCAATAAATAACAATTGAAAATATCAAAGCCAAAATTTACAAGAAGTAATGGAAATAAGTTTTGATATTTCAAAACTATCTTGTCCACTTATTGCACATTTTTCTCTTGCTTTAATATCATTGAAATATGTGTAATTACAAACAAAAAATTGTGATACAATATAAGTCTATTGTCTACCTATGCTATGTTTTGGAAGGTTTTTTGGTGCATTTTTTGGTTTAAATTACTCAAAATCCAACAAGAATTTCTTGAAATCATGAATTTGGATTGGAAATTCTGCACAATCCAAGTGTCGCATAGGTTTCTAAAATGACTAAATCCATATATGTAGTCAAAAAGCTCATTTTAAACAGTAAAAGATAAGATCTGGCTAAAAAAAAATCGTTGGATCTGGTCAAAAAGTCCAAAACATAGCATGTTTAGAGAATGACCAAAGTAAGTATGAATTATTTTTTATTATGGCAATTGGTGTTGAAGCTACCAATAATAACTGTAACCAATGGCAAATAAATATTTTGCGCAGACATGATCAACTACTTCTAGCACAAATTGATTTGGTAATTGAGTTGGCCCCCACCACTAAATCATTGTCGATTCATTTTATTTTTATATTATAGTATGAAAAATATTGAACGAAACTTGATTTATCAACAATTTGATACCCAATTTTCAAGATGACGGTACAAATCTTATTATCATAATGCATTCTATCTAGTTGCCTACACATTTTCACATGATTTGTGACAAAAGTTTTTGTCTACTAATGCTATCAATCATGAATTAATAGTCCAATGCCAGTAGTTCTTAATGTTATTTTTCTTATTTGTTACCGGATTTAGATCTAATTTATAGATTCATCGACATGTTTAACACTTTCAATAAATAGCAATTGAAAATACCAAAGTGAGTGTTAACGATAGGTAGTAAACAAAATCTTGAAACTAAAAAATTATTTAATTTTTATTTTGATAATCTTTAATATTTTCGATATATATATGCTAAGAAGAAATAATTTACAAAATAAAATAAATACAAATTCATTGTGATCATGTGCATTGTTTTTTTTTAAAGGGTGGTTCACAAACACTAGGTGACTGCTACATCCACGAGAAAAATCCAGGCAGATCAACTTGAAGGGATCTACCGCCAGCCAAACAAGTAGGGCCTAATCCCAAGGGCGTCAAGGAGATTTGACCCCATGACCTCCCAAATAGTGAGGTACTTAGCAATGGGAACTTGACCAACTGAGCTAACCCTTGGGGCTATGCTCATGTGCATTGCTAAACAGGAAGTCAATACAAATTCACACACTTTGACACCCAGGAAAATGTTATACTTACTAGCACAAACCCCATATTTCTCGCACAAACATATCCTCCGCACATATTTCAATGCACATAGGAAAACACTAACTGAAGAAATAAAACCAAGACATTATGGGCATGTTAAATATGGACCTTACTAGTTAAATTCACAAAAGTTTTAAATGCAAAATAATTTAAAATTAATTTTGTTTGTGTTGAAAAAGGTTCCATTTGCACCCCTGTTCTACGACACATTCCCCTTTCTCTGCATAGTAAAATCTCCGCATAAGGGAAGCTTCACGTAAGAAAGCTCTGCACAATGAAATACAATAATAATATATTAACATTAATTTCGTCCCTGTCGAATAAAGTTCCCTATGCACCCCTATTCTCCCACACATAACCCATCCTCCACACAGTTAAAGCTCCACGCACTGAAACATAATAATATTAATTCAAAATTTTTAATCTTGTAATGAAATCCCTTAATTAATTAATTTATTGATGTTAACGTGTATCGCTAAACATTGGCATCAATTTGTGCTATCGAGACATTTATGTTGAGCTATGAAACACATGACATAAAGGTTCTTCCACACATAATCTCCTCTACATAATAAAATATCCGCAAAAAGAAATATAATAATACTAATTGGAGATTTTCTCAATCTCGTTTCACGTTCGAGTCACATATACAAAAATATAATTTTGGTTAACCATTACCTATTAGCATAAAAGTGTTGTGCGGAACAAATATGCAAATAGCTTAACATCTATGAAACATGCAAAAGTTACTCGTATTCACAATAATTTGTTTGCGGAAAATAGATGTATCGAAAACTTCTATGAAAATGTAAATTTATATGAGGATGTAAAACTTTTTGTCGCTAGTGCTGAGATTTAGAATTTCTCACAACCAGAAAAGCTTCACACTTCACACTCCTAACTTTTCACTCATCCTTTCTTCTTCTGTTGTATTATACTCCTTTCATGTTTTTTTATCTGCATTTATTAGTATGGTTATTTCTTTGTAATTGGGCATGTTTTTTAGCGCAAAGTGGACGTCGACACAATGAAAACTTGAAATATTCATTCGCACTCCGACTCAAGACCAATGGTTATTTTATAATTTATATATTTTGTGGAGTGTTGAGGTTTGCACAATGAAATATTTAGAGCTTATTCTCACATTGGATTTCGACTACAGTCTCGCAAACATGCATTTGTTTTATTTTGAAACTATATGTTAGTATTAATAATTTAATGCTTTGAAAATCATGCTTCTAGATTTGATATTTTAATGCTTGTGTTGTTTTCTCGTTTAGTCTGCACATGGGTACATTGACTAAATACATGTGTAGGTGCGTAGTTGGTGAATTGAATGATGACAGAAATGGCATTTTCTTACAACAATGTTTTCCATTAATTAGAGGACAAACATCAATACTAACATTGATTTCCCTGTTTAAGTCACTTTAGAAATCGATATGATCATAGTATTTTATTAATATCCTAAAACTCATTCTATTTGGTTAACTAAATCTCTTCTTCAAATGCGATGTTAAGATATGAAAGACTGATATGCGGAAACATGAAAGAACACATAAAGAAAACCGAGAGAGTTGTTTGAAAATTTCCAATGTGTGGAAGTACTATTGTCTTTTCATTATGAATCTAGATAGGATAATCGATGAATCATTTTTCAGTGATACTATTTCCAAAACATGTAGTCTATAATGACAATTTTCTTTGTTTACATTGTCAAACAATCCATTAATGATACAATTCTTGTTTCTTGCATTATGAAGCAATCTTAACATTACCTTTTATTTCTTGGTTGAATAATTTGACTATTGTCGAATGATTTTTTCGCTTTATTTAATGATTGAAATATGGTTTAATGTTTTAATTGGAAATGTGCGAATGTAAGTGTGAATAGTCATTTCTCCGCATTCTTGCAAAATCATCTTCTTCCACATCAAATATTTTGCACTCTGTATTTTTTCTCAGAACACATACTGAAGTGCAGAGATTTGTTTGGATGCAAAGAGTAAATGAATAAATTTCACAGCCATATACAATACCAAATCTCATTTATCAATTTAAATGTTGCGTATTGTAGTGGTTTTTAACGCAATTTAATATAGTGTTTATTAAATATTATATCACGTAATCATTATAATGATAGCAGGAAATTTACAAATTGTTGAACTAATTCTCTGCATTCTCGCAAAATTATCTTCTTCTACACTGAATACTATGCACTCCATATTTTTTCTCAGAACACGTATGGAAGTGCAAAGCTTTTTTTGGATGCGGAGAGTAAATGTTGAGAGTTCAAATCCATATACAATACCAATTCTCATTTATCAATTTTAATGTTGTGTATTGTGTTATCACTCAGAAGTTTTCCCTAGAAGTTATTAAAAGAGGGAATAATCCGAGGTAACCACAAACCTAATCTTTTTGATTGAAAGTTGGGTGGTGTAATTCTTGGAATAGATGGATAGAGCTAGGTCTTTAAGCCATTGGGCTATGGAGTCAATTAAAGGGTAGCTTAACTGGACCAGATCATTAAAGGGATTGTTTACAGGGCAGGCTAGCAAAGCAAAAGGCAAATCTTCAAAGGGATGATGGATGGAATGATTCTAACCAGGGTAAAATGGCAATGAAGAATCCTTAGTCTGGGATTAGAATGAGGAGCAGAGGGTGATCATCAACAAGGAGCAATTAAGATTTCTTTGCTACATATCCCACAGGATGAAACTATGGAAGTAAGGGAGCATTTAAGAATTCCCTATCTAAGATAGTTTAGCAAAAAACATTAAGAAGGTAAATTGTCAAGACAAAGACCATTAAAGCAAGTTCTGAAATATCATTCCTAGTTTACCATTCAGATTTCATAGAAACATATATGATTATTAATAAACACAAGGAAAAAGAATAATACACATGAGAGAATGCTTATTTGATTTTCGCTTAACACAAGAATCCTGTAAAATGTTTGAACTTTATTCCATGATACAACAAGCCAATCCAGTCTTGATACAATAGCACTTTTATTTTAGATACAAGTCTACATAAATGTCTTTGAATCCACCCTCAATACTTCGAAATGGGAAGTATTTATACAAAAAATATTACAAATTATCTCATAACAGTTTGAGATTTAATTAAGGAAATTAAAATATCTTCAAGCGTGAAGATAGAGACAGATGGAAAATTGCATCATGTTGTCCCTCTTATTGTGGTAGTGCTAGCTGTTACAGTTGAACTTGAGCCCCCTTAGGCTGGCTGATATGTGTACGATGGAACCCTGTTCACCTGTTTCATCTGGCTGCCATTCAGATTTACTATGTAACTCATAGTAAATCTGTCATCTTCTCCCACCATTCTTCTTCAGGTAGTTTTACTTTGAGCATCCTTCTATATATCTCGTCTGCCTTAGTGTTTTTGGAAAAATTTGGCTTGGTGACAAATAGATTTTTCACCTCATGCTCTAGGAAAAATAGATTTTCTAAAATATCATACAATACTTTCCCTGTTGGAAATGCTTTGATTCCTGAAGTGCTTGCCTATTCCTTGGAAAACTTCCTTAATCTGTCAACATAGTCCAATTGGGTCATAAGTTTGTCATGGATGACAATAGGACTAGGAAGGCCTTTATCCCTCAAAATTTGAAACTTTGCCATGAATATGTCAATGCCAACCTAGACCACAGGAAGAAACTACGGAAGTAAGGGAGCATTTAAGAATTCCCTAACTAAGATAGGTTAGCAGAAAACATTAAGAAGGTAAACAGTCAAGACAGAGAACATTAAAGTAATTTCTGAAATATCATTACTAGTTTACCATTCAGATTTCATAGAAACACATATGATTATTAATAAACAAAAGGAAAAACAATAATACACATGAGAGAATACTTATTTGATTTTCACTAAACACAAGAATCCTGTAAAATGTTTGAACTTTATTCCATGATCCGGCAAGCCAATCCAGTCTTGATACAATAGCACTTTGATTTTAGATACCAGTCTACAAAAATGTCTTTGGATCCACCCTCAAGACTTCGAAATAGGAATTATTTATAGAAAAAATATTACAAAATATCTCATGACAGTTTGAGATTTAATTAAGGAAATAAAAATATCTTCAAGCATGAAGATAGAGACAGATGGAAAACTGCATCATGTTGTCCCTCTTATTGTGGTAGTGCTAGCTGTTGCAGTTGAACTTGAGCCCTTTTAGGTTGGCTGATATGTGTACGCTGGAATCATCTTTATCTTTGGTCTTTTACTGATACTCTTTAACCTGCTACTCTTTGACCCTGTTCACCTGTTTCATCTGGCTGCCATTCAGATTTACTGTGGTAACTCATAGTAAATCTGTCATCTTCTCCCACCATTCATCTTCAGGTAATTTTACTTTGAGCATCCTTCTATATATCTCATCTGCCTCAGTGTATTTGGAAAAATTTGGCTTGGTGACGAATAGATGTTTCAACTCATGCTCTAGGAAAAGGGATTTTTTAAAGTATCATACAATACTTTCCCTGTTGGCAATGCTTTGATTCCTGAAGTGCTTGCCTGTTCTTTGGACAATTTCCTTAATCTGTCAACATAGTCCAATTGGGTCATAAGTTTTTCATGGATGACCATAGGGCTTGGAAGGCCTTTATCCCTCAAAATTTGAAACTTTGCCATGAATCTGTCAATGCCAACCTGCATGTTATGGCATTTTCCCTCCAGGTTAAGCATAAGGTTTCTTTTAGAAAGAACCTTTTTGACTTCAATGATGGCTTCAGTTTTGTCCTCCACACCAAGCTCATTTAATTCATGCATGTTTTTGCTGTTCAAAAAATGGATGAGTTGATTAGCATCCTCAGGTTGGTCTCCTAGTTCTTCCTATACCTTTTGTATTGCATCGGTGGCCACTTTCACCAGTTTTGTTTGCTCAAATATTACTTGAATTAATGGCCAAATATCATTAACAGAGTCAATGATATTGGCTCAGAGCATCTCCTTAGTCTGTCCTAGTGGCTTTTGTAAAGTTATATCCTTCTCCAGGACCTTAATATTCTCACCCATCCTTAGGGCTTTCTGTGTTTCCTCTCTCTACTGAATCTGGGCAAGCTTGCAGTCAATTTCCAAGCTTGCCACTTTTTCCTTAAGTCTTTTAGGTTCAGTTGCTTAGATGGACATTTCCTCCATGACTTTCACTAACTCTGCTATCTTTTCCATTGAGGTACCTGCTGTTGTAGACTCAATTGTGACTGGCAGTGTTGTGGCAGGTGGAGCTGTTGGTGCCAAAGATGCTGCCAGTGTTGAAGGAACTACAGTTGTGACTGTGGGAATAGCAGTTGTAGAAGTAGTGGCTAGTTCACTCTGTTTGGATTGAATCAATGTGTCCAATTCTTTCTTTGTTTCTTTCAACTCGTCATTTAGCTTTAGGACCAAGTCCATAAGCTATTCTTGTCCTTTTTGGGTCTCTAGGACCTTTGTTGTCTGTGGATGATATAGTGGTGGAATCTTTAGTTGCTTCTTCTATTGGGTTTTGTTATATTCTTTCCATGACTAGCCCACATAGTTAACTGGGGGGTTAGAAGGGGAGCGGAGCCCCACCCCCACCCCCTTTGTTGCGCTGATTGCGTAGCAGGGGGGTCACAGGGGGGTTTTAGGGGTACAAGTAACTCCACTCTATGGGGTCTGGGGCAGCGCCCTGAAAATTTTGGTTTTGGAACCTATGTTAGGTTGGGCGGACCCACCTATGGTTTGTGCATGATTTTCGCACATGTCTTTGGACGTGATGGTTTTCGATCCATGGTTTTGGACGCGATGGTTTTCGGTCCATGGTATTAAATGCTTCGGCATGTATAAATATGTATTATAACATTGAAAGGAACATAATGAAAAATCAAGCTGGTAGTCCTGGTTTTAGGATCCAGGGGAAAATCTCTGTGTATATGTTTTTTTATGTGTTATGCTCTCGCATTGTTTATTTTCTATGTTTTAGAATTTGTATGTAGGTAATTTCTGTACAGGGTTAAAATGTTTTGACTTCAAGGGGACGCCTGTGTTGCTGAGGGGTTTTGCTCGGGCTTGTGGTACACCTTGTTCAATGGGAGATCTGTGAGATCGATTCAGGTGGTGAAAGAAGATGGTGAGTAGTGGGAAGATAAAGATCGAGAAATTTAATGGTCAGAGTTTTGAGTTGTGGAAACTCAAGATGGAGGATCAGTTGGTGGATAAAGATCAGTGGATCATGGTAGATCTGGGTACTAAACCAACGGGAGTGTCTGATGAAGAATGGAAGAAGTTGGATCGAAAGGCAAAGAGCACAATATGATTGTGTGTCTCAGATTGAGTATTACTGAATGTGTCAGGGGAAGCTACGGTGAAGGATTTGTGGGACAAGTTAGGGACTTTGTACCAATCTAAGTCTCTGGTGAATAAACTGTTGCTGCGGAAAAAGCTGTATAAGCTGAGGATGAAAGATGGAGAATCAGTGACAGAGCATCTGAACACATTTGATACTATGGTAAGTTAGTTAGCATCTATTGATATTAAAATTTCAGATGAAGATAAGTGCATCAGTTTGTTGTGTTCTCTACCAGATTTGTGGGATAGTCTGGTTATTGCAATAGGTAGCAATGCAACTACCTTGTAGTTTGATGAAATAGTCTCATCCTTGCTGACGGAGGAGATGAGACGAAAAAATATGGAGAGCCAGAATGGTGATGCCTTGTCTGTACGAGGACGGTCCCAGAATAGAAACAAAAATAAGTCATCGAGTGGGAGATCTAAATCTAGAGGTAGATCTAAATCTCCAGGAAAACCTGTAAAGGTGGTGTGCTGGAAATGCGAAAAGGAAGGGCACTACAAAAGGGACTGTAAATCTAAATCTCTTGACAAAGGAAAGGGATCTGATGATGCTCCTTCTACAGAGGCGAAAACCAACTTAGATGAAGGTGGGGATGTGTACTTGGCTTCTTCAAGTACACATGTAGATCATGAGGCATGGTTGATTGACTCAGGTGTATCCTTTCACTTCACTCCCCATAGAGAGTGGTTCTATGAGTATGAGAAATACGATGGTGGTGTTGTCTTCTTAGGGGATGATAGGAAGGATAGAATCGTTGGTCGCAGAAAAGTAAAGTTGAATTTGTAAGGTGGAAGGATTAGAACACTTCTGGGTGTTCTACATATTCCTATTGGCCAGAAATCTGATTTCTGTAAGAACGTTGGATGATGCAGGTGTAAAAACATTGTTTGAGAAGGATACCTACAAGATGGTTTGGGGAGCACTGGTATTGATGCGGGGAGTTAGGATTGGAACTCTGTACAAGCTACAAGGTAGCATTGTTGTTGGTGGGTGCAACAGTTCTGTGGTTCCTGAAAGTGGAGCAGAAAATCTAGTGGTCTTTGGAGAGAAGACCATGTTGTGGCATAAAAGGCTTGGAGAGAAGGGCCTTCGAATACTTCATGGTAAAGGTATGGTAAAAGGTATGAGTAATAGCTCTCTGGATTTTAATTTCTGTGAAAATTGTGTATATGGGAAGCAGAATCGGGTGAGTTTCCCCTATGGTGTTAAGAGGGAAAAACATATATTAGAGCTTGTGCACAATGATGTGTTTGGACCTGTGAAGGTTCCATCACGGGGTAAGTCTGTGTACTATGTACCATTTATAGATGACTTCTCAAGGAATACATGGATAAATTTCCTTAAGAAGAAATCTAAAGCCTTTGACATGTTTAAAGAATTTAAGGCTCTGGTGGAAAACCAGACAGAGAAGAAGATAAAGGTGTTGAGGAAAGATAACGATGGAGAGTTTTGTAGTAAGGAATTTGAAGAATTCTGTAAGAAATGTGGTATAGCACGGCAGAAGACTACTCCATATACACCTCAAAAAAATGGAGTTTCAAAAAGAATGAACAAGATGTTGATGGAAAGGGCAAGCAGCATGCTCAGTGATGCCAGGTTCAGACAAGAATTCTAGGCAAAGGCGGTGGAGACTGCATGTTACCTAATCAATAGATCACCTTCATCAGCATTGGAAGATAAGACTCCACAAGCGGTATGGACTGGTAAGAAAGATTATCTTTCACATCTGAGGGTATTTGGATGTGATGCATATGTACATGTTCCAAAGGAGAAAAGAACCAAGTTGGATAGTAAATCTGAAAAGTGCATCTTTATTGGGTATAAGGATGGTTTAAAGGGTTAAAAGCTTTGGAACCTAATAACAAGAAAGGTTGTGTACAGCTGAGATGTGGTGTTTAGAGAGGTGAAAGACGTTATTAAACATGAATTCTAGCCAAAGGAAGCTGAGAAGATAGAGTTTGAGCTAAAGGAGGAAGAACCAGACTCTACAGCAGAGGAGGAATCAGAAGATGAAAAGCCACAACTCCGGGTGTGAGAAGATCAGTTCGAGAAAGAAGGAAGCCAGAAAGGTATAGTCCATTTGCTTTCTGTTCAAATTTTTCTTTATCTGTTACTGATGATGATCCCATAACTGTGAAGGAAGCAGTAGATTCAGAGGATGGAAAACTTTGGAAAGAGGCCATGGTTGATGAAATGACATCTTTGCACAAAAAAGAGGCTTGGGATCTAGTTCAGTTGCCGGCTAGAAGGAAACCCATTGGCAGCAAATGGGTGTTCAAGAAGAAGAAAAATGCAGAGGGAAAGGTGGAGAAATACAAAGCTTGGTTGGTAGAAAAAGGTTATTCCTTGGTGCCGAGAATTGATTTTGGTGATATTTTTTCTCCTGCTTCCAAGGTAACTTCTATTAGATTACTTTTATCTGTTGCTGCTGCTTTTGATTTTGAGGTAGAACAGATGGATGTGAAGACAAAATTTCTTCACTGGGATTTAGAAGAGGAGATCTACATGAAGCAGCCTGAAGGTTTTGCGGTGAAGGGTAAGAAAGAACTAGTGTGCAAGTTAAAGAAGTCTTTGTATGGGTTAAAACAGTCACCAAGGATGTGGTATCAGAAATTTGATACATTTATACAGGGACTTGGCTTCACCAGAAGCAAAGAAAATCACTATGTGTATTTAAAATTAATTGGTGACCGTGTTATTCATCTGGTATTGGATGTGGATGATATGTTTCTAGTTGGAAATGAAAAATAAATTATCCAGGATTTGAAGACCCAATTGTCCTCCAAATTCGACATGAATGATCTTGGTGTTGCAAACTATATTTTGGGCATGAAAATTAAAAGATATCGGGCAAAGAGGAAGCTCTGGTTAAACCAGAGGAAGTATGTCGAGACAATACTGTAGAGGTTTAATATGCAAGATAGTAAACCGGTGAAGGTTCCTATTCTTGTAGGTGTAAAGCTATAATTTGCTGAACAGTGTCCCAAGACACAAGAAGAGGAAGAGGATATGTCCCGTGTTCCATATGCAAGTGTAGTCGGTAGCCTGATGTATGCAATGGTCTGTACTAGACTAGACATTGCACATGCAGTGGGAGTATTGAGCAGGTTTATTTCAAAACCAGGGAAGGAGCATTGGACAACAGTGAAGTGAGTTTTCAGGTATTTACGTGGCACTAGTGATTATGATTTGTGCTACCAAGGAAGACCATGATTGGACAAAGTTTTGTATATCCATGGTTTTGTTGATGCAGACTGGCCTGGAGATTTGGACTAGAGAAGATCTACAAGTGGGTATGGTTTTAACCTATTTGGAGGAGCAGTCAGTTGGATGAGTAAGAAACAATTTGTAGTGGCACTATCAACTACAGAGGCAGAATACATGGCATCCACTCATGCAAGCAAGGAAGCATTTTGGTTGCAGAGATTGTGTTCAAGTATGGGGTTAGTACAGGGAGCTATAAGGATAGACTGTGACGTGCAATTTTCTTAGCAAAGAACCTTGCTTACCATTCAAAGACAAAGCACATTGATGTTCAGTATCACTTTGTGAGGGATATGATGGAAGACAAAAGGGTGTTGCTGGTAAAGGTGGAGACTTTGAAGAATACTGCATATGCTTTGACAAAATCTGTGAGTTCTGAAAAGTTCTCTTGGTGTAGAGAAACAATGGGCGTTGAAGGGCTGGATAAATGACTAAGCTCTCTTGTGGCCCCCTGTGGAAACAAAACAACAAGTGGGAGAATGTTGGGTTGTGTTATATTCTTTCCACGACTAGCCCATGTAGTTAACCGGGGGGTTAGAAGGGGGGCGGAGCCCCCCCTTCATTGCGATGATTGTGTAGCGGGGGGGTCACAGGGGGTTTTAGGGGTGCAGGTAACCCCACTCTATGGGGTTTGGGGTAGTGGCCCGGAAATTTTTTGTTTTGGAACCTATGTTAGGTTGGGCGGACCCACCTATGGTTTGTGCATGATTTTCGCACATGTCTTTGGATGCGATGGCTTTTTGTCCATGGTTTTGCACACGATGTTTTTCGGTCCATGTTATTGGATGCTTCAGCATGTATAAATATGTATTATAACATTGAAAGGAACATAATGAAAAATCAAGCTGGTAGTCCCGGTTTTGGGATCTAGGGGAAAACCTTTGTGTATATGTGTTTTATGTCTTATGCTCCCGCATTTTTTATTTTCTGTGTTTTAGAATTCGTATGCAGGTAATTTCTGTATGGGGTTAAAACCTACATCTTCGAAGCAGCTATGTCATCATTTTTCTTCTTGATTAATCTTTCAGTGGCCTTCACATCTTTGGGATCATGTCCCAACTCAATGATTAAGTCCTCTAAGGACTTTATTGTGGTGTCCTTTGCCTGTGAAGATTCCTTTTCTAATTGGAATTGAGCTGATATGTTATTTAGGGAATTCTACAATTGATGAGTTGTGATGGATTTCCTGGTCGAGGTGGAGTAAATCATCTCACCTGTCTATTTGTGCAGCTCAATCTAGCCAATAGGATATATGTCCTTTGCCAGTACTTCAAAATCTACCCTTTTAAAGTCCGCTGTTGTTCTTGGTTGTTGAGTAGTGGGCTTCATAAATGTCATTTGCATTTTTCCCTCTTTCACATCATAGGCTGACATTAGCCTTGTCTGGTTTGTAGGTGCCATTTTGAGGTATTGTGCATAAGTTTGAGCTTTAAGCCTCTCATTCCTGGCCTTTATATCCTTGTACCTCTCTCTGATATCTTGATCCCTGTCAGTTGGCATCCTAAAGGAGGAAACTTCAACAATCTGTTGCCTTTCCAACATCTAAGTACGTGATGTGGAAGGTTCTAGTGTGCCCCCAAAGGGAGTGGCAGGCCTGCTTCTTTCTCTTTCAGTACTGGTGGCCCCAACAGTTTCCTCTGTAAATTCCTATTTTGAAATAGGATTTAACCTCTGCCTTTTGACTAGGCTAGTTTCTGCATATGTTTGTGTTGTTGCTCTGCCTGATGTAGTGGCCTCTTCCCTATTCCTTTTGAGGCTTTTCTCCTCATTTAGTGGAGTTTGCAAGTTAGGGGGAGTACTCATAGTGGGCTATTGTATACCTATTTGCTCTAATTCCTATGATAGGTCTAGATGTTTTGACTCTTCTTGCACCTAGGACTATTCTTCTATATGAGATTCACTTTGTACCTATGATTCTCCTTGGGTCTATGATTCAGTTTGTGCTTGAGATTCTCCTGGCACCTGCAGGAAAGAACCTTCATCAAGCCTTTTCTCTAAATCAATTAGAGCATTTTCAACTGCTACTTGAGTGTTATCTCTGTCTACTAAAGTATTCTCCACCCATTCCAATTGGTTTGCATATTTCTCTATCTCAGGGATTTGGTGGTGAATGTATGGAGCCATCCTGTTTTTTGGTCTCCTGTTGCAGATGAAGTCACAGGGGTCATATCTCCACACGAAGCTTTGTTTAAGTTTAAGTCTTTGGAGGATTTCCTCTGCTTCTTTCCTAGCTTCTCTAATATTACATACAAAGGGGCCTAGTTGATCCTTGATTCTGAGCTGGGCCTTCTTTTTGGCCTTAACAAAATGTACCTCATCTGAATTTATTATTTTCTTGTAGTACTCCAGAGCAAATAACCTCATTGGGAGGTATCTAAGCAGTTTGTATGGGGCCAACTCACAACCATATATCTTAATTTCTATGTGATTTTGGTAGAAGTACCAATCTCCCACTTTGCGTTGTTTTGACAGCTGTAAGATCCTCTTGATATCTGAATTGATTCTTGGAGGAGGACTTCCTAACAACATGGTCACTACTGGATGTACAAAAATATCAATGAAATTTGTGTATGGATATGGGGAATAATACTTATGTATCAGAGGAGTCCAAAAAATGACTGACCTAGGATGACCTTTAGTGTCAAGCTTTTGGAGAGTGAAAGGGAACTTGTCAGCTTGGTAATATAAGAAAAGGTGTTACAAAACTGAATAATACTTAAACACTCTTTCATTACTCATTCTTAGAAATTGTTCATGCATCCTATCAGCTATGTACTTGGCATAATCATACATTACAGTAGGGGGTTGTCCTGGAGTGAAAATGGACATGAAGGCTAAAATGATTTCAGTTATGTACTCACTGGTGGTATAGTCTAAACACAAGAGATCATTGCTACTATATCTTGACCAAATGGGGAAAATTTGGTAGCTACATATGGAGGAGGTTCTATTGGGACATGCTTTTCTTCCCTAATTAAGATCTAAAGCATTTCAGCAATCTTGGAAGTGGTAAGATTGGGAAATTTGTCTAGTAGGTCTACAATTGAAATAGGGGTTAAGTTCTGCCTTGGTTGTAGTTGCAACATTTCATTGATTGACTCGATAGTGATGGTGAAAAGTATGGTTTGGTCAAGGGACATCACTGCCCTTTGACTGGGAATGTAGTTTTCATGGCAATAATGAATGATTTCAGGGAAAATTTGCACCTCAGGGAATTGATACTTGGGCAAATTAGATTCCCACAAACCTATTTTATCAGCTTGGTTTAGGTACTAGTATTTGTATTGGCAGTACAGTTTGATAGGGGATTCAAGGACAAAGGTGTCCTTGATTTGGAAATCTTTATCAGCAAGGGGAAGGTGGTCCAGGTCCAAGTGAGGAGTAGTAATTGGCCTGAAATCCATGGCAATAGGGGCAGACATTCTTAGTACTTGTGGATTTAAGAATGGGGGGAGAGTAAATTTTTAGTTTTTAAGGTAACGAGGGTTCAATTCTAGGTGGGTCTTATGTTATTAAAGTTTCCTTTAATTAAAATTAAGAAAGATTTAGAGACTGGTTCAGAAATTTAACAAGGATTTCAATGGATTCTGGCTTAAATACCTAGAATTGATGAAAACAGGGTGTGAACCAGGTAACTGGCAATTTTGAACGGTTGAAAAGGCTGCAATCAGGCTGGAAGGCAATCTGGGAGCTTTTGGCATCTTTAGAGTGCAGGTGTATGTGGGTTGATGGCTTTTCAATGTTCACAGGTGCATGCATGGAAAATTACAGTTAAAACGATAAAAACAATGATTTGGGGCTTTTTTGGATTTATGTGCAAAAAGTAAATTTGGCGGGTACAGGTGAATAGTGACCATTTGTCGCATAGCGGGATGAACAGTGACAGTTTTGGCAGGTAGCGGGCTGGCAGTAAGCAGTTTACTTCGCACAACCTTTGGGCACTTGGCGGTATTGGGGGGAGGCCACCCGATTCCACTCATCGAGTGCCACGTCGCCTTAGGGGCCTGACGGAAAACAACCCATTTCGGTGAGTATCGTTCGGACTTCGGGCCCTTCCGAAATCAACGTGGGTCATTGGATGAGGAGGGGGAAGATCGTGCGGTGATTGGGTGTGGGAGTTGCACGGAGAGTAATGGACGGGACCGATGGGCATTTAATCACAGTGGTTTTACTTTAATGAGGGTTAAGGTGGGGATTAAAGTATCAAACGAGATTTGATTGGTTAATGGGTTGACTTTAATTAATTGCAGATCAATTAATTATGTCATTTGTCGGGGTTGGGTAATATAAAGTTTATATTTCAAACTTAGGGGTAGGGATATTAATATTAAAGGGGTTTAATAAAATATACAGGAAAAGGGGTTTTTCCTTCGAGAATTAACATATAAATAATGTTAAAAGTTAATATGAAAATTGCGGGGGATAAATGAAGTGCACTAAGCATAATGTGTTTTTGTAATTTTATTGCTTTTTACATAGAACATTATAACTTAGGCTAAGTGCATTTTTGTGGGTTTTTCATAAAAAGGGGTATCCATGGGGTGATTTCTTTTCCTTAGGAAAATGGTGTTTCAACCTTAGGAAAAGGGATTTGTTAGGGGAAAACGAATGAATTGAAGGGCATGAATGATTATGGGAGGATTTTAGTACTTAATATCTATAAGTCATTGGGTTGAGGGTCCGGTCCCTCCAGAAGTTAGAGAAATGCTCTAAGCCCCTTTGACTTAAGATTTTGGGTACTTCAACCTTGTTGTGGGAAATTAGTTAAGTAAAGGGTGAAATGAGTGAGGGGAAGTTAATCAATTTGACTTTGTGAACTTTATGCCAGTCCAATTTCTCATTCATACTTAGAAATTTCATGATGAGGGTGATAAATATGCTTTTGTCTAACAATCATCACAATTCTGCAACCTTTATTCTACTTACCCATCTACTCATCCTACCATTTTTACTTCTCTTTATTAGAGTGCATTTAAGCTAGCAAACCCTTATCAAATATTTTCTTTTCTTTACAATGATAATCTTGCTAAATATAAGCTTATTACATCCATGGGCTTAGATTAAACAGTTGAGCTCCTTTGTTATTTACTCTACCTAATCTACTTATTTGCCAAGATTACACTATTTGGTCATATTTTTATTCTCCATCTATAAACATGAAATTGAAACATGAAGTAGCCAAGTTTAAACATTTTGACTATCATGGATTTTTGAATAGGTTACAAACTGCACACAATCATTTATTCTGCATAAAATGTAAATAGTAGTGGCATTTTGACTAGCACACTTTCTTGGTCTTTTCTTTTCTCGGGGTTCATATTTTTCATATTTTTTGAATTTTTTATTCCTTTTGTCCTTTGATTTTTCTTTTAGGACATACCCTCTTTACATTTTTTAATTTTTTAAATATGGAAAACATTTACAAAAAGAAAAGGTATGTACATATTACAGGTTTAATCTCAGCCATTCAAAAATTATGACTCCTATTGGTATAGGAACCTAACAGTGGCTCCACTTGGGGATGGCATTTCCTGGTGAAATGTCAAGAACTTGTAGATCAATGGCCTTCTGAATTGTTGTGATGTCACTCTGAAACTTTTTCCTTTTCACTTTTTTGCATTATTGCTATTTATGACAGTAAAACCTTTGAAGCTTAGGGCCTTCTCTTCAACATTCAACTCCAAAGATCCACTATCCAATCAACTCTAAACTTTTGAAAAATAGAATATGTACAAATGATTAGTGGAATCAATAACTAGGTTTAATGTAGTGTTTATGCATTCGATCATTAACTAGTCCTCCTTCTGCTTCTGTGCCATCCATTTCTTTGAGGAAGAAAGAATTATTACCCTCTGAATGCATAGATGACATATGAGCCTTTCCATAGGAAATCAAATTTCCCATGTTTACCTTTATCCTCTCTTCTTGAGTCCCATTTCAAAATTTTGTCTCCTAGGTAAAAATATTCTGCCTTAGCCCTTTTATCAAAAGCCTTCTTGATCCTTTCCTGCACAACTTGGGATCTAATGTACATGACTTCCTTGGTTTGCTGCAAGTAAATAGTCTGGTTGATTCTCCTTTGAATGTCATTTGGTTCAACCTGCAATTATTGAAGCAACTTCATCATTGGCATTCCCAAGAAAGATGGGAAAACATATTCCATTCCATAAACTAATTGATAAGGACTAGTACCAATGGATTTCTTTATGGTTAGCCTATCAGCCCATAAGGCATTCACTAGCTTCTTGTTCCATGTTTTCTTGTTGTCTTCTAGCAGTTTTTTGATGATATTTACAAGACTTTTATTTGAGGACTCTGCCAGTCCATTTCCTTGGGGGTAATAAGCTGTGGAATGGCCTAATGTTATATGGTACTTATTACAGAAATCAATCATTCTCTTAGATTTGAAGGCTGCTACATTATCAGTGATGATTTTGGTTGGGCACCTAAATCTAGATAGGATGTTGGATTCAAGGAAGGTTATAATAACAATGTCAGTGGCTTGCCTTGATGGTATGGCTTCTATCTATTTGGTAAAGTAATCTGTAGAAGTGAGAATCCATTTGTGTTGGGCAGAAGAAGGTGGGTGGAATTCACCAATGAAGTCGAGACCCCATTGTTGAAAAGGTGCTTCAAAAGATATTGGTTTTAAGGGCAGGGGTAAAATCTTTTTCTTTCCTTCAAAGATTTTGCATTTGTGGCATGAGGTTACAAATTTCTTTACATCAAAAAACAAAGTGGGCCAATAGAAACTGGCTCTAAGAATCTTGTCAGTAGTGGTTTTCCAATAAAGATGTCCTCCACAGTCACCTGCATGAAACTCTTGTAACACCTTGTCAGATTCTTCTTTTAATAAACAATTAAGAAGGATACCTTCATGATTCCTCCAAAACAAAGCATTGTCAAGTATGCAAAATTTTAAAGATTTCATTTTTAAAAACCTGCTTTTGGTCTTGGATAATTCAGGAGGAGCTTGTAGATTTTGTAAAACATATATGATGTCAGCATACCATGGTGATTCAATAAAGGCCTGGCTGATTGGTGGAGTCACCATCTCCTCTCCATTATCCATTTTTGCAATAAAATTTATATCTAAGGCCTGATAATTCCATTCAGCCATGAGTTTGGCTAAACCTTGGCCTTTGATTAACTTTGTTGGCTTAATTTCTAGGTCATATTATAATCTAGTAGCTATCCATTTCCCTCTCTTTCCATCTCAACCATCCTGAGTTAGGATATCCTTGACTACTGCATTGGGGACATAGACTATTATATGAGAATATAGAATGTAAACTCGAAAATATTTGATAGCTTTGACCAAAGAAAAAGCTTGTTTTTCCATTATATTGTACTTTAAAGAGGCATCTCTCAGGGCATTGCTAAAAAAGGAAATAGGTTGTTCATAACCCTCATCATTTTTCTGCAGTAGGACTGCAACAATTGTGTGTTCTGATGTAAAAGAGAATATAATGAAATCCTTATCAAACTTTGGACTGATCAAGATTGGTGTTTTTGTTAAGGCTATTTTAATATCTTCAAAGGACTTCTTAGCCCCAACTGTCCATTTTATCATCGAATCTTTCTCCAACATATTATTCAATGATCTAATTAATTATGCTAAGTTAGAAATAAATCTCCTTAGAAAGTTTATTTATTTATTTATTTATTTTTTTCAATGTGGTTCACGGGCACTCAATGAGTGGCCGCTACGTCCACGTAGAGAAGTGGGGTAGTTCCACCCGAAGGGATCTGCCGGTCGGCCATATCAGGCCTAACCCCGAGGGCGTCGAGGAGATTTGACCCCGTGACCTCCCAAGTGGGAAAGTGCTTAGCAACAGGAACTCGACCATTTGAGCTATCCCTTGGGGCTTTAGAAAGTTTATTTTTCCTAAAAAGGCCTGTAATTATTTGATGCTCCTAGGATGTTGTATCTGTAAGATGGCTTCAATTCTTGTAGGGTCTATTCGGATACCATATTTAGAGATTATGTGGCCTAACAATTTACCCTCTTCTAACCCAAATAAAGATTTTTTAGGATTCAAAGAAATTCCATACTTCCTACATTTGATGAAAACCTGCCTTAGATGATCTAAGTGTTGTTTATCAGATTTTGAGAATACAATGATATCATCTAAGTATATTACTAGGAAGTCATGGATTTCCTTAGAAAAATCTATGTCCATAGCTCTTTGAAAAGTAGCCCCTGCATTCTTTAACCCAAAAGGCATCTTCACATACATGAATGTGCCCCAAGGAGTAGTGAATGTAGTTTTTTCCTGGTCATCTGGGTGAACTAAAATCTGATTGTAACTAGAAAACCCATCTAGTAATGAGATCCTAGTTGACCCTACTACCCTTTTTAATATGTGATCCATTTTAGGGAGAGGGTAATTGTCCTTAAGTGAAACTTTATTGATATTCCTAAGATCAACACACAATCTAATCTCACCAGTATTTTTCCTTGTGGGAACCAAATTTGAAACCCAATCGGAGAACCTAATTGGTGCTATTATCTTGGCTTCGTAGATTCTTCTGATTTCATTTTCAATAGAAGGTAATAGAATAGGATTAATCCTTCTAAGCTTTTGTCTAAAAGGTTTTTGATTTTATTTTATCGGGATAGTGTGTTGTATTATGCTTGTGCCATAGGACCTAAGGTCCTCATAACTCCAAGAAAAGACATCTTGGAATTCCTTTAGTAGTTTTATGTATTTCACTTTTTCAGCAGGAGGTAAAGACTTTGAAAGTTTTATCAATTCTGGATTTTGCCCAGTCCCTATGTTGCACTCCTCTATATTAGATTTTAGGGGTTCCATCTTTGGTTTTCTAGGGACATCGTTTGAATCAAACAAGTCTTCTAAAGGAGTTAATCCTTTGGGAAAAAAGTTGTCTTTGAGATTAATGATTTCAGAATCTTCGTTAATTATCTCTTCAATTTCAACTTGCTTTAGGTTTTGAATATCTGATTTTGTAAAATTTGTGGGATGGAATCTATCTATCTCTTCATCTTCTAATTTGTTAATTTCTATTTTATCTGTAAAATCAAGATCTAACGTTGTGTTAGTGTCTATGTTGTTATTTATAAATTCTTCCTCTAAAGTTAAAAAATTATTGATTTGTTGGTCATTAGCAAATACTTGCCATTTTTTCAAGTTGTCTGGGATAGTAGGTATATGCCTAACCTCAACAGTGTATTGATGGTTAGGTTGAAATGGTAACTTACAAGTACTGGCAAACATCACTAAACTATGATCCTGGATATTATGTTTCCTTGGAATGACTGCAAGCTTAGTTTCTAGAAAAGTGTTCAATATTTCTACAATTGTTCCTCTATAAGAACTTAATCTAGGGTCTTTTGTCGTATATATGGCATTAATTTGTTTTATAACCAACTCAGAATATCCCATAATAGAAAATCTTATATCTCCTAACTTTTTAACCAATTTAAGACCTAAAAGAAGTGCTTCATACTCAGCCATGTTGCTGGTGCATTTGAAATTCAGTCTGTAGGCATGGACCTTTGAGTAACCATTCTTTGAATTGTAAATCCACACTCTTTCTCCTGCTCCTAACTTGTTCATTGATCCATCAAATTCAAGATGCCATAATATTTCATGTTCATAATTCTTACTGTCTGGGGGGGACAAAATCTTCTTTGATTAAGGTATCTTGATCATCTTTTCTATCTGAAAGCTCTTGAGTTTGGACAATTTCATTTTGAACTGTAACTGCAATTTCTTTTGGTTCTGAAATAGTGTTGTTTGAAGTGGTTTCTTGTGTTTTTTCAGCATTGTACAAAATAAAAGAATCGATGTCAGAATGCATGGAATAGATAGGAAAGTTTTGAGGCCTAGCTTGACTACTCACTACATATTTCATTAGGGTCTCTCTGTACAGTTTTTTAGGATGTCCAAAGACTGAAATTGTGGCATATGACATGTCAAGTTGCAAAGATCCTTGGAGTTTGGCCCCCCATGATCTAGACAATAGCATTCCATATTTAGGTGGTATATCAGCAACAACTATGTCCATGAGAATTGTCTTAGTAGGGTATTGTACTGGGGAAACACACAAGTCTTTGATCAGCCCTAGGCACTTTACTTGACTTGAATCAAATGAAAACAGGTCCTTGTAAGGCCTAGTGATGTCTAAGTTCAATTTTTCCATAACAGATTTAGGCATTAAATTGTGTGAAGCCCCAGAATCTAACATTGCATTGTGTAAGATCTTATCATGAATGTTAAGGCTAATATAAAAGGGTGGTATCCCTCCTTCTAATGGTTTTCCATTAACATCAAGACCGAAAATAAGCTCAGGCTGATCATCAAATAAGTTAATAGAGTCTTCATTCTCAACGAAGTTTAAATATTTGCTTATTTGAGATTTGTAAGTTTCATTTTTAATCAATTTTGTTAAGGGGACTGATATTTTTAGCTTAGCCACCTCTGCTCCCAAATTGAAAGGTAAAGGGGCTTTCTTTGTTTGAGGATTTGGAATTTTCATGGTAGGATTTGGAGTAGGTTGGTCTTCTTTTTCTACATTTGAAGTCTTTTTCTGTGGATTTTCTAATATGATGTTTGGAGTTTCCTCCACTGTTTCCTTGGAGGGGATTGAAGTGGATGGTTGATCATTAGGGGGTTGGTCATTGGTTATATCTACAATGGTGGGACCAGAAGGATTCTGATTTGGTCTAGAGAGGATTTGGAGAGCTTTTGTAGCTGGCTTCGCTTTGATTTTCTTAGGTTGATTTGGTACTGCTTTCTTGTTTTGGTCAAGAGTATCAGTGTTCTTTTTACTCCTCAAATTGTACTGTTTATGCACTTCGAAGATAGAAAAATCATACCCTTTCTTGTAATCGAATGATTCTCCTGATTGGGTCTGCAACTGCTAAAGCATGTGTAGTTCCTGATCATCTTGAGTCAAAAAGACAGTTTCCTCCTCATCTAATCCCATTAAGTTAATTTGTGTGTCTTGTTCAGGGTCTTCTGAATGGGAAGTTTCAACATAGTTTTCTTGAAAAGGAGGCCTAATATTCTGATCAGGTCCATTTTTTCTAGTGTTCTGATTTTGATTCTTTCTAAAGTTTGGATTTCTCACTAGAGGTGTCTGTTGATTATCCCAGTGAGGCTTCCTTTCAATGTTCTCTATCCTATCCATTAGTTTTTCCATTCCTTTGGCTAAGGCATCTATTTTAAGGTCAGAGGATGAGGCTTCATCTTTCAAGGGTCCTCTTCTTTCATTCCTAACCCTAGCTCTTTTTGCTAGCAAATTAGCTTCTACACTAACTGCTACACTTTGCATGTCTTCTAAAGTTGGAGGATTTCTCTCTCTAAGTTGGAAGGCCATATCAGTATCAAACCCATTAGGAAACTTTATCAGAGCTAAGCCAAGTGGGGGTCTGAGATTGACTGGTATTGCATTGTATATATTGTTGAATCTAGTACAGTAATCCTGGATTGTTTCATTTGGTCCTCTCTTGATGTTTTCATATTTTGAAAGGATCTACATAGGGTTATTTTTCTTTTCCCATCTATTTAAAAATTGTTGATAAAATACTTTGAAAGTGTTGATGTTGTTAGCAGGTAAAGATCTAAACCATGTTCTTACATCACCAACTAGAGTCTGAGAAAACGGTCTCATTTGGACATCTCCAATATCAATTTCATGTAATTCAAAGAAATCTGTCATTTTGTTTGTGTGCTATTGTGTTGTGTAAGTTCCTATGCCATCAAATTGGACAATTTTGTTCTGGTAATCTTGTGGCATGGCACCTCATGGAGTAGGCAACACAAGAGGAGCATATCTATTTGCCATGGCTCTAATTTGGGCAAGACTAAGAAGTGGAGTTTGGGTTCCTGAAGATGATACAATGGGTGATGGGGAACTAGGAGTAATGGGTGACTGATGTGTAATGGTAGGTTGGTGGGGAAGTGAAGGTATAAATGGAGGTGAGGAATGAACTTCAGAGATGGAAGGGAATAATGGTGAACTAAAGGGAGTTGAAACTCTTTCATAAAGTTCTTGAATCTTAGTAGTAGTGAGGGATGACTGAGGGGAATTTAGAATATACTGATCAATTGACAAGTTTGCCCTTGGGACTTTAAGTTTTTCTGTAAATTCTGGATCTAGAACTATGTCATCAAGTGCACTTTCAGACCTGGTTCTAAATAGGGAAAGGTCAAATGACTCATCAAAGGGGAGGTCTTCTAAAAACAACCACTCATCTAGGTAGGAATCTGCTTTAATTGAAGGTGTAGGATTGACTGAACTTTCTTGTCTTCTGGATATTCTTGAAATCAGATTAGGATTATCAAATACTTGGGGAGGATTTGGATTTGGGTTAGACCTAGTATAGTGAGTTCTCCTTGAAGCCAGAGTTTCAAAAAATTTTAGTTTCTTTCTTTTTATGAATTTTTTATAAATAACTTCTGATAAACCCTTCAAGAGGCCTGAAATAAAAATTTGAAATTTCTCAAAGGTTTATTAAGACTGAGGATTTGAGTTCCCCAGTATTGTTGCCACTATGTTATCACTTAGAAGTTTTCCCTAGAAGTTATTAAAAGAAGGAATATCCGAGGTAACCACAAATCTAATATTTTAGACTCAGGTTCTAGCCAACCTAAGTTCAGAGAGGGCTCTCTCTTTATAATTTAACTTTGTTTCTTTTAGATTTTAGGCTAGTTATTACTGTTCATGAGGATTTTGATTTTTATTGAAAGTTGGGTGGTGGAATTCTTGGAACAGATGGATAGAGCTAGGTCTTTAAGCCATCGGGCTATGGAGTCAATCAAAGGGTAGCTTAACTGGACCGGATCATTAAAGGGATTATTTACAGGGCAGGCTAGCAAAGCAAAAGGCAAATCTTCAAAGGGCTAATGGATGGAATGATTCTAACCAGGGTAAAAGGGCAATGAAGAATCCTTAGACTGGGATCAAAATGAGGAGTAGAGGGTAATCATCAACAAGGAGAAATTAAGATTTCTTTTAGACCACATGAAGAAGCTACGAAAGTAAGGGAACATTTAAGAATTCCCTAACTAAGATAGTTTAGCAGAAAACATTAAGAAGGTAAACAATGAAGACAAAGAGCATTAAAGCAAGTTCTAAAATATCATTCCTAGTTTACCATTCAGATTTCATAGAAACACATATGATTATTAACAAATGGAAGGAAAAACAATAATACACATGAGAGAATACTTATTTGATTTTCGCTTAACACAAGAATCCTGTAAAACGTCTGAACTTTATTCCATGATCCAGCAAGCCAATCCAGGCTTGATACAATAGCACTTTGATTTTAGATACCATTCTATAGAAATGATTTTGAATCCACCCTCAATACTTTGAAATGGGAAGCATTTATGCAAAAAATATTACAAAATATCTCATAACAGTTTGAGATTTAATTAAGGAAATAAAAATATCTTCAAGCATGAAGATAGAGACAGATGGAAAAATACATCATGCTGTCCCTCTTATTGTGGTAGTGCTGGCTGTTGCAGTTGAACTTGATCCCTCTTAGGCTGGCTGATATGTGTACGCTGGAACCCTATTCACTTGTTTCATCTAGCTGCCATTCAGATTTACTGTGGTAACTCATAGTAAATCTGTCATCTTCTCCCACCATTCTTCTTTAGGTAGTTTTACTTTGAGCATCCTTCTATATATCTCATTTGGCTTAGTGTATTTGGAAAAATTTGGCTTGGTGACAAATAGATGTTTCACCTCATGCTCTAGGAAAAATAGATTTTCTAAAGTATCATACAATACTTTCCCTGTTGGCAATGCTTTGATTCCTGAAGTGCTTGCTTGTTCCTTGGACAACTTCCTTAATATGTCAACATAGTCCAATTGGTTCATAAGTTTTTCATGGATGACCATAGGACTTGGAAGGCCTTTATCCCTCAAAATTTGAAACTTTGCCATGAATCTGTCAATGCCAACCTACATGTTATGGCATTTTCCCTCCAGGTTAAGCATAAGGTTTCTTTTAGAAAGAACCTTTTTGACTTCAATGATGGCTTCAGTTCTGTCCTCCACACCAAGCTCATTTAGTTCATGCCTGTTTTTGCTGTTCAAAAAATGGATGAGTCAATTAGCATCCTTAGGCTGGTCTCCTAGGTCTTCCTTTACCTTTTGTATTGCTTCGGTGGCCACTTTCACCAGTTCTGTTTGCTCAAATATTACTTGAATTGATGGCCAAATATCATTGACAGATTCAATGATATTGGTCCAGAGAATCTCCTTAGTCTATCCTAGTGGATTTTGTAAAGTTAGATCCTTCTCTAGGACCTTAATATTCTCACCCATCCTTAGGGCTTTTTGTGTTTCCTCTCTCTACTGAATCTGGGCAAGCTTGCAGTCAGTTTCCAAGATTGCCACTTTTTCCTTAAGTCTTTTAAGTTCGGTTGCCTGGATGGACATTTCCTCCATGGCTTTCACTAACTCTGTTATCTTTTCCATTGAGGTACCTGTTGTTGTAGACTCAATTGTGACTCACAGTGCTGTGGCAGGTGGAGCTGTTGGTATCAAAGATGCTGCCAGTGGTGAAGGAATTGCAGTTGTGACTGTGGGAATAGCAGTTGTAGAAGTAGTGGCCAATTCACTCTGTTTGGATTGAATCAATGTGTCCAATTATTTCTTTTTTTCTTTCAACTAGTCATTTAGCTTTAGAACCAACTCCATAAGCTCTTCTTGTCCTTTTTGGGTCTCTAGGACCTTTGTTGTCTGTTGATGATACAGTGGTGGAATCTTCAGTTGCTTCTTCAAAGCAGCTATGTCATCATTTTTCTTCTTGATTAATCTTTCAGTGGCCTTCACATCTTTGGGATCATGTCCCAACTCAATGATTAAGTCCTCTAAGGACTTTATTGTGGTGTATTTTGCCTATGAAGATTCCTTTTATAATTGGAATTGAGCTAATATGTTATTTAGGGAATTCTACAATTGATGAGTTGCGATGGATTTCCTGGTCGAGGTGGAGTAAATCATCTCCCCTATCTATTTGTGAAGCTCAATCTAGTCAATAGGATGTATGTCCTTTGCCAGTACTTCAAAATATACCCTTTTAAAGTCCGCTGTTGTTCTTGGTTGTTGAGTAGTGGGCTTCATAAATGTCATTTGCATTTTTCCCTCTTTCACATCATAGGCTAACATTAACCTTGTCTAGTTTGTAGGTGCCATTTTTAGGTACTGTGCATAAGTTTGGGCTTTAAGCCTCTCATTCCTGGCCTTTATATCCTTGTACCTCTCTCTGATATCTTGATCCCTGTCAGTTGGCATCCTAAAGGAGGACGCTTCAACAATCTGTTGCCTTTCCAACATCTAAGTATGTGATGTGGAAGGTTATAGTGTGCCCCCAAAGGGAGTGGCAGGCCTGCTTCTTTCTCTTTCAGTACTGGTGGCCCCAACAGCTTCCTCTGTAAATTCCTGTTTTGAAATAGGATTTAACCTCTGCCTTTTGACTAGGCTAGTTTCTGCATATGTTTGTGTGGTTGCTCTGCCTGATGTAGTGGCCTCTTCCCTATTCCTTTTGAGGCTTTTCTCCTCATTTAGAGGAGTTTGCAAGTTAGGGGGAGTACTCATAGTGGGCTATTGTATACCTGTTTGATCTAATTCCTCTGATAGGTCTGGCTGTTTTGACTCTTCTTGCACCTAGGACTCTTCTTCTATATGAGATTCACTTTGTACCTGTGATTCTCCTTGGGCCTATGATTCAGTTTGTGCTTGAGATTCTCCTGGCACCTGCAGGAAAGAACCTTCATCAAGCCTTTTCTCTAAATCAATTAGAGCATTTTCAACTGCTACTTGAGTGTTATCCCTATCTACTAAAGTATTCTCCACCCATTCCAATTGGTTTGCATATTTCTCTATCTCAGGGATTTGGTGGTGAATGTATGGAGCCATCTTGTTTTTCTGTCTCCTGTTGCAGATGAAGTCACAGGGGTCATATCTCCACATGAAGCTTTGTTTAAGTTTAAGTCTTTGGAGGATTTCCTCTACTTCTTTCCCAACTTCTCTGCTATTACATACAAGGGGCCTAGTTGATCCTTGATTCTGAGTTGGGCCTTATTTTTGGCCTTAACAAAATGTACCTCATCTGAATTTATTATTTGCCTGTAGTACTCCAGAAAAAATAAGCTCATTGGGAGGTATCTAGGTAGTTGTATAGGGCCAACTCACAGCCATAGATCCTAATTTTTGTGTGATTTTGGTGGAAGTACCAATCTCCCACTTTGTGTTTTTTTACAGCTGTAGGATCCTCCTGATATCTGAACTGATTCTTGGAGGAGGACTTCCTAACAGCATGGTCACTACTAGATGTACAAAAAGATCAATGGAATCTGTGTATGGATATCAGGAATCATACTTATGCATCAAAGGAGTCCAAAAAATGACTGACCTAGGATGACCTTTAGTGTCAAGCTTTTGGAGAGTGAAAGGGAACTTGTCAGCTTGGTAATATAAGAAAAGGTGGTACAAAACTGAAGAATACTTAAACACTCTTTCATTACTCATTCTTAGAAATTGTTCATGCATCCTATCAGCTATGTACTTGGCATAATCATACATTACAGCAGGGGGCTGTCCTGGAGTGAAAATGGACATGAAGGCTAAAATGATTTCATCTATGTACTCACTGGTGGTATAGCCTAAAACACAAGAGATCATTGCTACTATATCCTGACCAAATGGGGAAAATATGGTAGCTACATATGGAGGAGGTTCTGTTGGGACATGCTTTTCCTCCCTGAAGAAGGTTTGAAGCATTTAAGCAATCTTGGTAGTCGTAAGCTTGGGAAATTTGTCTAGGGGTTAAATTCTGCCCTGGTTTTAGTTGCAGTATTTCATTGATTGACTCTGCAGTGATGGTGAAAAGTATGGTTTGGTCAGGGGACATCGCTTCCCTTTGAAGGGGAATATAGCTTTCATGGAAATAATGAACAATTTCAGGGAATATGTGCACCTTAGGGAATTGATACTTTGGAAAATTAGATTCCCACGGACCTATTTTTCAGCTTGGTTTAGGTATTGGTCTCTGTATCGACAATACAGTTTGATAGGGGATTCAAGGACAGAGGTGTCCTTGATTTGGAAATCTTTATCAGCAAGGGGAAGGTGGTCCAGCTCCAAGTGAGGAGTAGTAATTGGCATGATATCCATGGCAATAGGGGTAGACATTCTTAGTTCTTGTGGATTTAAGAATGGGGGGAAAGTAAATTTTTGGTTTTTGAGGTAATGGGGGTTCAATTCTTGGTGGGTCTTATGCTATTAAAATTTCCTTTAATTTCAATTAAGAAAGCTTGAGAGACTGGTTTGGAAATTTAACAGGGTTTTCAATGGATTCTGGCTTAAATACCTGGAATTGATGAAAACGGGGTGTGAACCAAGTAACTGGCAATTCTGAATGGTTGAAAATGTTGTAATCAGGCTGGAAGGCAATTTGGAATCTTTTGGCATAATTAGAGTGCAGTTGTACGTGGGTTGATGGCTTTTCAATGTTCACATGCATGTGCATGGAAAATTATATTTAAAACGATAAAACCCATGATTTGGGGTTTTTTGGATTTATGTGCAAAAAGTCAATTTGGCGGGTATGGGTGAATAGTGATTGTTTGTCGCGTAGTGGGGTGAACTGTGACAATTTTGGTGGGTAGTGGGCTGGAGGTAAGCGGTTTAATTCGCACAGCCTTTGGGCGCTTGGACGTATTGGGGGGAGGCCGCCCAATTCCACTGATCGAGCGCCATGTCACCTCGGGGGCCTGACGGAAAACAACCCATTTCATGCGGGTATCGTTCGGACTTCGGGCCCTTCCGAAATCAATGTGGGTCATTAGATGGGGAGGGGGGAGATCGTGTGGTGATCGGGTGCGGGTGTTATGAAACCAGCTCAAGAAAAGATAGAAAAGATAGATCAACGCCTTAGAATTCAGCCTCTTCGAGGGGGCAACCTCCTTTACATTACATAAATGAATAATTCTTCGATCATACAAATCAAAAGACCTCCTTTCTATATATAGGAGTCTAAGGGGTTATAACATAATCAAAGCCGACATAACAATAATAATGTAAGGGCACAATAATAACAATAATGGGCTTCTATGGGGCACAATAGTAACAATATGGGCACTACATGGGTACATCAATATAATTAGTGGGTTATACTAATAACAATAAGGGGTTACACTAGTAGTATAGGGGCCTAACATGCCCCTCTCCTTCAAAAAGCGTTGTCCTCAACGCTTGAGTAGTTCTTGATGCTTCTGTATAAAATTCTTGTCCTCCCATGTGGAATATTCAGCGGGTAAGTTCTTCCACTTGATGAGATACTCTGAAATTGATCGATTTCGTAGCTGTCGGGTTCTTGTTTCTGTGACTGCTCCAGGTTCCAATATGATTTTTCCTTCCTCTTCAATTTCTGGCAATATTGCTTGAATTGGGATCTTTTGCAACTTTTGAATAAGTGGCCATACTTCTTCGTCCTTCTTCCATTCATCCCTTTCTTTGTTTATCCAATCTGGTTGGATAATATAAATAGCACAAAACAATGCTTCCACATCCTCATCCTTGAAGAGTCTTCCCATTCGGTAAGGTCGCCATTTTTTAAGTGCATGTAATATTGCCAACATTTCCTTCTCATAAATAGCTTTCTTGAGATGTAGCAGTAAAAATACCCAATCACCTACATCAAAACATTTTTCACTACGATGTTGATATACCTGTTGTTTCGTTTGATTTTGCACCGAAGTGGCGTTATCCTTTAAAAGTTGGAGAACTTGCTGTTGATGCTCGATGTGATCTTTCTCTGCTTGAACCTTTTTCTTCTTGATATGTCCTTCTATCTTTTGAGGAGTGGTAATTTCTTCTAGTCCTTTACAAGATATGGTCGGATTCATTGCTTGATGCTCGATGTGATCTTTCACTTCTTGAACATTTTTCTTCTTGATGTGTCCTTCTATATTGATAGTTTGAGGAGTGGTAATTTCGTCCATTGAATTACAAGATATGGTTGGATTCATTTCTTCTTTCTCGATGTGATCTTTCACTTCTTGCACCTTTTTCTTCTTGATATGTCCTTCTATCTTGAGAGTTTGAGGAGTGGTAATTCTTGCCAATGCTTTACAAGATATGGTCTGATTCATTTCTTCTTTCTCTGGCGTGGTGTCCTGGCATATATTCTCTTCTTTTGATGTTTCTTGATCCTTTTCTTCCTCCTCTTCATATTCTATGTAAAATAATTTCTTCTCATCACACCTATGACCTTTAGTGCATTTGCTATCACAATTGTAACAAAGCCCTTTTTCTCTTTTTTCCTCCAATTGTTGTGGTGTAACCCTTGTAGGTTGTAGAAGGCTGGGAGAAACAACACTTCCATCTTTATAGTTGTGAGCGGTATGTTTCCTGGTTTCCATAATTTTTCTTTCCATTATGTCACAAAGCCCTTTTACTCTTTCCAATTGTTGTGGTGTTGCTCTTTGTATCCTCATAATGTGCTATCATTTCCTCTGTGAAAATTGACCACGTAACAAGTTTTTTACGAGAACAAAGCCCTTCATACCATAAAAATTGATCCGGTTCTAAATATGAAGATGAAATACATACCTTTTGTAACAGTTGTACACCATGTAGATCAAAATATTGCTCCATCTGAAGTATCCAATTTACCGGATCCTTTCCATCAAACTTCCTCATCTCTCTTTTTCTTGATTTTAGGATCTCGACCTTGAAACGACTGTAACTCTGTACTTTCAGATCTTTAAGTTCTGAAATTGTGATCTATAGTATCCCTCTGTGTCCTCTTTCCAATGCCACCAGTCTGATTCAAATTGGATTCTCCAAAAAAGAGTTATGCACAATCTCCCAAGATGACCTGATTATAGACTAGTTCAGTAGAACGAACTTGTACGACGTGCCACGAGTCACTGTTTCAACCTTTGGATCTGAAAAATGCATACAAGGAACTACAATCCATCCTCTTTCTGTACCTTCTTACGAAATTTCAATCCGGTCCCCAGAGAGAAAGTTATGATGATTTTCCCCAGGTCACCTGTTTTAATGTAATTCAGGAGTCTGCAAAAAGACCAACTTCCTTAGATCATATCTCCGCAAATATCGCGTGAAAAGCTCTGAAATTCGGACCCAAGGTTCAGCGTGATTTCTTCTCAAATGGTTTTTTTTGCGACTTCTGAAACATCACAGAAAAAAGTTATAGTGAAAATGCCACGATGACCTGTTTGGAGCAGCGAAACCCTAGAATCCAAAGCTCTGATATCAAATGTTATGAAACCAGCTCAAGAAAAGATAGAAAAGATAGATCAACGCCTTAGAATTCAGCCTCTTCGAGGGGGCAACCTCCTTTACATTACATAAATGAATAATTCTTCGATCATACAAATCAAAAGACCTCCTTTCTATATATAGGAGTCTAAGGGGTTATAACATAATCAGAGCCGACATAACAATAATAATGTAAGGGCACAATAATAACAATAATGGGCTTCTATGGGGCACAATAGTAACAATATGGGCACTACATGGGTACATCGATATAATAAGTGGGTTATACTAACAACAATAAGGGGTTACACTAGTAGTATAGGGGCCTAACAGCGGGAGTTGCACGGAGAGTAATGGAGGGTCACGGCGGGCATTTAATCATGGTGGTTTTAGTTTAATGATGGGTTAAGGCGGGGATTAAAGTATCAGACGAGATTTGATTGGTTAATGGGTTGACTTTAATTAATCGTATATCGATTAATTATGTCATTTGTTGGGGTTGGGTAATATAAAGTTTATATTTCAAACATAGGGGTAGGGATATTAATATTAAAGGGGTTTAATAAAATATACAGGAAAAGGGGTTTTTCCTTGGAGAATTAACATATAAATAATTTTAAAAGTTAATATGAAAATTGCGGGGGATAAATGAAGTGCGCTAAGCATAATGTGTTTTTGTAATTTTATTGCTTTTTACATAGAATATTATAACTTAGGCTAAGTGCATTTTTGTGGGTTTTTCATAAAAAGGGGTATCCATGGGGTGATTTCTTTTCCTTAGGAAAATGGTGTTTTAACCTTAGGAAAAGGATTTGTTAGGGGAAAATGAATGAATTGAAGGGGTGAATGATTATGGGGGGATTTTAGTACTTAAGATCGATAAGTCATTGGGCCGAGGGTTCGGTCCCTCCAAAAGTCAGAGAAATGCTCTGAGCCCCTTTGACTTAAGATTTTGGGTACTCCAACCTTATTATGGGAAATTAGTTAAGTAGAGGGTGAAATGAGTGAGGGGAAGTTAATCAATTTGACTTTGTGAACTTTATGCCAGTCCAATTTCTCATTCATACTTAGAAATTTTATGATGAGGGTGATAAATATGCTTTTGTCTAACAATCATCACAATTCTGCAACATTTCTTCTACTTACCCATCTACTCATCCTACCATTTTTACTTATTTTTATTAGGGTGCATTTAAGCTAGCAAACCCTTATCAAATATTTTCTTTTCTTTACAATGATAATCTAGCTAAATATAACATTATTACATCTAAGGGTTCAGATTAAACAATTGAGCTCCTTTGTTATTTACTCTACCTAATCTACTTATCTGCCAAGATTACACTATTTGGTCAAATTTTTATTCTCTATCTATAAACATGAAATTGAAACATGAAATAGCCAAGTTTAAACATTTTGACTATCATGGATTGTGGCATAGGTTACAAACTACACACAATCATTTATTCTGCATAAAAAATAAATAGTAGTGGCATTTTGACTAGCACACTTTCCTGGTCTTTTCTTTTCTTGGGGTTCATATTTTTCATCTTTTTTGACCTTTTTATTCTTTTTGTCCTTTGATTTTTCTTTTAGGACATACCCTCTTTACATTTTTAAATTTTTTTAAATATCGAAAACATTTGCAAAAATCAAAGGTATGTACATATTACATGTTTAATCTCAACCATTCAAAAATTATGACTCCTATTGGTATAGGAACCTAACATATTGTAGTGGTTTTTAGTGTAATTTAATATTCATGTTTATAACATATTATGTCACACAATCATTCTAATGATATAGGGAACATATAAACTGTTGAAAGAATTACTCTAGTACAAAATGAAAAAACTTGGAATTGACACTTAACATACAAGAAATAGTTAATGCTAAGTACTAATGTTAATATCTATTCAATAAATCCATATGCAATCATGTTATCATAAAAAAATCTTAAATCATTTACTCTTGTTCATTGTGTAATGTTCGTTGGTTGCAAATATATCAATAAGGTTATGTCTATTGATATTATAAAATACTCTTTTCGATATTTATATGGTGAATTCAAGTATATATATTTTTTTCAAAATAGTGGCATTTAGCATTTGATGGATTCATCATGGATTGGAGAAAAAGCTATGAGTTTTGGTTGGAGGTGCTAGTACTGGTGTGCCTCGTGTTGGTGCAACTGGTGTTGGTGTTGTTGGTGCCACTGATGAGTAGCTTTTATCTACATGTGACTAGTAAGAGAAGTTAGTCATAGATGGAGGATATGTGGAGAAAGTACATTTTACGAGTTATAGATTAGGTTGGAGACCAAATAGTGCTCATGCTAATAGACCTGCTTCTGTTCCTTGCATCGCAGATTTATCCTATTTCCCCGGCTATTTCTTGACTAAATAGTTTGAGACTCATTTTTATTACGCTATTCTTATATGAAGGTGATAGATGGAGATGGATGGTAAGTTTTCTCGAGTTGTGGCTTGTGGAGTACTATTTAGTGAATTAACTTCTTGATAATGTTCAGAGAAAAATGATTTTGTGGCAATGTGATAATGTTGAAAGTTTTCTGCATCTTGAAACATTTGTTAAGCTATTATCAATATTGTGGTATTTCCTTCTTTTTTGTGGCATATATTGATAATTTGTTTCATTTACAAATGATTCCAACATTGCCAATTGTTCTTGAAAGTAATGTTGAAATGCACAAACAAATTCATAAACATAAAGAGCTTTGCATATGCCACATTTGTAAACTTCGATAAACACACATTAATTGCAATGTTAATTATAGTTGCAATGTTCAGTTTCAAAATTGCTAATGTCTAAGCCATTTGGAATAGTAACCTTTTGCAATTTTATTTTGATACTTATGTTTTTTTATAAAAATCTTCATTGTGCAAAGTTTTCATTTTGCAAAGGTTACAATGAAATATTTGGTTGTGCAGAAGAAGGTTATAATAGTTTTGGAAAACTTGTTTATAGCTTAACGTAAAATGATATAAACCACACCAAGACATAAATTGTTACTTAATTGACTTAATTAAGTAAACAAATTTTGTTTAATATTGGATAATATGAGTACAATTAACGAATGTGAAATCCTAATGCATAATTGGCCAATAGAAAAACAAGTTTACATAGTAAATGTCCTAAATACACGTTATTTCACTGAATAAATGGAAAAAAATACTTATATTTATTGGTAGGAGAGCTTTAGTTAATCAAAATACAACAAAATCTAGGGTATTAATAAAATAGTATCTTGATATTGATTTCTAAAGTGCGCAAAACGAATCAATCATGAAAAGTAATTATTCCAATTGGACTATCTCGAATTGGAATTTAAGTAAAACGAATATGATTTAAAGTAACCGCTTTCACACTAGATTTTTTTTTTAAAGATTAGGCTAATTGGTACTAGCAAAATTGATGACGATCACTAGTTAATTAATACCATTAAAAATGATAATAGCTAAATGTCATTTCATATCTTAAATGTCAATTTGTGACTTAATCCACAATGATACCAAGTCCTTTGCATATTGGGGGAGGGGCCAAAAAAATATCGAATTAACATCATTATGTTTCCTTGTGTGAAGCATTTACTGTGTGGACGACAAAGGATGTGTGAGAGAACAAAGGCCCTTTTCATAGGTGGTGATGCTCTGACATTGACACTGTTATATTATTGATCATGGTCTGACCAATTATGCCAGAATTAACGTGATTGTATGTCCTTTTGCATAGGAGGGGGGTGGTGGGGTTGAAAGTAAAGATTTTACTACGTAGAGGACAAAATGATTTCAGACCTTATATGTCAATTCTTATTGTTGGTGAAAGAAATTTGTTAATGTTCATCTTGTACAGTTAATAGATAAGAAAACATAACAATTTGAAATGTTTGGCCAAAGCTACATGGAAATATTCAAACTAAAAGCAGAATTTGTAATTTGCGTTTTCTAAATAATAAGTGCATAATTAATTTCACATTTTCCAATTGAGCTCATACTATGCAATATTAAATAAATTGTGCTTTCATTTCGTGTGATGAAGAAGTGTTTTGTGGTAAAACAATTATGCAAACCATACTATGAATGAGTCAATTAAGTACCAATTTGTATCATGAAAAGTTTAGTCTATGTGTGCATCAGATACTAAATAAGTATAAATGATTAACTGTATAAGCTAAAGTCTATGCAAAACTAAATAATGTATACATGTAACTATAGAGAGCATATCCTCATTTTTTTTTAAGCATTATTTTAGAGCACTCCATGAAAAGTATTTAAAAATAACAAAGAACACAAAGCATGCTCTTAGAAACTTTTCCAAAAACATCATTTAACAAAATTGCAGATTAATGGAAACAAATTCAAGCTTAGAACAAAGTAATCACTATTTGTGCCTAAAAAGTATTTAACAATAACAAAAACAGTTACGGTAACAAGAATTGTATCCATATTCAAATGCTAATTACCATAACTACGATTAAAATAAACTTCAAAGATGAAAAAAAAATCTGACAACCAAAAATAGTTATTGAATATTAATTTCCATTTGATTAACAAAAGAGCAATCATCTCCGAATTGTTTAAAAAATTGGTAAACAATGTCAGAATTTTCACAAAGAAATCAATTTTAAACATTAAGGTATACAAATTGAGTAACGATATTACTACATAGTTACTCATTATAGCTATTCTATCCACAATATTATTTTTTCTTATATCCCAATTCACTAACATATTCACAATGACCATTTCACTTTTTTTATCTCTTTAACTTTCCACACCTGCATTTCGGAAAAATAGCAATAATTGTTCGAAAATAAATTAAACACATGAAATAAATGATAATGTAACTATGAAACAAAGTTATCTGGAAAAACAAAGCCATGTGCAAATGAAAGCCCATATGTAAACCACTGCGAAAAATTTGGGTACCGAAAATAATACATGATTCCAAAATGTTTATCAAAATATTTATACCTAGCCACAAAAGTAAATGAATTGGACGGGTGAACCATAATATAAAAAATCCATCTACAATGAAAAGAAAAAAATTGCATCCAGAGATTGACTCAATTCATGATGACATATATAAAAACCTGAACATTTAATCGCTAGTAAAGAGGACAACAAATATTCTAAGGTTTAAGAAGAATCACAGTATGTAAAAGAATCCATCCCGATTGTTTAACTGTTAACTTTTTTTGGGTTTCTGACTTCCTGAAGTAACTTCTTTAGCTTTGTATGTATGCAATATTTCATAGTAGCACCTGTAATTTTTAGTTTGACACATTGATTGAATATCTCCTTGCAATTGTGCAACTAAGGTAGAGTTATTTTATTAATATTAACAAAGGTAATTATCCATTCCCTAATTTTTTGTGTACTAAAATAAACTATATCATCGAATAATAGTACCTTTGACTATTTTATCTTATCCAATTTAACTATCAATGTTTCTCTTGAAACTAATCCAGAGTCACATGTGATACATGGACTATTCAGATTCTACACAATTTGTACAAGCTTGAGATATGCATTTGCTCATTGATTCTCTGTGTTTTCATATTAAAAAATAATTTTCTCCATTCTTCTAATTCTTTAAGACCATGCAACTTTGATTTTCTTCATTTGATTAGCATTTGACAGTTCCTATCCTTTTTTGTCTACTTCAGAAAGTAAATCAAGTTTCTAGATGAAAGAAAATAATTCATTGTTCATGAAATACCTGTCTCCTTCAATATCACGTTGAATGCACTTGACAAATGACTTTGTTCTTTTTACCAAATGCTCCAAATTAGAAGTTGCTTCCCATTCAAGTTCAATTATTTTCAATCTTTCGCATATATTACTGATTATATACGTTTTCATCACATTAAGGAGGTTGATAGATTTAGAAAATCTATGTGATGTGCCTCAAGTGGAAACTGTTAGCAGTGTTGTTCGTATTTCCAATGGAGTCATCAACGAAGGACCCTGATTGAGAGCATCTTCTAGGTCCTTTATTCTTGATTTTAGTGTCAAGTTTTCTGCTTCCTGTTGACTAACAAACTGTGCAAACATGTCACTGATAACGTGATGAAACTTCATGACCGATGTGGTTGCAACTCTAGACAAATCAACATGCATTTCTATTTGGTATAAACCCTTTTTGTTGTGAATATTTACTTTCTCAATCCTCAATTTTTTACTGCCACTATCATACTTTTCATTTTTCAATGTGACAAAATTGTCATTAGAAATAATAAATTCCTCGACAATTTGCACCCTTTTTTTTTTCTCTGCAAAACAAGCACTAACCCAATCAAGTAGCACAACATTGTCAAATTCTATGTTTATAGCTTCTTCAACACCTCCTATTTTCATAGGACTTCTAGAATTGGCTAATTCACCAGTACACATTTATTTTGAAATAAATCTTTGATTAGGATCTTTTTCCTTTCCGCTAGCTAACAACTTATCGTGAATCAATTTCATATTTGCAGTATCCTTTATCCTTTTTCACTCAAGGATGAACTCACATCAGTATCTTTTATGCAATGTGCACATTTCTTTTCAGAAGTACAAATACTTGATTCTTTAGTGATTTATTAAGAATCTATGATTAGCCCTCAACTTTTTATCGATGCATTTTGACTTCCTTCACTTTTCTATCTAATTTCTAGAAACAAGTTTCTGTATCCAGTTGTTTCTAAGTGTGTGTCAAATAAAAACTCCTTATCAAAGGCTTTAATGAATTTAAATTTACTTAAGTTAAAAGGATGAAAAGTCTCTGCGAGCTCTGTAACATGAACCACATTCTTCACTATGATTTATCCAACAGTATATGGCAAAGAAATGAATTGTTATATCTTTTTGCATTGAGATATAATTAACTAGTCAAAGTATTGCCTACAAACTTTGGCAACAAAATACCTGTCTATAACAAATTTAGGGAATAACAATAAATTACCTTGAAATCCATAAATTTGAATTATCGTATTACTTTCTCTTTTTTCATGCAAATCTTTGCCCCATAGCAAAACTTATGCCTATGTAGATATTCGATGAGGCTCTTATCTAGTTATCATGTAATTGACATCTTTACAAATACATCTTGAATTACACAAAAGTTTAAAGAAGCATTATGCTTCCACAATATAGGATAATAGAACTACATTGGTTCTTGATTCACATTGAATTTAAGATTACATGGAAAACCGTGAAAGTCATCGTTAGAAATCAGAGCTACTATGATATGTGCCATCATGAAGAACCTATTAGTATTCAATAAATTGGCTAGCCGAGAAGCTAATTCATTTAAAATGATATCTTCCCAGTAGAATACACAATCCTTTTTGTATGTGTGATAAAACATATCGAGAATTCATTTTGTAACATTTGTTGTAGTTTCTTGGTTCATAACACATGCACAGAGCCAACAAAAGTCCCTAAATGGTTGTTGAAAAAAAGAAATGCATAGGACTGAAAGAATGTAAGGAACTTGGTAACTTGGTGAAAACAAATCTCCAACAACATTAGCAACCTGCTTCTAACATCGAGAAACTATTTGCTTCAGAAAAGCTCAAGTGCATATTAGGTTCCAATAACTTGAATATCCGTCTGAATGTCTTCACATTCAAAGGAATAATTTTTGTTGATAGCATAATTGTTCTTTTTTTGAATCAATGTTTTTATGCACAAATGAACAATTTCCATGAAATCAAAAACTTCTAACACACATGCAACATTCGCTAATGTACTTGTCCAAATATTATTATTTTTCTTCTCTTCCATTAGAAGATTCACATAAGGCTCATATGCAATTGACTAGTGCAAGTTATCATTGATACGACCAAGTTAATGGTATCAGTGAAAATAAAATCTCAACTTTCTCTGCTAACCATGTTCGTTTCATAGCTAAAAACACATTCTCAATCAATAACGCTTTCAATACTGCTGAGCTACACAATTTTTTGATTATGTATATAATCACTAGCTCTTACTATTGCAAACACAAAATTGAATCCGACTATTGCAACTATGAGGTTTGTTATATAGGACATTTCTCAATAAATAAAAATTGAATATACCAAAGCTAATGCTTATGGAAACTAGTGCAAATATATCTCGAGATTCTAAAACCATCTCATCCATTTATTACGCATCTTGCTTCTGCGTTACTATAAATTATTTGTAATTAGGAAAACTAGCTCACATGCTATCGATAATAATCCTTGCTGCAAAAAACATGCTAAGTTATCCCTATTGTGTAAAGATAACGTTAGAAGGCTAGTGCCCACTACTTTGTCATTGTCGACTTTAATTTACAAATAACTTGACACACATATTTGAAAATGCTTAGAGATGCATGTAATTTTACCAATCATTACAAATTACTTCGCTCTCTAATATCATGTTAACCTACATAAAGTCTAGTTCAAAAACTAAACACATTTTGAAAAAATTCATGAACATACAAAAAAAGTGTCACACGATATGGAAATACGTGGAGAAAATATGAAAAGTGGTGAGTATATACGTAGAAAGGAAGATGCAAAAAAGACAACAAAACTTTCCCACATTCTCAAGTTTCACATAATGTTTGTGAATTTTTCCTATCTTCTGCAACTATGCAATCAATAATTAATTTAAGTTATGATAATACAATTACAAATCTGAACTATCAAATATTGAAAAAAATAAATGAGGAAAAAAAACAAATAAAGATTTAAGAATACTCATACGCCAAGAGTATATATGATGAGTCTTAAATCTGCGATTGTTATTTCCTTGCAATAGTTAAATTAATTACTTATCCATTTTGGACTCCACATGAGAATGAACAGATAATCCTACCATTAAAACTTACACAAAAATAGTTAAAATTTAGAAAATTATGTTGTATTGCATTTATAATTTCCTATGACCTTTATTTCTTGAAAACAAAAACAGATAGCTTATGCAGGGTTACAATCACACAAAGTGTAAAAAAATATGAATTGCATCATGATCACTCCAGTACAAATGTGAAATATGAACATTACATTGTTGAAGAGGAAAATTTGTCCAAATGTGATCAATAATTATTTTATTCCCAAAGATAAAATTCCTCATTACTTCTTGTAACTGTTCACACTGCATATATTCTAATAATTGTTTACTTCATTTTCTATTTGAATTGATGTCAATATTCAAATATCTAATAAGTATAAAAATGTAATCATTAGGTGTGAATTTCACCCTTGTTATTTCTATCTCTTCAATGATTACTAAAACAGATACAAGTGGCACAACGTATACATTTATTATGCATATTCGGCATTGGAAATGTATTTCTAATAAAATAATTTCAATTATATTATTGAAAACGTGATGATTGATATGTTTTCTTGTATTGAAGTAAGGAATCCCTGAAGACACTTTGATATGTTGAGATTGAATTTGCGAAATTTAGTATTTGATATAGAGAATCATAAAATTCATTAATTCTTCATCATGCACAATGTCATTCACATGAGCATGTAGAATTCACATATTCAAACCTACAATCGTTAAAGTATTTGTACTTGCTATTGGCTTCTCTATGTATCCTGATTTCCATGATGCTTCAGTTCTTAAGCATTTCATTTCTTATAAGATTTTCTTATTCACACAAAAGTTCTTCTATGTTAGTTTTGAAGAAGATAGAATGATTCCATCATTTTAACAAGTGAAAATGTTTTTTAAACTAGCCCATGTGTCAATATTCCACTTGGATCAAATGCAACTACATTCAACGTTAAACCCTATGATTGATGGATTGTTCTAACACTAGATAGTTGTATCATAAATTATTTCCGCATTGTAGTTGTAAAGCTCTTTCTATGACATGCCAATGGTTTTGAAAAATGTAATATTGGAGTCGAATTAGGTGAAATGTTTTCGTCATATAGTTCACTATACTTGTTTCTTTGAAGTTTACCAATATCTAGATGTACAAAATCTACCCATAACACATCAACATTCTTGTTATTTTTCGCATACTTTTTTGCATATTACATCTGCCCCATTTATGAGGTCATCTTTTGTATTATAGTTCCCTGCATATAAATCAACAAGAACATTGCATTTGATAAGCATTATTGATAGTAATCTCATTGTTTTCTCATATGTTACAAAACCTATTTCCTTACTGCGAGATTCGTTAATTGCATAAAAAACTATTAGCTCTTCATTCACATTTTATAACATTTTTCATTATGCTCCTAGATATCCCTGTTTTTGTAAGATAAGTATGGAAATAATGGATCTAGTGGAGCAGGTTTATAGCATTTATCATTTATATATTTTATGTCTTCATCAATTTGATTCACTCACATTTTGTTAAGGATTTCAACGAATTGGTTATCTTTTTAATGCATTGTGGTACGTAATTCATGGAATTTGACTTTATCCTTCCATAAATCGTATTTTAGTTTTTCACCTGCAAAAAGCGGTTTCTAAAAAATTAGAGAATCTTTGATTGGTTGTGCTTGGAACAAGTCACTTGAAAATATTACATCAATATTTCCAAAATAATCCAACATAATATGCTTACTTTCCTATAAACATTTTTTCAACTTGGTATAACAATGTTGAACCTATCAAAGATGCCTCATCAATCAACATAACACAAATTTTTTCACAATGTTAAATTTCAAGGTGTCTAATTTTTCACCTTTAAGCGAAGGATATTCCGATTTGTTAAATGGTAAATGGAATGCAAAATGCAATGTTATAGCACCTGCATTGAATGTTTCCTTTCATGTATATGCTTTTACGATTCCTTTTAATTAAGTTGGGTCATATTCAAACATGTTGTACAAGCGAATTAGAGACTAGAATATTGCTATAACAATAAATGTTTTTCCAATGCTTGCACCACCTATTACAGGTACATAGAATTCTATTTCTTCTAGTACTTGTGCCTGTTTTACAAGTTGGTAACATCTCTTAACATTTGATTTTGCATTTCTATCCTTTTGCAAATATTGAAAATCTGTTTCGATATCATATTCTTGATAAAAAAAATCCACTGTCTATTTCTTCATATGTAAGTACATTTATTTCAAACAATTCACTCTCTTTATTTTCAAGCTCAACTATTATGCTATCAATATCAGTCCATGTTATCATTGTTTCATTCGTGAATTTTTTTCATTACATTTTATGATTTTTTCAAATAATAAATATGCATTCTCCCAAGTCGAATATTGTTCCTTAAAATTGTTCTCGTCAATATGATATGGGACATACAACATTAATCATTATCTGTAATAGTTATTAGGATCAATATGTTTATTATACTTTATGTATCTTATAACATATGGTCTCTCAGCGCCTCCTCTTTTTTTGCCTTGTAGTGTATAGCATGATGCAAATTCTGCTAAACATACATGTTCAATGTTTTCTAGTCGTTGCACATAGTGATTGATAATTGATAAAAATGTTATGTTTTCTGAATCATCTGGTTCACACTCAAGGTCTTTTAATTTATTTAGTAAAAATGTTTGATCATCTATTGTTGAAGTATTAATAAATATAAATTTTCTTGAACTAGTATTTAGTGGCATTGACAACACTATATATACAGCCTGTTGTGCATACATTTGTTGTAAGTTTAATAAATATTTTCCAAGTCTTACAATTGTTTCTATAATATCATCATTGTTTTTTTGACATTCACTTCACACATGTTTAAACATCAATTCCATTGTTTTATATAGCTTTTTCATATATGAACTATAATAAGTAGCTATAGCATATGAGTCAAGTAAAAATTGGTCATCAGTATTTGCACCCTATATTAACAAAATATTTCGAGCAAAGATATTAGTCCATATCTCTACTGGTTCTATTTTCAACAAAATTGTTCTTCATTTTAGAGTACACTTAACTGAAAAGATATAATCAGATTTGATTATAGCTATTTTTTCTAGAAAAATATCAAAATATATATGTCTCATCATGTTCCACTTTCTCTAGTGCATCAAATATTGTTCTTGCATTCACATTTTTTTTTTCATTGTCGAATTCCATAGGTTTAAGTATTTGCGTCCTTGGCATTGGTGGAATTGGAAAACTGAACTTGCAACACATCAATTTTCCTTTCCTACAAGTGCTTATGTGATGACGACGTTGAATAGTTTTTAGATTTTCATGTAGTTTATTTGAATCACAACACAAGTACTTTCAACGAAGTTTTGAATTTCAATATTCATGCTTGTTCCATAGACGGGAGAATTTTTTTATCCATAGAAATGCATGTTCATGTTGGCTTCCTTGACTTTGGAATTTTGTTACAAAGAAATAGTCAACAACATCACAAAAGTACTTGGACTCATGTAAAAATAACTAGCATAGAGAATTCATTCTACTTCTGTAATATCATACATAGGTAACAGTTTCATTTCTTATCAACGTATCAATATCATCTTCCTCTACTCTTTTTTTTTTTTTTTAGTCAATGGTTTTTTTTCTTGATGTATTTGTTGCAAATCCTTTATTAAAGGCTCCTAGATACATTCAACATTGCTAAATGAAATAAAGAAAGTTAGTGGACCCAACTATCGTATCACTGAATATAAGTTCTTGCGAAAATTTGAAAAATAGTCCGACAATGTCCATATTCATCTAAGATCCATATAGGAAATGTTTTATACAAGAATGCATTTCAAATTTGCCTTTATTTTAATGTCTTTAGCTATTAGTTTTTTTCCTTTTAACTATTCTTTTCTTATATGAATCCAAATACAACTGAATACTTCATTGAGGATAAGCATTTTTTTGTAAAGCAAATTCGTTATGTGATATAAAAAATCAAGATCTTGATGCCAAAATTTCCATTGAGCAATACCATGATATGTAAAGTTTCTAATAACATTGTCTAATTGTTTTTTCCAGTAAAACAATATGGGAAAGCTCATCTCTTCCAAATAATTAGAGAAATTTTGAGGTCTAAATTGGGTCTCCTAAGGAATATTATAAAATAATAGTGGAAATGATAAATTAATATTAGGTTACCTCATCAAGTTTTGGAGGAAAAATACAAAACTACTTTTTCAAATCGTATTTCAACCTATCTCCCTACAATTTCACTCAAATTCTAAGCAGGAGCACTCGTTGGATGCAAAGTTTAATTTTGCATCCAAGGAATACCATGTTGCATACTTTCAATGGACCCTAATATAGGAAGAATGTGAAATACATGAGAAATGTGATTGCAATCACGTTTTTTCATGCATTTCACATTTTTTCATGTAGTAGGGTCCAAAAAAGTATGAAAAATGGGTACTCTTTGGATGCAAAATCAAATTAAGCATCCAATGACTACTCCTGCTCAAAATTTGAGTAAAATCGTAAGGAGACAAATTGAAAATACAAGTTGAAAAAGTAGTTTTTTTACCTTTTTATTTTTTAATTTTCTACTCCAAAAATGGTGAATCATCTCCCATGGTTGACATCGTCATATTGAATCCTATTGGTTCTTATAAAGTTGATTTTTGATGTAAATGCTTTTTTGAGGCCTATTTTTTACCTAAAAATTTCTCTAACGACCTATCTCTAAATGTTCCCAAAGGCCTATAGCCTCACTCAAGGCAATTTTTATTTGATTATTACGAAGATCATAAATACTATATGAATCCCTAAATCCATGTAATAGTTTTTTTGTTACCGGACCTTGGTCACATTAATCATTATCGTCATTGCTTTATGTATTTGTCTTTGTCACACATGCATATGCATCTTTGTTTTGATAAAATAATTGTTTCCAATTTTTGTTTATTTTGATATTCTCTAGTCTATAGGGTGGAATTTTACACGATTGTCTCAATGCCTTCATGACTTTACGAACATGTATTCGCCCATAAAAAATATGATTTAAAACACTAAACGTATTTTAGTTTCCATGACCAATGTACTAGATTCATTTATGTCATGAGGAAGTTCAATTTGAATTCAAGATATGCCAATAGGTACATTCATTAGTCCACCAGTCAATGCCAATTATGCTTTTCAAAATTTCTTTCCAAGTTTCCAATTTTGCAAAAATGGTAACTCCAATTCATAAAGTTCTTTGAGTATGGATATTTTTCTATTATGGCTAATTCGCTTTGGAAGTGATAATTGACAACTTTGTCATTATCTAATGATTTTCTGCATTTTTGGCATATCACTTAATTTTGGACACATTGCTGATTTTTTTTTCTATGACATTTCTTTTAAACCAAGTTTGATTGCATATTTCATAGTCATAAACAAAAAAATATTGTATTTTAAAAAAATAGTGTTGTTCAACCACTATTTCATATGTATAATCAAACATGTGTAACAATTCTTTATGTTTATTAGCAAATATGCTATTTTGAAATGACTTTCGCCACTTCAATTGTCTTGTAATATAACTTGTTTTGATAACATTATTGTTTCTTATGATTTTTTTGATTTCATGCAAAAAAGAATGTGGTCTCTTGCTTATATTGATAGGCTTTGTATTAAGTTCCATAGTATCTTCATCATGTCCATTTCTTAGAGCTAGAATTTAGTGACTTGCATAGTTTTTAAGAAAACTTGTTTCAAAAACATCCTTGTTTCTTATATTTTTTTGAGTCGATGCAATGATATTCGTGATATTTTGTTTGCATTGATAAACTCTATGTCAATTTCTATGCCATTTTCATTCATGTTCATGTTTTCAAAGTCATTCATATTAACATCACTATGTTTTTTATTGGATTCTTCTATACATTGCTCTTCATTAATTGCTTCAATAGGACGTGAAATGTTTTGTTCTTGTACTATTTCATTCATAGATTCATAATGAAAATGACCTTTAATCGTTCCAAATTACATAACATGGAATATCATTTGTCTTTCTCGAACCCACGAAATTAAGCTACAACAACTAGAGTGTCAATGGACCATATGCATATAGTTATATTCAAGATATACCATATCCAATCATTAAAAAAAAGGCCATTGTCTATCTTCCTTTTTTCATATGGAATTGCTAATTGTACAACGTATCCTTGCCAATCTAATATTCCAGGAAATTGCATAATTGCATGTTCGTTCATGTATTTTTCTATGTAGTTTAATGCAAACAAATTATTATGCATGATTGCACTGCAAAAAGTATGTGAAATTATGTATGATAAACATGGAACATCATATTCATTCTCCATCAATCAACATACTGTTCCAAAACAAATTTCATCGTAAATACTTTTGAACCTGGAAAATATCCTTAACATATTTATATCCATGCTTTCTTCTATCTACATCCATCTATGTCATGTTTGTTCATACATTGTTATATTTATTATATGTTCATGTTCAATTGCTAGTGAACAATTTTTTTTGCACAAAAGTGGTTCAAAATGTCCAAAAATTTAATTTTCATCATGGAACAATGGCATAACTTCCTTTGCACAAATTTGAACTAAAATGCAAATGGTTTTTCATTGTTGCCTTTGACCAAAGTCTTATGGGATATTTTAGCTAGTTTGATAACCAATGTATACAAAATATGTCCCCCAAAGTCCTCATTCTTACCCAACGATAAATTTGAAGCTGATTTTGTCATCCTTTCCAAGTAAACATCAACACTATTTATACATGCATTTATATTAATGCATCTATATTGAATGCACATTCATAAGATAATATGGCTTCTACGTTCCCTTCATGTAAATAATTTCTGAATTTTTCTATCATTCCTTCATGCAACTTTGTTGACGTGTATCTAAAATGCAATAGAGTTCACATAGTATCGAATAAGCAATCTCCCACAACATATGCAAAATTGTTTAAATGAAATAGATTATGTTGCCTTAGTATTGCATCTATACAATTTCTTTCTATAGTAAACAAATGATTCTCCATTCATGCTTTAGCAATCACGCTTCAAACACACTTGTTCATTGATTCTTTAGCAATCATGCTTCAAAAATATTCTAAATTCATTATGAGCTATTGCTCGGTGATAAGCAGAACGTAAACAACATATAGGAAAATGAACAGGATGATATAGCTAAAACAACTTAACGTAAAAATATTTTCTACGAATGAGATATAGAATCAAAAAACAAATGAAACACAATGTACCTGATACAAATATCATAAAATATGTACCTATTTTCGAAAACAAATGATGTGTATGATTATTACACTAACGAGAAGAACACAAAGTTCTAAGAAAAAACTATCGATTCTGACAATTATGAAAAAACCATTCGCAATGAGCCCCCTAGAGAACTATTTCAGTATGCGTTGACAACATGCATGCAAAAAAAGAACGCATAATCAACACCTGGCCAATGCAAATATGAACACGTTATTAGTTAAAATTACGTCACAAAAGCTTCATAAAACTTAGAGATTTTGATTTATGATTTGTGTCAAAGAACAAGTATGCACAATAACAAACACAATCTTTCTGTGGAAAAGTTTCACACCTTCGCATTCACTCTGCCCCTAAAAAGTTCTCTAACACACTTTCCTTCCACACAATACTGATTTTTAAATGGCTGAGGTCACTTAATATCAATCACTTCACACAATGTATCATGGTTTCATATTTATTTAATTTCATATGTTTTTGTGATTCAAGGTACATATGTGTATATGATGTGTCCTGTGTAACATGTCTCACACACAAAATAGTTACATGTGGTCATTATACACGGAAACAAGAAATATAGAGTTAGATGACATTGAGAACACCATTGATTAAGCAGGTAATTTTAAGTACAAAGCAGAAATAGCTAGAAAATTTCTCTTTGCAGAATAGATTTAGAAGATGGGAATATTGTTCAAGATTCTATTTTGTTACGTGAAATTTTATCTCCAAAGTCGACGTTCCATAAAATCACATCTTTGACTTTCAATTGAGCTTTAATGGCATCTCTAAATATCACATGAAAACCACAAAATATTGAGCATAAAGCATTGATGTATGATGTTTCTTATTATTGATAACTAATATAGTTTTGAGATGCTATTCAAGCCCAATTGGAAATTGAGGATGTATTTTTCAAGAAATCATAGATAGGAAAGACAGTCAATGCTTCAATGATCACAATTTTCCCTTTCCATAGAGTGAAAGCTCTCTGCACAAGTATTTTTTACTCCTTAATAGATATACCAACCTGCACGTCCTTAACGAGGTAGGGAATAGTTTCTTCGATTAGTACTCTAACATGTATTGCTAGTAAGTTTATCTTTTGTTGTTTCATTTGTAGTTGTTTTCCATTTTAAAATTTTACATATTTAGCTATCTGGAAGAGGAATTGCATAGAGATCTGAATCTACACGGAATGAAGGATTTGCGGAGGACGCAGATGCAAATATGACATTATTTCTCTGCAAATTTGGCGTTGCATAAGATCACACCTTCGACTTTCAATTGGGTCTGAATGGAATCTCTAAATATCATATGAAAAGCATGAAATTCCCAACATAAAGCAATGAAAACTAATACAAATTGGAGATGTTATTCAAGCTGAATTGAAAATTGAGAATGTATTTTGTAAGAAATCATGAATTTGAAAAATAGTCAATGCTAAAATTGTCACTGCCTTTTCTCTCCGCAAAGTGAAAGCTATTCGTGAAGGAATTTGTTAATAGTTGTATGAAGGTGCAGGTCGTTTCCGATGTAGGGAGATCTTTGGTTAATTTTTAAGCTATTTTCCATTTATAACTTTTGTAGATGTAACTGCATGGAAGAACATTTTCACATAATTAATTAATTGATTAAATTTTGTGTTCTCATGATAAAATCTCTCCACACAATGGCAGCTCTCTCCACAAAAAATTGTTAATAGTTATGTTAAAATGCAGTCCCATAGAGTTGTGAATGTGTGGAATGAAGGATGTCCAAAGGACATTGTATATGTAAGAGAATGAGGGTTGAAATACATAGCTAAGGAAGAAGTTTTCATTGTGCATAATGAAGAATGTGCAGAGGATGGGGTATGTGCGGGAAAACAGAGGTACAAAAGGGACACATATTACTAATACATTTATTTTTCATTTGCACAATGTAATACAATGATGCAAGAGCATTCAACCCAAGGAAAATCATTGTATTTTAGTAGAGATAGGGGGGTCATGTGTTTTAAGGAATTTGGTTTCCTAAGTCTCAAATTAATGGTATATTTATGCTTTTAAGTGATTAGAATAGGAATTAATTAGATGTGTGAGGATGTTTGTAAATGCTCTCGAATAAAGGAGAACATGAGTGGTTAATAATGACAAGAGAGTTAGACGTCAATTATAACTTTAAAGGTAGTTTCATGATTCGAGGAACTAGAGAGAGTTCTTAGGAATTAATTGAAGTTAGAGGTGGACATAGAGGACATTTAGGAGTCAGTTCAGTAGATCTAGGATTTGAACCAGGATTAGTTCAGTAGAGCCTTTCTGGTATAAAAGTAAGCCTACGGGCAGAGTAAAAAAAAGAGGCCACTGATATCGAAGATCAGGCATGTGAGAGATAGAGAGTCTTGATATGTAATCACTTGTTTATACTTATATATAGAGAGGTTTATTTCCTAACTATGTAAGTGTGTGGAATGAGTATTTAATGAATGAATTACATGTAATTTATGAATTCGTAGGTTCTGTAACAAAAGGTTGCATGCAGAGTTATGTAGATACGCAGAGGAGAGAATGATTCAAAGGAATCATAAGGGATATTTGAATCCAGTTGAAGGATCAAAGTAAGCTCTAGAGAGGAAGTGAAGGGAGAATTCACGGAGTTAATTTCAGAGGAAGCGGAAGAGCAGAAAACCGAAACCTTGAAGAAAAACCCAAAACCACAAGGAAAAACACTAAAGGACGATGTAAAGTTAAAGGAAAGGAATCAGTGGAGAAGGGAAGAGGTGATGCATAAGAACCATTAGATCTCATAGATCAATGGTCATCGCATGAGAGAAGAGTGTGGGAGATAACTGATGAAAAGGTGAGTTTATAAGCGGAAGTTGTATTTCAGGCAAGGTTTAAATGGTAAGTGGTATGGAAGGGTGAGCACCCGATTCCACTCACCATCCAACATGTATCACAAAGGTGGTCAGGGGAAACCGCTTTATCAAGCGGTTAATCCCCATGCTCGTTGTCTATCCAAAACCAACATCAACCGTCAGATATGAAGAAGGAAGATCGATGGTGGAGGGTCGTCGTTCTGTTCTGTTGATTAGGTGAAAGTCCTACCATTGGATCGAGTCTAGATCGACGGTCATAATTTGATTGCTGATCGGAGTTTGAATGGAGAGCGCAATGGAAAGGCGATGGATGAGTGTGGACCTGACGATAATTATGAACATGGGTTTATAATGTTTGAAGTCCAGCCTATGTGTTTCGATCGGGTTATTCCTTTGTATTCTGATATAATTGAAGTTCCACGTTTAAAGGTAAGTTTATGCGATAAATGCTATGTAACCAATGTTTAAAGAGGGAAGGTTATATATATGTGGTTAAAGGGTTAGCGAAAGCTTAAACTAAGGTTTATGGGAGTGAATGAGTCCCGATAGAAGGGTTTAATGAAAGGCTTTAATAAAGTCATAAATGAAGGCTTGAGGGTTGATTAAAATCCCGATAAGTGGATATTGCCTAAGGGTTAGGCTATGTTGGGTTTTAATAAATTATTCCACAGAGATTAAGAAAGGGGTCCTTAACCATTGATGGTTGAGATTTTGACTCGTTAGAGAGTTAAAATTCCTAGGACAAATGTACTTATGCATTGTAGATGCATACTGTGGGTGTAAGCAGGGGTAACCCTGGCATCATTTGGTATCAGAGCAGAATTGTAATTGAAACAATTGGTGTTAAAATAGAACAAAGAAATTCTATGTGAAAGAATTGAGAACAAAGTTATGTTTTAAGATGTTTATGCAGGTAAGGAAGGATCAGATTCTAATCTGATAGAAAGTAGGTGCACAGAGGTGATGTGTAGCAAAACTTACAGATGCAAAAAATAGAGGACAATCCATTCAAGCTACAGGTGGAATGGTGAAACAAGATCATGCTGAGATCTTGAAGGTGAGGTGATATGTTCTTTTTTTATTTGAGAATGTGTGTTTATACATTGATATGTAGATGAAAACATAAGAAGGTGTGAAGGTTGCAACAATCTAGAGCAAGGAGTGTTCAATTGGTTCCAGAGGAAAGAACCAGAGAAATGCTAAGAGACTGAGCTCAGAGGAGAGAAGCTTAGTAAAGAATATGTAGCAAGAAGGAGACTTGTTACCACAGAGGTAATGTTGTAGCTCACAAAGGAAATTCCATAAAGGATGTGGGTAGAATTGCTAAAGGATGAAAGAAGATGGTAAGACCTTCTAAGTGAAAGAAGAAGTGGTCAGAACCAAGTATTTCATGGTGATTGAAATACAAGAGAACAATTGTGTTCTTGAGAAGGTGCAGATGAGTTGAAGCCTAAAGGAGTAGAGAAGAGTGCTCAAAGGAGGTTCCAGAGATAGAGAACCAAGTGCTTGCCAAAAGACCAAGTACAGATGAAAGCTTGGTGAGGTAAGTTGCATCAAGGAGGACTTGTTGTTGTATAGGCTTTGATGCAACTCATAGTGGGTGAGTGAGGAGCTTATGAAGAGAGAGGAGAAGAAGATGGCTACTAATAGTCATAGCAGAGGTTCTGAGGAAGACCACAACAGAAGAAAGATGAAGAAAGAGGATGCCAAGGCAAATGGAAAGAGAATGAGTCAAGAGGAAATTGACAAAGAGATTGCAGAGTTAAAAGAACAACTCGATGCATTAAGGAGAATACTTGAGGAAAGCCAGAGACTAGGTTGGGTCTTGAGGAAGAAGCCAATGAAGTGGCATAAGTTGCAGAGAAGGCTACAATAGAGGCAAGTAAGGTGGCTGATGGAAGAACTCAAAGAAGCTGAGTTGGAAATGAAAATAGAAGTGTCCATTTGTGAAGTAGAATAGGGTGAAGCTCTGAGAGAAGATGAAGACTCGAAGACTGAAACTTCAAGTGAGGCCAAAGGGTCACATGGTTTTAAATCTGACAATTTGTGTATGTTTGCAGGTGAAACATGTAAAGAAGGAAAATTTGCTAATATTGTCATAAAGGAGGAAGAATACAAGCAGAATATAAATTCTGTTTTGGAAGAAGATGAGATAGAAAGGTCTCATATACAGTTGGGGAAAGATATAAAGTAACCAAGTGAAGGGCTTGAGGAGATTGAAGAGGAGACCATCGAAGAATTTCTGAATCATATGAAGGATTTAGAACAGCAAGGAGATATGATGGCTGAAACATCAAGTGGGACCATAGGGTCTTATGTTTTTAAGACTGATAGTTTGTTTGTGGATGCAGAACAAATGAAGGAGAATATTAATGCAGATGGTGAGACAAGGATAGCTCTTGGAGAAGGTAAACAACAAGAGATTAAAGGAAAACTTGAAGAAGAGACTATGTTAGCTGAAAACATAGTAAAGGATCATCAGTTCACTATGATGACAAACACACTAGAAATAGCCATGGAAACTGTTGAGACAGTGAGTAAGAAAGAAGGAAATTTACTGAAAGATGTTAAGAAGGAAGAACCCTATGCAAAGGATTTAACCTTGGGAGAAGGAACACTAACAAAGGAGTGTTTTGTAGAGGATGAGCAATCTTTTGAAACTATCAGAAGTATGGAAGAGTATCTTTCAGAAGATAAAAACTCTGAAGTAAAGGAGGATGGAGAATGTCTCTTAAATGAGAGAAGTAGTGATTTATTGCAGTAGAAAGAACTTAATAATGCATTGATATTTGAAACTGTGACAACACAGGAAGAATTTCTTATGAAAGAAAGAGATGAAATTCAGTCTGAAGAGCTGATATGTGAAGCAACAGTTGAGACTGTTGAACCTTGTGATTTTCAAATTGATAATTTGTTTATAAATGCAAGAATTATAAGTGATGATGAAGTACTTATGAAGTATCACAGAGAAATTGCATTGCTGGAAAATTCAGAGTATGACAGTGTGATTGCAGAAGAAGGAGTTCACTATAGTGGACAAGAGTAGGAAGACATCATTAGAGCAGATGATGTGGGGGAGAGACTAGTTGACAGTCTCATGAATTCTTTTGAGAATTCAAAACAACATACTGATGTGCTGACAGAGGAGAAAGAAACAGAGCAACAAACTGAATTGTTTCCAAAGGAAGATAAGGCACAAAAGCCTTATGTTTTTTATTTTAACAAGTGTTTTGTGAGTGCAGGTTTTGTTGCAGATGCTGAAGGAAATTTGGCACAGATGAGTAGCCAAATAAAGATGAAAGAAGAAGATTTTGTGGAAGAATTCAATCCATGGAACAGAGATGCTCAATTGCTAGAGAGAATGCTGGAAAGTCATGATTCAGTGCAGACAGAAATAATCATGAAAGAGGGTAAGGATGAAAGGGAGGCAACAAGAATAACAGAGCAAGTAAGAATGAGAGGAAGAGTAAGAGTAATTGATAGCATTCGACAAATCCAAGAAGAAGAACAACAGATTGAAGAGTTGGTGGACAGCAACAACCTGAAACAAAGAGAAAGAGGTAGAAGTAAGTGGAAAAGTATAGACCAGTCCAAGGATGTACTGGAGATGGAGATTGAAGAATTATGGTAGTTAATGATGAAACAGGCCATAGGAAGGAAAATGATAGCAGAAGGAAACATGATCAATCAAAATTCGAACCTGATTGATAAGGAGAGGAAGATGAAACAGAAAATAGCAGACATACAACAACAACAAAGGTGCAGAGCTTTCAAACAGTTACAAACTAAATTTTGGGACCCTGGAGGTTTTCTATCAACACATGAAGACACATGATCAGGAGATCATGAATATTTTCTACTTTGGGAGTCTAATGCAGGAGCATTCAACCCAAGGAAAATCATTGTATTTTAGTAGACATAGGGGGGTCATGTGTTTTAAGGAAGTTGGTTTCCTAAGTCTCAAATTAATGTAATATTTAGGCTTTTAAGTGATTAGAATAGGAATTAATTAGATGTGTGAGGATGTCTGTAAATGCTCTCGAATAAAGGAGAACATGAGTGGTTAATAATGACAAGAGAGTTAGAAGTTAATTATAACTCTAAAGGTAGTTTCATTATTCGAGGAACTAGAGAGAGTTCTTAGGAATTAATTGAAGTTAAAAGTGGACATAGAGGAAATTTAGGAGTCAGTTCAATAGATATAGGATTTGAACCAGAATTAGTTCAACAGAACCTTTCTGGTATAAATGTAAGCCTACGGGCAGAGTAAAAAAAAGAGGCCATTGATATTGAAGATTAGGTATGAGAGAGACAGAGAGTCTCGATCACTTGTTTATACTTATATATATAGAGGTTTATTTCCTAACTGTGTAAGTGTGTGAAACGAGTATTTAATGAATGAATTACATGTAAGTTATGAATTCGTAGGTTCTGGAACATAAGGTTGCAGGTAGAGTTCTGTAGATATGCATAGGAAAGAATGATTCAGAGGAATCATAAGGGATCTTTGAATCCAGCTGAAGGATCAGAGTAAGCTCTAGAGAGGTAGCGAAGGGAGAATTCACGGAGTTAAGTTTAGAGAAAGCGGAAGAGTGGAAAACCGAAACCCTAAAGAAAAACCCAAAACCACAAGGAAAAACACAGAAGGACAAAATAAAGTCAAAGGAAAGGAACGAGCGGAGAAGTGAAGAGGTGATGCATAAGAACCGTTAGATCTCATAGATCAACGATCATCGCATGAGAGAAGAGTGTGGGAGATAACTGACGAAAAGGCGGGTTTATAAGCGGAAGTGGTATTTCAGGTGAGGTTTAAATGGTAAGTGGTATGGAAAGGTGAGCGCCCGATTCCACTCACCATCTGACACATAGCACAAAGGTGGTGAGGGGAAACCGCTTTATCGACTGATTAATCCTCAGTCTATTCAAAACCAACATCAACCTTCAGATATGAAGAAGGAAGATCGATGGCAGAGGGTTGTTGTTCTATTATGTTGATCGGGTGAAAGTCCTACCGTCGGATCGAGTCTAGATCGATGGTCGTAATTTGATCGCTAATCAGAGTTTGAATGGAGAGCGAAATTGAAAGGCAATGGATGAGTGCAGACCTGATGACAATTATGAATGCGGGTTTATAATGTTTGAAGTTTTCCCTATGTGTTTCGGTCGGGTTATTCCTTTGTATTCCGATATAATTGAAGTTCCACATTTAAAGGTAAGTTTATGCGATAAATGCTATGTAACCAATGTTTAAAGAGGGAAGGTTATATATATGTGGTTAAAGGGTTCGCAAAATCTTAAACTAAGGTTTATGGGAGTGAATGAGTCCCGATAGAAGGGTTTAATGAAAGGCTTTAATAAATTCATAAATGAAGGCTTGAGGGTTGATTAAGATCCCGATAAGTGGATATTGCCTAAGGGTTAGGCTATGTTTGCTTTTAATAAATTGTTCTGCAGAGATTAAGAAAGGGGTCCTTAACCATTGATTGTTGAGATTTTGACTTGTTAGAGAGTTAAAATTCTTGGGACAAATGTACTTATGCATTTTAGATGCATACTATGGGTGTAAGTGGGGGGGAACCCTGGCATCACACAAGCAGGAAGGGTAATCGAAGTGTTGGGAGTGCAAAGTGAGGAGACAATATGTTAATAGGAAAGGAAACAAATGACAGATTTATGACACGTCCTGAGCTATATCGTTATCTAGATAGACTATTATTTAGATTTTTAATCATCCCAATGCTTTCGATGGAATATGGATGACATACAAAAAATTTCTTTACCTAAAATATTATGCAATAGCTAGAGTTATAGTAAGAAATATAATGAAACTTGTGTCTGAACATGAAGGAATTACCATAATTTTTATGGTAATGACAATTGAATTGAAACAAAGCAACCGATATTATTCCCAAATCACATGTTGATGACAAAAAAAATTACATGTGAATGCCCATTTTGACTCATTGGGTGTCAGGATGATATGACGAAAAAATCATTATGATAGTAGGAATTGGTATCAATTTCAGAGGTGGCACATGTATGCCATCCTTTTCGAATTGAATTGAAAAATATTTCACACATATTCCACAAAAAAAGTGTATCGATCTGAATCTGCAAGTACTAATGATAAATCTAATGTAATGATCATATATAAAAAAAAGGGAAAATGTTGTGAATCTATTAGAGTTATAAAACACCATCCAACATAACAAACCCAACAAAAGAACCAATACAAAAAATTTCATAGTATATGACAATTCAGCAGAATAGAACAAACCGCAACTGCAATAAGAAAAGTAGCGCAACAATCACACGAGAATAGATAAATCCATGCTATTAACACATACAAAAGTTAAAGGAATGTCAACTATGAAGAGCGTACAATGAGGAAGAGGTTATATTGTTTACCAATCTAGTATGATCCAATCACACTAGGTGGCCCTTAAGAGAGAGGGCTCCTTTCACTTAGGGGAATGGTTTACATGACAGGTCACAAATACACCAATTAACCTAACAAGAGTTATGTGGAAGCCCCTATTCAATTATAATGTTATGTGCCAACAATATTGGTAAATGATGTGCTGCAAAGGCATCATAAATCTTGTTAAGAGACAAAATGAGCACTAATCAATTTGTTGTTAAAGGTGATACCATATGCTTATATTCTTAGCACATAATATTATAATCGAGAAAACAATTTCATCAATGATTCATCATATTGATTGAATGAATGTCAGTTTTATGAAATTGAAACCTTATTAATGATTAATAGTTTATAGTAAATGTGTTGTTGTAAATTAATGTTTCTTATTTTAAAAATAAATAATGATATTTGTTATTTAATGTTTATTAGAGTTTATTTAAATTAATTTCATGTTTGTAGAATAAATTTTCCTTTGTATCACCATTCTCACACACATATGCCATCCTCCGCACCTTCAAATCTTGTCCCACATGATTAAACATGCAAAATTTTTCATTGGAAAAGAGTTTAAAATGAAATAATACAAGATAAATACACTAGCAACTCTTGTCGTGCTTTCACTGTGAGAGCACTAACCGAAGAAACACCACATAAAATTTGTACATATGTTCTATTTGTATTGAATTTTGAAAATATCAACATGCTAAAGGTTATTGTGAAAGAGCCAATTGATAATATAGAAAAAAGTTGTGAAAAAATCCACTGGCAGGAAATCTATACGAAAAAACACAAAACTGTAGATGAAACTTTTTGTTACACTCAAATAATACAGATTCAACATACTTTGATGCCTAGTTGAATGTTATACTCACTAGCACAAACCCTAGCTTTCTCATACAAACCCCTTCCTTTTCACATCTTTCATTGCACACAAGAAAACAATAACCTAAGAAAAAAACCAAGAGATTACAAACACGTTAAATACATACCTTATTAGCTAAATCTGCAAAAGTTTTAAATGCAAAATAATTTAAAATTAATTTCGTCTGTGTGGAATAAAGTTCCATTTGCACTCCAGTTCTCCTTCACATTCCCCTTTCTCCGTGCAGCGAAAGCTTCACACAAGGGAAGCATCACACAAGCAAGTTGTGCACAATGAAACATAATAATAACAAATTAACATTAATAGTTTGACATTAATTTCACCCATGCTGAATAAAGTTCCCTATGCACCCTCCGTTCTCTCACACATACCCCATCCTCTGCACAGTCAAAGCTCCACGCAATGAAACATAATAATATTAATTTGAAATTTGTTCATAGTTAAATTAATTAAAGTTCCATCTGCATCCTCATTCTCCCACACATACCCTGTCATCAGCACATCCTTCATTCTACAAATATTCATAGCTTTATAAAATCACATCTCTATGCAACTTCTTTCCCACACAACTAAATTTGTGAAGGTTTCAACTACAAACAAGTTTAAAATTAATTTCGTCAATACACAATACAATTCTCTCTTCGCACAATGAAACATAATAATAACATATTAGCGTTAATAATTTAACATTAATTTCCCTATGCATCCTCATTCTCCCACAAATACCCTGTCCTTCGCACAGTAAAAGCTTCGCACAAGGAAAACTTCACACAAAAAAGCTTCCCATAATGAAACATCGCCATCATTCATTCCACATATATTAACATTGATAGTTTAACAATAACTTTGTCCCTACTGAATAAAGTTCCCTATGCATCCTCGTTCTCCTACACATAACCCATCCTCTGCACAGTAAAATCTCCACACAATTAAATATAATAATATTAATTCAAATTTTGTTCATAGTTAAATTAATTAAAGTTCCCTCTACATCCCCGTTCTCCCACACATACCCCTTCCTCTACAAAGTTTCATAGCTCTATAAAATCACAACACTACGCAACTTCTCTTTCATACATACTTTGTCCTCTGCAGAGAAAAAGCTATGCATAAGAAAAAATAATAATATTAATTGCATATTTTTCAAACCCCCCCCCCCCCCCCCCCCCCCCCCCGCCCCTCCTCCTTTGCAAAGGACTTGAAATGTGTCAATTCTAGTACCATTGGGTAGAGAAATAACAATACACTGTCAGAGCACGCAAAAAAGTCACATCTTTACGCAACTACCCTCCTGCACAACTAAATCGATGAATGTTTCAACTGCAAACACATTTAAAATTAATTTCCTCACTACATAATACAATTTCCTTTACACACCCATTCTCCCACACATACTTCATCCTCCGCACAATAAAAATCCATGGAAAGAAACATAATAATATTAAATGCAAAATTTGTTCACCCCCCCCAGCTTATGCAAAGGGCCTACAACCACGTCAATTTTGACATCATTGCAGATAGTGTAAGTGTCAGAGAACTAACCAACGCAATGCCCACTCAAAATAATTGGAGATTTGTTTAGCCCTACCTGCACCCCTCCCACCTTATGTAAAAGGTCTGCAACTGCATCAATTCTGGCATCTTTGGGCAGAGCAATAACATACCAGTGTCACTATTAGAGCACTAACCAAAATAATGACCACTCACAATTATGAGGCATTGAAAAATACAAAAAATAAAACATCCTTCACTAGGGGAATTATGTCATGTCAAACCTCCCTTAACTAATCGAAAATTAGAATTAAGGTTTCCTGGAAATTGGAATTTTTTTTATTTATTTTATTTTTTAATTTACAAAAAATAGAAACATTAAGCATTTTCCCAAAACTTTGGTTAAATTACAAAATCCCACTGAAATAATGTAGATTCAACACACTAACCACGAGGTGAATGCTATAGTCCCTCAGAAATAATGAAAGTGCATATTCAAATAATTAAAGTAAAGAAATATTGCCTTTAACATAGAATTCCTCGAACATTAAGTTATTTATTTATTTTTAAATTGAGGTGTAATATTTTAAAAGGTTTGAGAATACTTTTTATTTCAATTAATTCACATTTAAAAGTTATTTCAAAAAAATCCAAATTCATTTATGACAAAGAACGTTTCATACGCTTTATATGTATATACACATTTTTAGGAAATATGGTCTAACCATTGATGATCCCCTCGTTAAGAAGAGAAAAGCCAATGGTTAGAACATATTTGTAATCCAAACAGCCACACCAACAGTGCTCTAACATCATAGATGTCAGAGCCCCAATCATATTGCTCTGGGCTGTCCCATCTGAATTATGTATAATATCTCCTGCTTCATCTTTGAGTACCTCACTTTCCATTTTCACCAGTAGATCTGGAGATGATTTAGTCTCCCACCATCTGAGCAACGTTCCAGTAAAACACTGAATGATAGTATTACATGCTTCAACTTCATTCTTTCCTTTGAGACACATTAACTTGTACTCTGTGAACATCATGTCAATCATTTGTCTGATCTGGCCAACATTGAGATTATCAATGTTCCATTCTCTATGTGAATCAGGGAAAAATGTGTGTTTCTGGAATTTTTCCTTTTCTATCTAAATTGGGAGGTGGATATTTACTGAACCGACTTTCTAGTGGTTCATAGATGGGAAGGATTTGAGATTCTGATTCTTTTTCTTCCTTAAATAAGGAAGCAATTGAAATTTCTTCTGTATCTTCAGATTTATCCGAGGAGGTTTGAGCTACTTCCTTTGGAAACAAATTTGGAAATATGTGAACTGGTTTGACAGGATTCTGTATTTTCACATTTCTCTTATATAAGAAAGAAGTAAAGACTGGTTTATCTATTATGGACAAACCTATTTTTTCAACTTTTTTTGTTAAGTCTGTTAACAATCTCTTAGTAGTACTAATGTGATCTCCCATTTTTTCTTCTACTTCTTCAATCTTATTAAGAGTTTCTTTAACATAAGATCTTACAATAGAAGATGAATATTGTACATCATTAAGACACTTATTTACATCATTAAGAGAAACTTGGACAGTATTAAACTGTTCTTTTATTTCAACTGATTTTGTTGTGCTCATTTCAAGCCCTTTTACTGTAGTATTAGTCCAGTTTATGTGTTCAATGCCTTTTTGTATGCTTCCATATATACCCAGTGCATTTTCATCCTTAAGCACCAAAGGAATGGCCTTTGCAGCGTTCTGATTTTCTCCTAGGATGATACATTTATATGGAGGGAAAGTAGATGGTGTCTCTACTTTACTGCCATGTAGAGTAGTCCAAGAATGTTTGGCTGAGGAGTAAGATGTTGTGTTAGTCATCAACACGTTTTGTGATTGAGTCTTTCTTTTCCATACATAAAAAGAAATCTTGTAATCAGTTCCATTTTCTGAAATAATATGAGTAGAGTGTTGTTCATTCTGCATTTGAGTATTTGTGCACTTGAGTAAATGTATGTTGTGTAGTAGTTTTTTTCAAAATATCTTTTCCTTGAAGTTCGCTAAAAGTTCGCCAGATCTTTGCCAAAGGATAGAAGGAATGCCAGACCGTTAAAAGGCGATGGAAGCCATGTGAAAGGTCGACAGAGCAATAAATATCCGAGTAGGTTCGTGTATGGGTTCATGTTGGGTTCATGTAAAGGAATATAGTTGAATACAGTCAAAGAGATGCAAAAAGGCCAACTGTTGAGCAAGCTTATGTGAGAAGCCCTTGCAAGAAATTGGTACAGAGCCAAAAGGAGTTTTGGTTTAGGTTAATACTCAAAACACTCTATATCAGTAATGGAACCATTCAGAAAGTCTATTTCTTTCCGTCAAATAGAAGAAAGAGAATCTTCTGCTATATAAAATCCCCTCAGAGATATGTTTGCATCTTGTTCTAGTCGTGTGTTAAACCAAGCCGAACTAGAATATGAAGAATCACAGCCATCTACAATATGGAAACTTCCTAGCATTTTTGCATCATAAGTTTATTCAGATCTGTTTGTATTTCACTTAAAAGCTGCCACTAGAATCAATATTAAAGAGTCTATAAGCCAAATCCAAGAAAACTCCGACAGTGTACAGTCTATCCCTCTTCTTGATCCAAAGCAATTACAAGATGAAGCAAAAAGGCTTAAAACCAAATATTTACATCTAGGATGTATTAGAATTGGCATAAATCCTCTGACCCATCAAGGCCTGAATACTTTTGTGCTAGCCATTGTAAGAGATTTAACTCATAACAAATACACCAATTCAATGATAGGAGTAATAGTTGCTCCCTTGTCTAATGACCCAGTCTATTTCGATTGTTACCAAAATTTTTCAGTTTATGTATTTTATGAAACTATTGATCAAATCCTACAACTACAAATCCAGACTACCGGATTTGATATGCACAAAAAGAGACATAACATTGCTATCTAGACAAGAGGTTGTTTTCGACATACTAATACTTTGTATCCAATTATCCTCCATGCACCTAGTAAAGATTCCAAGTCTAGTGTTGTTGTTTTAACTGATTCAAAAAATCAGAAGATTGAACACCAGACTATCTGCTGGGAAGATCTCACTTTCCCAGAACACTGGGTCGTTTCAAATCCCAAACCTCTGGTTTTAAGAAAAATAACTTCTGCAGATATCCAAGAAAATCAATCCTCTGTCATCCTATCTTTTCCTAGAAGATCCACAATAGACCGCAGAAGAATTGAAGAAGCCTACAGAAGCTCATCAGCTTATCGTGATCCAAGCATTGTAGATACCGCCTGCTCCAGTTCTATTTTAAATCCTTGCCGTCATATTTCATTATTTGAGTTTGCACAGATTGTAAATTTTTCTTCATTAGAAGTAAAATGTCCTGAGTGTCATTCATCTGTAAATTTGAGCATTCTTGCTGAAACTACCATACATGATTACCATCATCCTCGGATTGGTGAAACACCTCCTTCCACATCTATAAATCCATGTCCCAATCCGAAATGTTCAGACATCCCATTTCCACATGAGTCAGACCATGTTCTCATGATGCATGAACTGCCCACCTTAGAAGATCCAAGAATGACAGAAATGTTCAATAAAATGAGACCATCAAATATGCCTAGGTATGGCTTAGGTTATTTGGAACAGATGAACAACCTCATCCCAGAGTCAAGATTTTGCTCCTTACCATCTGACTATAAAAAGCCCTCTGTGCCAGAGATGTAGAAATTTTTTACCCTAATGGATGGTTGAAGAAAGACCAAAATAGAGTCTCAATGGATGAAAGAGATGTTGAATTGGGACATCTACACACACCTTGAGGTAGAGCAATTTAGCCTCAGCCATACGGTTGAAGAGAAGATTAAGCTATCCCAGGATTGGAAAGAGTATATGGATAAAACTAATTCCTGGATTTCTTTTTATGTATGGAAAAGAAAGACAGTCAAAAAATGTTTTGATGACTAACACAACATCTTCCTCCTCAGCTAAACATTCTTGGACTACTCTAGATGGCAGGTAAGTAGAGACACCATCTACTTTCCCTCCATATAAAGGTATCATCCTAGGAGAAAATCAGAACGCTGCAAAGGCCATTCCTTTGGTGCTTAAGGATGACAATGCACTGGGTATAGATGGAACAATACAAAAAGCCAGTGAACAAATAAGCTGGACTAATACTGCAGTAAAAGGGCTTAAAATGAGCACAACAAAATCAATTGAAATAAAAGAACACTTTGATATTGTCCAAGTTTCTCTTAGTGATGTAAATAAGTGTCTTAATGATGTACAGTATTCATCTTCTGTTGTAAGATATTATGTTAAAGAATCTCTTAATAAGATTGAAGAAGTAGAAGAAAAAAATGGGAGATCACATTAGTACTACTAAGGGATTGTTAACAGACTTAACAGAAAAAGTTGAAATAATAGGTCTATCCAGAACAGATAAACTAGTCCCTACTTCTTTCTTATATAAGAGAAATGTGAAAATACAGAATCCTGTCAAACCAATTGACAGATTTCCAAATTTGTTTTCAAAGGAAGTAGCTCAAACCTCCTCAGATAAATCTGAAACTACAAAACAAATTTCAATTGCTTCCTTATTTAAGTAAGAAAAAGAATCAGAATCACAAATCCATCCCATCTATGAACCACTAGAAAGTCGGTTCATAAATATCCAGCTCCCGATTTAGATGGAAAAGGAAAAATTCTAGAAACACACATTTTTCCCTGATTCACATAGAGAATGAACATTGATAATCTCAGTGTTGGCCAGATCAAACAAATGATTGACATGATGTTCACAGAGTACAAGTTAATGTGTCTCAGAGGAAAGAATGAAGTTGAAGCATGTAAGACTATCATTCAGTGTTTTATTGGAACGCTGCTCAGATGATGGGAGACTAAATCATCTCTAGCTCTACTGGTGAAAATGGAAAGTGAGGTACTCAAAGATGAAGCAAGAGATATTATACATAGTTCAGATGGGACAACCCAGAGCAATATGATTGGGGCTCTAACATCTATGATCTTAGAGCACTGGTGCAGCTCTGAGACAGAGATTGCTGATAAGCATGAGGTCATACTTATGAACCTCAAATGTAATAAGATGTCACAATTTGAAAACTTTCACTGAGATTGGATGCATAGAATATATGAGGTGAAAGATTCAAAAAAATTGTTATGGGAACAGGTATATCTTGCGGCTTTGCCTTTTAGATTTGTTGACTATATTAGACTACAAGAAGTATTTCAATTACCATTTGAATCTTATACCTGGGGAGAAATCTATTCTCTCATTACAAAGGCACTGCTTAGTCTGTGTACTAGCTATAAGGTAAACAGATCCTTAGAAAAATTGTCAAGGCTTCCAGATAGTAAATCTATCTGTAGTAAATATGGTCTAACCATTGATGATCCCATGGTTAAGAAGAGAAAAGCCAAAAAGAAAGCAAAGAAGGAATACAAGCAGACTACCAAATATCACAAAGGTAAAAGACAGGTCTCTAATAGATCCAAAGCCTCTTCAAGGCCCAGAAAGGGATGCTACAAGTATGTCCCTAGAACACATTACTACAAGCCTTTCGATATACACTTACATAACTCCAAACAAGAGAAATGGAACAAGCTCACCTGTTGGCTTTGTGCTAAAACTGGACACACTTCTAATAAATGTTCAGTAGGAGAAGAGTCGAAGAAAAATAGAGGAAAGAAATCTCAATCTCTGTACAGACGGGGTAAAGCTGTCAAAACCGAGACCCAAATACAGTGCATGAAATGTGGTTCAAAGAGTCATCGAACAGATCACTACCCCAACGTAGCATTCAGAGAACAAATTCAGTAGCAACAGCTAGAAGAATCATCTGCTGATTCATATAGCTCCTATTATGATTCTTCCTCTATAGAAGAATTAAATACACATATGCAACCTTGTGATTGTTCAGATTCAGAAAATTGTCAATGCCCATTTTGTTCTGACTATTACAATGAATCCTCCACTAAAGAAGCTTATACAACACCATAGAAAGAAAAGGTGTTGATGGCTCAGACAGAAGAAGAGGAGATGAAAATCCTTTCACAAATTTGCACCATGGAAGAAGGAGATATGAAAAATAGAGTCAGTGAAGCATTTCTGGATCAGCTTTGTTCTTCCAATTCTTCCAAAAATTCTACTAAAAAAACATTGTTTGTATATGCCTCTTTTGAGAGAAACACAAGATCTTTCCATAAACATCAATTGTAGGATAAGGTTCGCTCACTTACCTTGGGGGAGGTAAGCAGAGAAATACATAATCTCAAAACTGAAATCTCTGTTTTACAATCTAAAATACGAGAATTATAAAAAGGAAAACAACCCAACACAGATATAAATGAATGGACTGCTACAACTAAAGAGCCGAAAGTTGAGATCATTGAAGGAAAAAGATATCCTATCATAGGATTTAGAGAAAGCAGATTTTGGCTGTTGAATATTAGCAACACCATGTACAGGTAAACATTTGCATACAAGGTGAAATGTTTTCATTAATTGCACTCCTGGATTCTGGTGCAGATGTAAATATACTAAACACTAAAGTTATTCCAGCAAAATACTGGATCTCTGCAGACATAAAATTGTTGGTCTGGGAAACAAAACACTCAGGTATGAAGTACCAAAGGCTTCTATCTGTTTTGACCAACATTGTATAAAGCTAAAGTTTGCAGTTGCATATATTCCAGTAGATTGTATTTTGGGTAATATCTTTTTGGCCGTAGTAGAACCCCATGGTTCAGTAAGACTGAAAGGAAATAGAGCTGGCTATTTCATTATTGTTCCAACCTCTAAAGGAAGTTCAAAAAGAATTGAGATGCCATACATCTCAAATCCAAGAGTCTCTACCATGGTCCAAACCATTAAAGAATTAGACAAAGCTGAAGCTAAATTGACAGATCTCAAAGATTTGAAATCTACGATATAGGTAGAAGAACAGTTGAAAAATCCTCTAATTAAAAAGAAAATTGTTGATCTCAAAAAGAGGATAGAAGATTATTGTTGCTCAGAAGAGCCAAATGCCTTCTAGCATCGAATGCAACACATGATTGAATTGCCATATAAAGCATAATACACTGGGAAGCCTTGTAAAAGCAAAGCAATCCTAATGAATAAAGAATACAGAGAACTGTGTGAAAAAGAAATCAAGCAGTTACTGGATAGGAAGCTTATCAGAGAATCTGATAGTCCATGGAACTGCTATGGATTTTATGTAAATAAAAGGTCAGAGCAGATTAGGGGTATTCCAAGACTTGTGATAAATTACAAACCCTTAAACTCTGTCCTTGCTGATAACACCTATCCTATTCCTCACAAAGGAGATCTTATAGGAAGGATAGCAGGAGCAAAGATATTTTCAAAATTTGATTTGAAATCAGGCTTCTGGCAGGTCGCCATTTCTGAGAAAGACAAATTCAAGACAGCTTTCAGCGTACCTGCAGGACACTATGAATGGAACGTAATGCCTTTTGGTTTGAAGCATGCTCCCTCCAAATTCCAAAAGGTAATGGATTCCATCTTCAAGCCATATTTTGATTGGCTTCTGGTTTATATTGATGATATTTTAATTTTTTCAAAAAATATCCAAGACCATTTTAAACATGTACAGACATTTGTACAATTAGTAAAAAGAAATGGATTGGTCTTGAGTAAGAAAAAGATAGAAGTATTTCAGACTTCTATAAAATTCCTTGGCCACACTATATTCAATGGTCAGATATCACTGCAAAAACATGCCCTGGAATTTTCTGATAAATTTCCAGATGTCATCACTGATAAGACCCAACTTCAGAGGTTTTTGGGATGTCTCAATTATGTTAGCAATTTATATCAAGACTGTGCAAAAGATAGAAGACTGCTAAACCAGAGACTGAAGAAAGAACCACCTCAATGATCCGAAGCACACACAAGGGTGATTTTTCAGCTGTTCTTCTACCCGTATTGTAGATTTCAGATCTTTGAGATCTGTCAATTTAGCTTCAGCTTTGTCCAATTCTTTAATGGTTTGGACCATGGTAGAGACCCTTGGATTTGAGATGTAAGGCATCTCAATTCTTTTTGAATTCCCTTTGGAGGTTGGAATAGTAATGAAATATCCAGCTCTATTTTCTTTCAGTCTTACTGATCCATGGGGTTCTATTGCTACCAAAAATATGTTACCCAAAATATAATCTACTGGAATATTTGCAGCTGCAAAATTTAGCTTTATACAGTGTTGGTCAAAACAAATAGAAGCTTTTGGTACTTCATACCTGAGTGTTTTGTTTACCAGACCAACAACTTTTCTGTCTGCAGAGATTCAGTATTTTGCTAGAATAACTTTAGTGTTTAGTATATTTACATTTGCACCAGAATCCAGGAGTGCAGTTAATGAAAACATTTCAACTTGTATGCAAATGTTTACCTGTACATGGTGTTGCTGATATTCAACAACCAAAATCCGTATTTCTCTAAATCTTATGATAGGATCTCTTTTTCCTTCAATGATCTCAACTTTCGGTTCTCTAGTTGTAACAGTCCATTCATTTATATCTGTGTTGGGTTGTTTTCCCTTTTCTAATTATGCTATTTTAGACTTTAAAACAAAGATTTTAGTTTTGAGATTATGTATTTCTCTGCTTAACTCCCCCAAGGTGAGTGAGCTAACCTTACCCTGCAGTTGATGTTTTTGGAAATACCTTGTGTTTCGCTCAAAAGAGGCGTCTACAAACAATGACTTTTTAGCAGAATTTTTGGAAGAACTGGAAGAATGAAGCTGATCTAGAAATGATTCAGTGAGTTTGTTTTTAATATCTCCTTCTTCCATGGCATGAATTTGTGAAAGGATTTTCATCTCCTCTTCTTCTGTTTGAGCCATCAACACCTCTTGTTTCTGTGGTGCTGTATAAGCTTCTTCAGTGGAGGATTCACTGTAGTATTCAGAATTAGAGTCAACACAAAATTGGCATTTACAATTTTCTGATATCTTTCACCTCATATATTCTTTGCATCCAATCTCGGTGAAAGTCTTCAAATTGTGACATCTTATTACATTTGAGGTTCATAAGTAGGACCTCATGCTTATCAGCGATCTCTGTCTTAGAGCTGCACCAGTGCTCTAAGATCATAGATGTCAGAGCCCCAATCATATTGCTCTGGGTTGTCCCATCTCAACTATGTATAATATCTCCTGCTTCATCTTTGAGTACCTCACTTTCCATTTTCACCAGTAGAGCTGGAGATGATTCAGTCTCCCACCATCTGAGCAGTGTTCAAGTAAAACACTGAATGATAGTCTTACATGCTTCAACTTCATTATATCCTCTGAGACACATTATCTTGTACTCTGTGAACATCATGTCAATCATTTGTATGACCTGGCCAAGACTGATATTATCAATGTTCCATTCTCTATGTGAATTGGGGAAAAATGTGTGTGTTTATGGAATTTTTCCTTTTCCATCTAAATCTGGAGCTGGATATTTACTGAACCGACTTTCTAGTGGTTCATAGATGGGAAGGATTTGAGATTCTGATTCTTTTTCTTCCTTAAAGAAGGAAACAATTGAAATTTGTTCTGTAGCTTCAGATTTATCTGAGGAGGTTTGAGCTACTTCCTTTGGAAACAAATTTGGAAATCTGTCAGCTGGTTTGACAGGATTCTGTATTTTCACATTTCTCTTATATAAGAAAGAAGTAGGGATTGGTTTATCTATTCTGGTCAAACCTATTTTTTCAACTTTTTTTGTTAAGTCTGTTAAAAATCCTTTAGTAGTACTAATGTGATCTCCCATTTTTTCTTCTACTTCTTCAATCTTATGAAGAGATTCTTTAACATAAGATGAATTTTGTACATGATTAAGACACTTATTTACATCATTAAGAGAAACTTGGACAGTATCAAACTGTTCTTTTATTTCAACTGATTTTGTTGTGCTCATTTCAAGCCCTTTTACTGCAGTATTAGTCCAGTTTATTTGCTCACTCAATTTTTTTATTCTTCCATCTATACCTAGTGCATTGTCATCCTGAAGCACCAAAGGAATGGCCTTTGCAGTGTTCTAATTTTCCCCTAGGATGATACCTTTATATGGAGGGAAAGTAGATGGTGTCTCTGCTTTACTGCCATATAGAGTAGTCCAAGAATATTTGGCTGAGGAGGAAGATGTTGTGTTAGTCCTCAACACATTTTCTGATTGAGTCTTTCTTTTCCATACATAATAAGAAATCTAGGAATTAGTTTTATCCATACAATCTTTCTAATCCTGGGATACCTTAATCTTCTCTTCAACCATATGGTTGAGGCCAAATTGCTCTACCTTAGGGTGTGTGTAGATGTCCCAATTCAACATCTCTTTCATCCATTGAGACTCTATTTTGGTCTTTCTGCAACCATCCATTAGGGTAAAACATTTATGCATCTATGCCATAAAGGGCTTTTTATAGTCAAATGGTAAAAGAAAAATCTTGACTCTGGGATGAGGTTATTCATTTGTTCCAAATAAACTAAGTCACACCTAGGCATATTTGATGGCCTCATTTTGCTGAACATTTTTGTCAGTCTTGGATCTTCTAAGGTGGGCAGTTCATGCATCATGAGAACATGGTCAGACTCATTTGGAATTGGGATGTCTGAACATTTCAGATTGGGACATGGATTTATGGATGTGGGAGGAGGTGCTTCACTAGTCCGAGGATGATGGTTCTCATGTATGGCAGTTTCAGCAAGAATGCTCAAATTATCAGATGAATGACACTCAGGACATTTGACTTCTAATGAAGAAAAATTTACAATCTGTGCAAACTCAAATAATGAAACTTGTCGGAAAGGATTTAAGACAGAACCGGAGCAGGTAGTATCTATAATTCTTGGATCACGATAAGCTGATGAGATTCTGTAGGCTTCTTCAATTGTTCTACGGTCTATTGTGGATCTTCTAGGAAAAGATAGAACGACAGAGGATTGATTTTCTTGGATATCTGCAGAGGTTATTTTTCTTAAAACTGGAGGTTTGGGATTTGAAACAACCCAGTGTTTTGGTAATGTGAGATCTTCCCAGCAGATAGTCTGGTGTTCAATCTTCTGAGTTTTTGAATCACTTAAAACAACAACACTAGACTTGGAACCTTTACTAGGTGCATGGAGGATAGCTAGATACAAAGTATTAGTATGTCAGAAACATCCTCTTGTCTAGATAGCAATGTTATGTCTCTTTTTGTGCATATCAAATCTTGTAGTGTAGATTTGCAGTTGTAGGATTTGATCAATAGTTTCTTCAAAGACATAAACCGAAAAAATTGGGTAACAGCCGAAATAGACTGGGCCATTAGACAAGGGAGCAACTATTCCTCCTATCAATGAACCGGTGTATTTGTTATGAGTTAAATATCTGATGGTGGCTAGCACAAAATATTCAGGCCTTGATGGGTCAGAGGATTTATGTTGATTCTAATACAGCCCAGATGTGAATATTTGGTTTTAAACCTTTTTGCTTCAGCTTGTAATTGCTTTGGATCAAGAAGAGGGATAGACTGTACACTATCAGAGTTTTCTTGGATTTGGCTTATTGACTCTTTAATATTGATTCTAGTAGTAGCTTTTAAGTGAAATATAGACAGATCTGAATAAACTTCTGATGCAGCAATGCTAGGAAGTTTCCATCTTGCAGATGGTTGTGTTTCTTCATATTCTAGTTCGGCTTGATTTAACACACGACTAGAACAAGATGCAAACATATCTCTGAGGGGATTTTCTATAGAAGATTCTCTTTCTTCAATTTCACGGAAATAAATAGACTTTCTAAATGGTTCCATTACTGATATAGAGTGTTTTGAGTACTAACCTGAACCAAAACTCCCTTTGGCTCTGATACCAATTTCTTGCAGGGGCTTCTCACACAAGCTTGCTCAATAGTTGGCCTTGCTGCGTCTCTTCAATTGTATTCAACTATATTCCTTTACATGAACCCATACACGAACCCACTCGGATATTTCTCGCTTTGTCAACCTTTCATGCGGCTTCCATCACCTTTTAACGGTCTGGCGTCCCTTCTATCCTTTGGCGAACCTCTGGCGAACTTTTGGTGAACTTCAAGGCAAAGATAATTTGAAAACAACTACTACACAGCAGACATTTACTCAAGTGCACAAGTACTCAAATGCGGAATAAACAACACTCTTCTCATATTATTTCAGAAAATGGAACTGATTACAATGTATCCCTTCCAGAGATTGACTGTGTTTGCATTTATCAGACTTTTAGCTTCTCATAGAAGAGAGAGCATTACCGAAGGCTTCCTGGCAACACATAGACTCTGTCTTAGAATATACAGACTAACAAAACTCTACTAGATCCGGCCACTTTAGATTCTTACCAGTGCCGAGCACACTGATACGCAGGCTTCTCAGATCTCTAAGACTCTAAGACTCTCAAACCCCGAATGCCTCGAATGAGCCTTACCCCTTTCTTATATAGGAAAAGGAGGGGACAAACATCCAACCATTTGGCATACAAACCTTGTCCTAATATTCTGTCAGTCGATGAGATGTGGCTCAAAGTGCACCAAAATTCGGAGAAGTGCTCTGAGTCTCGTGACTGAAGAATCTTTCTATGGAGAATAATTACATAGTGGATGCTTTAGTACAGCAAAGCCCACGAGAAAACTGGTCACAAATAGTCCTTGTGACTGGACATCATTATTACAAAGTGGAGGCTTTAAGGACAAGCCCACGGGAACCCTTTTTAAAAGACAGTGATTTCAGGGAACCGAAATCTTTTGTACAAATTTTCATCCCATGCTTTAGTAAATATTCTTCTAACAATCATGGGTTTATATAAAACAATTTGATGCTTGATCTTAGTTAGAACAAGCCATTCATAATGTCGATTCATATATTCCTTTAAGATTTCATTATCATGGAGTTGTAGTATATCTTTAACAGTAGTATGCAAAGGGTGAAAGAAATCATGAATATTATGTTCAAAACAAATATTGCATCCCAATCTTTTGTAAGATTCATGGTAGACGGGATCAATAGTTGTTCTATTAACTCCATAGTTCACCCACTAGGCTTGCAATCAATCGCACTGTTGATTTCTTTGCATGATTCCAGTTGTTGAAAAATTTAGTTTGGTGTAGTGGGTTTCATCTTTTCCATCAAAATTCAGAAGGTCCCACCATAGTTTTTTGTATCCTGCAAAGTCGTACATTGTATCTGGGAAAATAATCTTGGGATCAAATCGAGGCCATAAAGTTGCATTGCGGGTCCTCATTGGCCAGGAGATATTCCTAGTGTGATTTATACATAAATATTTGTTATAGATTCCTCTTTGAAGTCCTCCATGAGACTAGATCATAGTGATATCGTGGAAATTACCTTTAAGAGCATCTTCAACTTGGAGTGCGTCTGTCCTACTTTTTGAGTACACCATATCATAGATCCATTTACTGCCTTTAGGATACACTTTCCTTTCAGGGACTCTATGACACACTCCAAGCTATCCTAAAGGCAGTAAATGTTTCCATGATATGAAATCATGCAAAGAAATCAACAGTACGATTGGTTGCAAGCCTGGTGGGCAGACTATGGGGTTAAAAGAATAGCTATTGATCCCGTCTACCATGAATCTTACAAAATATTGGGATGCAATATTCGTTTTGAACATAATATTCCTGATTGCTTTCACCCTTTGCATAATACTGTTAAAGATATACTACAACTCCATGACAATGAAATCTTAAAGGAATATATGAATCGACATTATGAATGGCTTGTTCTAACTAAGATCAAGCATCAAATTGTCTTAAATAAACCCATGATTGTTAGAAGAATATTTACTAAGGCATGGGATGAAAATTTGTACAAAAGATTTTGGTTTCCCGAAATCACTGTCTTTTAAAAACGGTTCCCATGCGCTTGTCCTTAAAGCCTCCACTTTGTAATAATGGTGTCCAATCACAAGGACTATTTGTGACCAATTTTCTTATGGGCTTTGCTATACTAAAGCATCCACTATGTAATTATTCTCCATAGAAAGACTCTTCAGTCACGAGACTCGGAGCACTTCTTCCACTTTTGGTGTGCTTTGAGCCACATCTCATCGATTGACAGAATATTAGGACAAGGTCTATAGGCCAAATGGTTGTATGTTTGTCCCCTCCTTTTTCTATATATGAAAGCGGTAAGGCTCATTCGAGGCATTCGAGGTTTGAGAGTCATAGAGTCTTAGAGATCTGAGAAGCCTGCGTATCAGTGTGCTCAGCACTGGTAAGAATCTAAAGTGGCCAGATCTAGTAGAGTTTTGTGAGTCTGTATATTCTAAGACAGAGTCTGTGTTTTGCCAGGAAGCCTTTGCTAATGCTCTCTCTCCTATGAGAAGCTAAAAGTCCAATAAATGCAAACACAGTCAATCTCTGGAAGGGACACATCGTAATCAGCTCCATTTTCTGAAATAATATGAGAAGAGTGTTGTTCATTCCGCATTTGAGTACTTGTGCACTTAAGTAAATGTCTGTTGTGTAGTAGTTTTTTTCAAATTATCATTGCCTTAAAGTTCGCTAGAGGTTCGCCAAAGGATCAAAGGGACGCTAGACCGTTAAAAGGCGATGGAAGCCATGTGAAAGGTCGACAGAGCGAGAAATATCCGAGTCAGTTCATGTACAGATTCACATTGGGTTCATGTAAAGGAAGATAGTTGAAGATAGTCAAAGAGATGCAGCAAGGCCAAATGTTGAGCAAGTTTGTGTGAGAATCCACTGCAAGAAATTGGTATCGGAGCCAAAAGGAGTTTTGGTTCAGGTTAGTACTCAAAACACTCAATATCAGTAATGGAACCATTCAAAAAGTCTATTTCTTTTCGTGAAATAGAAGAAAGAGAATCTTTTGCTGTAGGAAACCCCCTTGGAGATATGTTTTCATCCTGTTCTAGTTGTGTGTTAAATCAAGCCGAACTAGAATATGAAGAACCACATCCATCTGCAAGATGGAAACCTCCTAGCATTTCTACATCAGAAGTTTATTCAGATCTATTTGTATTTCACTTAAAAGCTACTACTAGAATCAGTATTAAAGAGTCTATAATCCAAATCCAAGAAAACTCCGATAGTGTACAGTCTATCCCTCTTCTTGATCCAAAGAAATTACAAGCTTAAGAAAAAAGGCTTAAAACCAAATATTTACATTTGGGATGTATTAGAATTGGCATAAATCCTCTGACCCATCAAGGCCTGAATACTTTTGTGTTAGCCACTGTCATAGATTTAACTCATAACAAATACACTGATTCATTGATAGGAGGAATATTTGCTCCCTTGTCTAATGGCTTAGTCTATTTCGACTGTCACCCAAATTTTTTGGTTTATGTCTTTGATGAAACTATTGATCAAGTCCTACAAATGCAAATATAGACTATTGGATTTGATATGCACAAAAAGAGACATAACATTGCTATCCAGAAAAGAGGATGTTTCCGACATACTAATACTTTGTATCCAACTGTCCTCCATGCACCTAGTAAATATTCCAAGTCTAGTGTTGTTGTTTTAACTGATTAAAAAAATCAGAAGATTGAACACTAGACTATCTACTGGGAAGATCTCACTTTCCTAGAAAACTAGGTTGTTTCAAATCCCAAACCTCCAGTTTTAAGAAAAATAACCTCTGCAGATATCCAAGAAAATCAATCCTCTGTCGTTTTATCTTTTCCTAGAATATCCACAATAGACCGCAGAAGAATTGAAGAAGCCTGCAGAAGCTCATCAGCTTCTCATGATGCATGAACTGCCCACCTTGGAAGATCCAAGACTGACAGAAATGTTCACCAAAATGAGGCCATCAAATATGCCTAGGTATGGCTTAGGTTATTTGGAACAGATGAACAACCTCATCCTAGAGTCAAGATTTTGCTCCTTACCATCTGACTATAAAAATCCCTCTATGCCAGAGATGAATAAATTTTTTACCCTAATGGATGATTGTGGAAAGACCAAAATAGAGTCTCAATGGATGAAAGAGATGTTGAATTGGGACATCTACACACACCCTGAGGCAGAGCAATTTGGCCTCAACCATATGGTTGAAGAGAAGATTAAGCTATACTAGGATTGGAAAGAGTATATGGATAAAACTAATTCCTGGATTTCTTTTTATGTATGGAAAGGAAAGACTCAGTCAGAAAATGTGTTGATGACTAACACAACATCTTCCTGCTCAGATAAACATTCTTGGACTACTCTAGATGGCAGTAAAGTAGAGCCACCATCTACTTTCCCTCCATATAAAGGTATCATCCTAGGAGAAAATCAGAACGCTGCAAAGGCCATTCCTTTGGTGCTTAAGGATGACAATGCACTGGGTATAGATGGAAGAATACAAAAATCTAGTGAACAAATCAACTAGACTAATATTATAGTAAAAGGGCTTGAAATGAGCACAACAAAATCAGTTGAAATAAAAGAATAGTTTGATATTGTCCAAGTTTCTCTTAATGATGTAAATAAGTGTCTTAATGATGTATAGTATTCATCTTCTGTTGTAAGATCTTATGTTAAAGAATCTCTTAATAAGATTGAAGAAGTAGAAGAAAAAATGGTAGACCACATTGGTACTACTAAGGGATTGTTAACAGACTTAACATAAAAAGTTGAAAAAATAGGCCTATCCAGAACAGATAAACTAGTCCCTACTTCTTTCTTATATAAGAGAAATGTGAAAATACAGAATCCTGTCAAACCAGTTGACAGATTTCCAAATTTGTTTCCAAAGGAAGTAGCTCAAACCTCCTCAGATAAATCTGAATCTACAGAACAAATTTCAATTTCTTCCTTATTTAAGGAAGAAAAAGAATCAGAATCTCAAATTCTTCCCATCTATGAACCACTAGAAAGTCAGTTCAGTAAATATCCAGTTCCCAATTTCGATGGAAAAGGAAAAATTCCAGAAACACAAACATTTTTCCCTGATTCACATAGAGAATGGAACATTGATAATATCAGTGTTGTCCAGATCAGACAAATGATTGACATGATGTTCACAGAGTAAAAGTTAATGTGTCTCAGAGGAAGGAATGAAGTTGAAGCATGTAAGACTATCATTCAGTGTTTTACTGGAACATTGCTCAGATGGTGGGAGTCTAAGTCATCTCCAGCTCTACTGGTGAAAATGGAAAGTGAGGTACTCAAAGATGAAGAAGGAGATATTATACATAATTCAGATGGGACAACCCAGAGCAATATGATTGGGGCTTTGACATCTATGATCTTAGAGCATTGGTGCGTCTTTGAGACAGAGATTGCTGATAAGCATGAGGTTATACTTATGAACCTCAAATGTAATAAGATGTCACAATTTGAACACTTTCACCTAGATTGGATGCATAGAATATATCAGGTGAAAGATTCAAAAAAAATTCTATGGAAATAGGTATATCTTGCAGCTTTTCCTTCTAGATTTGTCGACCATATCAGACCGCAAGAAGTATTTCAATTACCATTTGAATCTTATACCTGGGGAGAAATCTATTCTCTCATTACAAAGGCACTGGTTAGTTTGTGTACTAGCTCTAAGGTAAACAGATCCTTATAAAAATTTTCAAGGCTTCCAGATAGTAAATCTATCTGTAGTAAATATGGTCTAACCATTGATGATCCCCTAGTTAAGAAGAGAAAAGCCAAAAATAAAGCAAATAAGGAATACAAGCAGATTACCAAATATCACAAAGGTAAAAGATAGGTCTCTAACATATCCAAAGCCTCTTCAAGGCCCATAAAGGGATACTACAGGTATGTCCCTAGAACACATTACTACATGCCTTCCAATATACACTTACATACCTCCCAACAGGAGAAATGGAACAAGCTCACATGTTGGCTTTGTGGTAAAAATGGACATGCTTCTAATAAATGTCTAGTAGGAGAAGATTCGAAGAAAAACAGAGGAAATAAATCTCAATCTATGTACAGACACGGTAAAGCTGTCAAAACCGTGACCCAAATCCAATGCATTAAATGTGGGTCAAAGAGTCATGGAATAGATCACTGCCCCAATGTAGTGTTCAAAGAACAAATTTAGTAGCAACAGCTAGAAGAATCATCTGTTGATTCATATAACTCCTATTATGATTCTTCCTCTGTAGAAGAATTAAATACACATATGCAACCTTGTGATTGTTCAGATTCAGAAAATTCTAAATGCCAATTTTGTTCTGAATCTAATTCTGACTATTATGAATCCTCCACTGAAGAAGCTTATACATCACCACAGAAATAAAAGGTGTTGATGGCTCAAACAGAAGAAGAGGAGATGAAAATCCTCTCACAAATTCATTCCATGGAAGAAGGAGATATGAAAAACAGGCTCACTGAAGCATTTATGGATTAGCTTCGTTCTTCCATTTCTTCCAAAAATTCTGCTAAAAAACCATTGTTTGTAGACGCCTCTTTTGAGCGAAACACAAGGTCTTTCCAAAAACACCAACTGCAAGATAATGTTTGCTCACTCACCTTGGGAGAGGTAAGCATAGAAATACATAATCTCAAAATTGAAATCTCTGTTTTAAATTCTAAAATAGTAGAATTAGAAAAAGGAAAACAACCCAACACAGGTATAAAGGAATGGACTAATGCAACTAAAGAGCCGAAAGTTGAGATCATTGAAAGAAAAAGAGATCCTATCATAGGATTTAGAGAAATGCGGATTTTGGTTGTTGAATATCAGCAACACCATGTACGGGTAAACATTTGCATACAAGGTGAAATGTTTTCATTAACTGCACTCCTGCATTCTGGTGCAGATGTAAATATACTAAACGCTAAAGTTATTCCAGCAAAATATTGGATCTCTGCAGACAGAAAAGTTGTTCCACTGTCAGGGATTTAACTCATAACAAATACACTGATTCATTGATAGGAGGAATAGTTGCTCCCTTGTCTAATGGCTCAGTATATTTCGACTATTACCCAAATTTTTTGGTTTGTCTTTGATGAAACTATTGATCAAATCCTACAACTGCAAATCCAGACTACCGGATTTGATATGCACAAAAAGAGACATAACATTGCTATCCAGACAAGAGGATGTTTCCGACATACTAATACTTTGTATCCAGTTGTCCTCCATGCACCTAGTAAAGATTCCAAGTGTTGTTGTTTTAATTGATTCAAAAAATTATAGGATTGAATATGAGACTATCTGCAGGGAAGATATCACTTTCCTAGAACACTGGGTTTTTTCAAATCCCAAACCTCTGGTTTTAAGAAAAATAACCTCTGCAGATATCCAAGAAAATCAATCCTCTGCTGTCCTATATTTTCCTAGAAGATCCACAATAGACTGCAGAAGAATTGAAGAAGCCTGCAGAAGCTCATCAGCTTATCAAGATCCAAGCATTGTAGATACCGCCTACTCCAGTTCTATTTTAAATCCTTGCCGACATGTTTCATTATTTGAGTTTGCATAGATTGTAAATTTTTCTTCATTAGAAGTAAAATGTCCTGAGTGTCATTCATCTGTAAATTTGAGCATTCTTGCTGAATCTGTCATACATGAGAACCATCATCCTCGGACTGGTGAAGCACCTCCTTCCACATCCATAAATCCATGTCCCAATCTGAAATGTTCAGACATCCCATTTCCACATGAGTCTGACCATGTTCTCATGATGCATGAACTGCCCACCTTAGAATATCCAAGACTGATAGAAATGTTCAGCAAAATGAGGCCATCAAATATGCCTAGGTATGGCCTAGGTTTTTTGGAACAGATGAACAACCCCATCCTAGAGTCAAGATTTTTCTCCTTATCATCTGACTATAAAAATCCCTTTGTGTCATAGATGCATAAATTTTTTACCCTAATGGATGGTTGTAGAAAGACAAAAATAGAGTCTCAATGGATGAAATATATTTTGAATTGGGACATCTACACACACCGTGAGGCAGAGAAATTTGCCCTCAGCCATACGGTTTAAGAGAAGATTAAGATATCCCAGAATTGGAAAGAGTATATGATAAAACTAATTCCTGGATTTCTTTTTATGTATGGAAAAGAAATACTTAGTCAGAAAATGTGTTGATGACTAGCACAACAACTTCGTCCTCAGCCAAACATTCTTTGACTACTCTAGATGGCAATAAAGTAGAGACACCATTTACTTTCCCTCCATATAAAGGTATCATCCTAGGAGAAAATCAGAACACTGCAAAGGCCATTCCTTTGGTTCTCAAGGATGAAAATGCACTGGGTATAGATGGAAGAATACAAAAATCCAGTGAACAAATAAACTCGACTACTACTGCAGCAAAAGGGTTTGAAATGAGCACAACAAAATTAGTTGAAATAAAAGAACAGTTTGATATTGTCCAAGTTTCTCTTAATGATGTAAATAAGTGTCTTAATGATGTACAATATTCATCTTCTATTGTAAGATCTTATGTTAAAGAATCTCTCAATAAGATTGAAGAAGTAGAAGAAAAAATGGTAGACCACATTAGTACTACTAAGGGATTGTTAACAGACTTAACAGAAAAATTTGAAAAAATAGGTCTTTCCAGAACAGATAAACCAGTCCCTACTTCTTTCTTATATAAGAGAAATGTGAAAATACAGAATCCTGTCAAACCTATTGACAGATTCCCAAATTTGTTTCCAAAAGAAGTAGCTCAGACCTCCTCAGATAAATCTAAAGCTACAGAACAAATTTCAATTTCTTCCTTATTTAAGGAAGAAAATGAATCAGAATCTCAAATCCTTCCCATCTATGAACCACCAGAAAGTTGGTTCAGTAAATATCCAGCTCCCCATTTAGATGGAAAGGGAAAAATTCCAGAAACACACACATTTTTCCCTGATTCACATAGAGAATGGAACATGGATAATCTTAGTATTGGCCAAATCAGACAAATGATTGACATGATGTTCACAGAGTACAAGTTAATGTGTCTCAGAGGAAAGAATGAAGTTGAAGCATGTAAGACTATCATTCAGTGTTTACTGGAACGCTGCTCAGATGGTGGGAGACTGAATCATCTCTAGCTCTACTGGTGAAAATGGAAAGTGAGGTACTCAGAGATGAAGCAAGAGATATTATACATAATTTAGATGGGACAACCCAGAGCAATACGATTGGGTCTCTGACATCTATGATCTTAGAGCATTGGTGTAGCTCTGAGAGAGAGATTGCTAATAAGCATGAGGTCATATTTATGAACCTCAAATGTAATAAGATGTCACAATTTGAACACTTTCACCTAGATTGGATGCAGAGAATATATCAGGTGAAAGATTCAAAATTTTTTCTATGGAAACAAGTATATCTTGCAACTTTGCCTTTTAGATTTGTCAACTATATTAAACTGCAAGAAGTATTTCAATTACCATTTGAATCTTATACCTTGGGAGAAATCTATTCTCTCATTACAAAGGCACTAGTTAGTCTGTGTACTAGCTCTAAGGTAAATAGATCCTTAGAAAAAATGTCAAGCCTTCCAGATAGTAAATCTATTTGTAGTAAATATGGTCTAACCATTGATGATCCCCTGGTTAAGAAGAGAAAAGCCAAAAATAAAGCAAAGAAGGAATACAAGCAAACTACCAAATACCACAAAGGTAAAAGACAGGTCTCTAACAAATCCAAAGCCTCTTCAAGGCCCAGAAAGGGATACTACAGGTATGTCCCTAGCACACATTACTACAAGCCTTCCGATACACTTACATACCTCCAAACAGGAGAAATGGAACAAGCTCATGTGTTGGATTTGTGGTAAAACTGGACACACTTCTAATAAATGTCCATTAGGAGAAGTGTCAAAGAAAAACAGAGGAAAGAAATCTCAATCTTTTTACAGATGGGGTAAAGCTGTCAAAACCGAGACGCAAATACAGTGCGTGAAATGTGGTTCAAAGAGTTATGGAATAGATCACTGCCCCAATGTAGTGTTCAAAGAACAAATTCAGCAGCAACAGCTAGAAGAATCATCTGTTGATTCATATAGCTCCTATTACGGTTCTTCCTTTGTAGAAGAATTAAATACACATATGCAACCTTGTGATTGTTTAGATTCAGAAAATTGTAAATGCCAATTTTGTTCTGACTCTGATTCTAACTATTACAGTGAATCCTCCACTGAAGAAGCTTATACAACACCACAGAAAGAAAAGTTGTTGATGTCTCAGACAGAAGAAGAGGATATGAAAATCCTTTCACAAATTCGCGCCATGGAAGAAGGAGATATGAAAAATAGACTCACTAAAGCATTTCTGGATTAGCTTCATTCTTCAAGTTCTTCCAAACATTTTGCTTAAAAACCATTGTTTGTAGACGCCTCTTTTGAGCGAAACACAAGGTCTTTCCAAAAACATCAACTACAGGATAAGGTTCGCTCACTCACCTTGGGGGAGGTAAGCAGAGAAATACATAATCTCAAAACTGAAATCTCTGTTTTAAAGTCTAAAATAGCAGAATTAGAAAAAGGAAAATAGCCCAATACAGATATAAATGAATGGATTGTTGCAACTAAAGAGCCGAAAGTTGAGATCATTGAAGGAAAAATAGATCCTATCATAGGATTTATAGAAATGAGGATTTTGGCTGTTGAATATCAACAACACCATGTACAGGGAAACATTTTCATACAAGCTGAAATGTTTTCATTAACTTCACTCCTGGATTCTGGTGCAGATGTAAATACACTAAACACTAAAGTTATTCCAGCAAAATATCGAATCTCTGCGGACAGAAAAGTTGTTGGTTTGGGAAACAAAACACTTAGGTATGAAGTACCAAAATCTTCTATCTGTTTTGACCAACATTGTATAAAGCTAAAGTTTGCAGTTGCAAATATTCCAGTAGATTGTATTTTGGGTAACATCTTTTTGGCTGTAGTAGAACCCCATGGTTCAGTAAGACTGAAAGAAAATAGAGCTGGATATTTCATTACTGTTCCAACCTCTAAAGGGAGTTCAAAAAGAATTGAGATGCCATACATCTCAAATCCAAGAGTTTCTACCATGGTCCAAACCATTAAAGAACTGGACAAAGCTGAAGCTAAATTGACAGATCTCAAAGATCTGAAATCTACAATACAAGTAGAAGAACAGCTGAAAAATCCTCTGATCAAAAAGAAAATTGTTGATCTCAAAAAGAGGATAGAAGATGATTGTTGCTCAGAAGAGCCAAATGCCTTCTGGCATCGAATGCAACACACAGTTGAATTGCCCTATAAAGCAGAATACACTGGAAAGCCTTGCAAAAGCAGAGCAATCCCAATGAATAAAGAATACAGAGAACTGTGTGAAAAAGAAATCAAGCAGTTACTAGACAGGAAGCTTATCAGAGAATCTGATAGTCCATGGAACTGTTATGGATTTTATGTAAATAAAATGGCAGAACAAGTTAGGGGTATTCCAAGACTTGTGATAAATTATAAACCCTTAAACACTGTCCTTGCTGATAACACCTATCCTATTCCTCACAAAGGAGATCTTATAGGAAGGATAGCAGGAGAAAAAATATTTTCAAAATTTGATTTAAAATCAGGATTCTGGCAGGTCGCCATTTTTGAGAAGGACAAATTCAAGACTGCTTTCAGCATTCCTGCAGGACATTATGAATGGAACGTAATGCCTTTTGGTTTGAAGCATGCTCCCTCCAAATTCCAAAAGGTAATGGATTCCATCTTTAAGCCATATTTTGATTGGCTTTTGGTTTATATTGATGATATCTTGATCTTTTCAAAAAATATCCAAGACCATTTTAAACATGTACAGACATTTTTACAATTAGTAAAAAGAAATGGATTGGTCTTGAGTAAGAAAAATATAGAAGTATTTCAAACTTCTATAAAATTCCTTGGCCACACTATCTTTAATGGTCAGATATCTCTGCAAAAACATGCCTTGGAATTTTCAGATAAATTTCCAGATGTCATCATTGATAAGACCCAACTTCAAAGGTTTCTGGGATGTCTCAATTATGTTAGCAACTTCTATCAAGACTGTGCAAAAGACAGAAGTCTGCTAAATCAGAGACTGAAGAAAGAACCACCTCAGTGGTCAGAAGCACACACAAGAGTTGTCCAGCAAATTAAGGCCAAGGTAAAGACACTCCCTATTTTATATGTAGCTGATGATAATACTTTTAAAATTTTTGAGTCAAACGCCAGAAATATTGGATGGGGAGGCATCCTTAAACAAAGAAAGGATGGAATTGAACAGACTATTCAGTTCGCCTCAGGTACTTGGAACCTTGCGGAACAAAACTATTCCACCATAGAAAAGGAAGTTAAAGCTACGTGGAATTGTATAAATAAGTTTGAAGTACATCTAGTAAACAAAAATTTTCTACTCAGGACCGATACTTCGGCTTTAAAAAAGGTATTAACTAAAGATATAAAAAATCCGGTGAAGCTAAGTTTGCTAGATGGCAAGCCTTATTTGCTAACTTCGATTTTGAAGTAGAGCACATTAAAGGAATAGAAAATTGTTTGCCAGATTTTCTCAGCAGGGAATATATCCAGCAACAAGAACATGTGATGGTGATTGTTACAGAGTGGGATCAAAGCCAAAAACAGGAAACTCTGAGAACAATCCCTGATAATCAGAGTTGGTTTGAGTATAAAGAAAATTGGAAGCCAACCTGGCAATTGAGAAATACAAAAGTATTAGATGCAAATCTACAAGCTCATACTGATATTTTGCATCTAGTACCTGAAAGGAAAGTGTACCCTAAAGGCAGTAAATGGATCCATGATATGGTCTACACAAAAAGCAGGACAGACACACTCCAAGCTAAAGATTCTCTTAAAGGTAATTTCCACGATATCACTATGATCCAGTTTCATGGAGGACTTCAAAGATGAATCTATAACAGATATTTCTGTATAAATCGCACTAGGAATATCTCCTGGCCAATGAGGACCCACAATGCAGCTTTATGGCCTGGATCTGATCCCAAGATTATTTTCCCATATACAGTCTACGACTTTGCAGGATACAAAAAATTGTGGTGGGACCTTCTGAATGTTGATGGAAAAGATGAAACCCACTACACCAAATTAAAGTTCTCAATAACTGGAATCATGCAAAGAGATCAACAGTGAGATTGGTTGCAAGCCTGGTGGGTGGACTATCGAGTTAATAGAAAAACTACTGATCCATCTACCATGAATCTTACAAAATATTGAGATGCAATATTTGTTTTGAACATAATATTCCTGATTACTTTCACACTTTGCATAATACTGTTAAAGATATACTACAACTCCATGACAATGATATCCTAAAGGAATATATGAATCGACATTATGAATGGCTTGTTCTAAGTAAGATCAAACATCAAATTGTCTTAAATAAACCCATGATTGTTAGAAGAATATTTACTAAAGCATGGGATGAAAATTTGTACAAAATATTTCGGTTTCCCGAAATTAATGTCTTTTAAAAAGGGTTCCCATGGGCTTTTCCTTAAAGCCTCCACTTTGTAATAATGGTGTCCAGTCACAAGGACTATTTGTGACCAATTTTCTCATGGGCTTTGCTATACTAAATCATCCACTATGTAATTATTCTCCGTAGAAAGATTCTTCAGTCACGAGCCTCGGAGCACTTCTTCGACTCTTGGTGCGCTTTGAGCCACATATCATCGACTGACGGAATATTAGGACAAGGTTTGTAGGCCAAATGGCTGGATGTTTGTCCCCTCCTTTTTATATATAAGAAAGGGGTAAGGCTCATTGAGGCATTTGGGGTTTGAGAGTCATAGTGTCTTAGAGATATGAGAAGCCTACATATCAGTGTGCTCGGCACTGGTAAGAATCTAAAATGGCCGGATCTAGTAGAGTTTTGTGAGTCTGTATATTCTAAGATAGAGTTTGTGTTTTGCCAGGAAGCCGTCGGTAATGCTCTCTCTCCTATGAGAAGCTAAAAGTCTGATAAATGAAAACACAGTCAATCTCTGGAAGGGACACATTGTAATCAGCTCCATTTTCCGAAATAATATGAGAAGAGTGTTGTTCATTCCGCATTTGAGTACTTGTGCACTTGAGTAAATGTCTGTTGTGTAGTAGTTGTTTTCAAATTACCTTTGCCTTGAAGTTCGCCAAAAGTTTTCCAGAGGTTCACCAAAGGATAAAAGGGATGCCATACCATTAAAAGGCGATGGAAGCAGTGTGAAAGGTCGACATAGCGACAAATATCCGAGTAGGTTCGTGTATGGGTTCACATTGGGTTCATGTAAAGGAAGATAGTTGAAGACAGTCGAAGAGAAGAAGCAAGGCCAACTGTTGAGCAAGCTTGTGTAAGAAGCCCCTGCAAGAAATTGGTAGCCAACAAATATAGTGATAACTTTTAAGTAACATAATTTATTGCAAAAAAGCTAAATATGATGTATTAAAGGAGAAAAAAAAATAAAAAATTGTAAAATCTTAGGTGAGTGTATTAACTCTATTATTTTAATGTTAATATCTACAAAGCTTTCATATTTATAGAAATTTATAACGTATTTTGTGTGATTAACATTATTTCATTTTTTTAAATAAAAAGTATTTTTTTTCAAGATCTCTCTATAAAACTTAAAGTTGTCTCCTTTTGCTAAATTTAGCTAGAATGGATGTAGTATCATGTTGTGATTAGTTTTTATGAGCTACAAAATGACTCACCTATTTCTAAACAAACTTACCATTTAGGTTTTAAGACTTTTAGAAGTGAGTATCTTTAATTTTTATAGACCCATCATTTAAGATAACAAAACAAACATCCATATATACCATGTGCACCAAATACAACTGCAGAGAACAACTCCAAATCTATAATAATAATAAGTTATATAATAAATACTTATACATTAAGGAAATATATTTTGAATAACTTAATTACACTCATATATCTAAATGACAATCATGGAAAATTTTAGGGGAAAATATTGGCAGTTGGGCTAATTTTCCATGCCTTTTCCAAAAAAGATTTGCAAATTTCCATTTTTTCTATAAATGATTCACCTAAATTTTTTAGTATAAAATTATTTTACTTTTAAAATCATCAAAGTCTTATCTAGACTAACATAAAATTATTATAAATCTAAATATTGTGACAAAAGTATTATCAAACATTTTACAACTTGCATATTAGGGACTAGTAAGATTCACAAACGATTTTAAACTTTAAGATGAACTTCCATCTTTAAAATTTTCGTTGACCACAATTTCCCTTATGCAATAAATGATGCTATTGATCTCTATATATACATATGCTCACTGATTGGCTTCTAGGCCAACTACTAGGTTGACTCACTACTACATATACAATTGCCCTCATTTATACCCTTGTTAAGGTGATACTATTACAACCCCTCTTTGAAAATATTTGTAATCAAAGGAATTGCATGTTATGAAACCAAGTAATAGGATTTTCTTAGGTTATCCCTTTCTCTCTTCCTACCACTGCAAATTATTCATACGTATTCCATATTTAATTCCTTTTAGTGTCACTCTATGTCACATAACTTCCTTTTGATAGATTCCATGAGCTATTATAACTTATCCAATTTGTTGTACTTGTTGGTCTCTGATTATATCTTTCCTCATAATGGATCTTGAAATAAAATTCAGTAGTGGTGATATGGCCCTTTGACTTTCATTTATTTCCAAATTTCTTGGTGATGAGGGTCTAATAAGGTTCGATCATTGATATTTTCCTTCATTTTCCATATAATTATCATTAATCTTATTTTCTAGTACAACAACATGATCTAACATTTGTACATTATGTTAATTTATTCTTGCTTTTGAGATAGTACCATCATATTTGACCTCTACTTCATCAAGGTGGAGATCAACTTATGTAGCTTACTCAACTTGCTAAGTAACATTAAGGAGGTGGGGTAATTGGTTTTTTTCCTAAAAAAAGAATTAATTTAGGGTCACTTTCAAGATTATGATCATATTCTTCTCATGAGAGATTTCCAGTGGTTAGACTCTTGCTAAATTTTGAAGTCTAATCACAAAGATGTGGCCTTATGAAGTTTCCATGATAACTTCCTCTCTTTCCTACCATGTCATCATTTGTACAAAAGAAAATCCAGATCATTTAAGTGGCATTCATATGGTTATGTACAAACACCCCTTAGATTCACACTTACCAAGGATAAATCTCCTTGCTTGGCTTATCGCACAAGGAAATAACCATCTCAATGCATCATGTTGCAGTTCCATCAATTTTCTCTTCATGCCCCAAATGATATTCATTTGAATAATGCCGCATATGGATGAATTTTTTCCATGTGGCAAGGGGCCTCTCTTCTTCTTATCACATTCTTCAAACCTTTCTTTTATTACGTTGTATTGCAAGAAAGCTAAATTTCTTGTGATACATCACATCTTCCTAACTTTCATTTCATGAATCAACTTCCTCCCTTATTCTTTGTCCTTCCATCCTTATCTCTTCTTCCTCTGCCTCACTTTTACTTTCTCTTTCTCTAATCCTTTCCTTCATTCATTGCATGTATCACATCCTTAAAATGTTTATGACATGATGTATCACATCAAAACATTTATGGATACAATACATTGCATCCTTAAAATGTTTCTTCATGTGATATAGGTGGATTTTTTTGCTTCATATTCCACCATTTTCCTCATGCTTGTCACATCCCAAAACTTCAGGAATGTAACATATCACATCCCAAACTTTTGTGGATGCAATACATTGCGATATACAATTTTTGATTGTATGATGAATTCATTGCATCCACTAGGATACTCTTGTTTGAGACATTCTTACCTTGTCAATCCTTTACCTTGTTTCATGAACCACATAACTTCCCCTTATGTGCCATGTGTCCCTTAGCCTCATTTTTCATGCCCACAATGTTCTGCGAGTGCAATTTATTACTCCACAAAGTTCTTTGGTGTGATGCATTGTACTACACATAACTATCCTTGACACGACAAACAATCCACTGATACCACATGTCCTCCAAAAAATTTCTCTAGGTTTCCAAACTAACTAGAGCATTTCACATGTCCTCTTGAGTTGGTGTCCTCTATAAATTTGCTTGAAATTATTTTCACGCAATAGAGGATGTATCACATAAAGAAAAACTTCATGCAATATACAAAAAATGCTCAAGTTAGCCTCATATTTCTTTTCAAAAAATATTCAATAATTTTCCTACATGTTTTCCTCAAGAGATGACATGTCCCTAAGGCCCTCTCACTTCTTCAAAACATAAAAAATATTTCTTAAGGCCTCAAAGCTTGAACTTGGTTTGGTATATTAGAATAATATTGGGCTCTTACCATTGGTTTCTCAATAAGGATGGCTATACATCCAAAGGTTTTGAGCCTCAATATAAGGGTATATACATCCTCTGCGATTAGTCTAGGAATCTAGGGGTCCCAAGGACCTAGAACCTCATCTTAAAAATTAGCTTTTATTTAGAAAATTATTTAATTAAGGTTTCAAGTTAACCTTTCAATTTCAAGGGTTACTTAAGTCTCTTTTAATATAGCAATTCAAAAATCATTCCTACCAAAGGAAAAGGTATAGCCATCTAAACATATACATACATATACAGATACAGATACACATACAGATACACACACACACACACACACACACACACACACACACACACACACACACATATATGAATTCGGAAAAAACATCACCAAGTAAATACACATTTTTCATAACTTCATCATAATAAGAAAAATGTCACTTGTCATTCAATGATATAGTCCTCCCCAAGTTATACTCTTAGCCTATAATCAATTGTTTTTCTTTTGAAGGGACAAAGGGAGGTAGAGATATATTGTTAACATTATAATAAATGTAATGGCCATAGGATTGTAAATAACACCTACCCACAATTTAACTATCCAATTCACTCAATCCAATTACATAGGAAATTCATTCTAAAGCGAAATGGAAGAATTTTAATTTCATGCTTTCTTTATGTATAGAATGCAAGGTAAAACAACAATGCAACCAAGATTACTTTTCCACATATGAAGACATTAGGTCACGAATGAAAAGAAGCCACTAAAGATATGAGCTATTGAATATCTAATTTTCTCCCATGGAAGCTTCAATATTTCATGGGATTAACAACAAAAATCTTATTAATGTATTTTGTATAACTATATTAAATATCTTGTAATTAGGAATCAAAATCATCATATGAAAGATAAAGGAAAAGGTCCACCTTCCTAAGGTATAACAGAATAATTCAAGCTAATGAGAATCAATCAAGTTTGGAGTTACATCATGATGGTGGTATTATAGCACTAATAACCCCATGATTCCTGCATGCAACCCTGCACTCTAAGCTTTTCCATTCTCTTTCTACTAGAAATCCTATGATCTACATCTTTGGTTTTCATTCTAATTTTCCATGAATGCACTAAGTATTTTAATTAACTTTCCATTTCAACACTCATTCCCCCATGATTGACACTCACTCCTCCATGCTTTTCATGTTATTGTCCTCTAATGGTATCCCTTCCTAGTCTGTGCCTAAACCTTAGGTTTTTGGGCTTCTATGTATCATCTCAATTTGCTCCAAGTTATCAAGGGAATCAACGATACATTTTCATGTGCCAAAATCGAAATAATGAAAATCCTAGGTTCTCATTGTGAAAAATGGTAATATAATCCATCACACTCAAAGTTAGAACCATTGATACACTACATATGTAATATTTATCAGTCAAAATTTGACTGGGGTTTCAAGGCAGTGAAAGTTCAAGGCCCAAGGAATATATTTTAGGGACATAAATAATATCACTTCCATGCCATGTTCCCTTGGATCTTACACCTCTCTACTATGGCCCAAATCAAATTAATGCTTTCTAATTGTGAACACCAGTCAGCTACACTACAACTACTTTCCAATGTTGGAAATAATACTGAGAGGGGGGGGGGGGGGGGGGGGGGGGGGGTGAATCAGTATTATCAGATCAGATAAAACTTTTCAATTTCATACTCAGATTCATACACGTAGCTTCAGTTAAGGATATCAACGTATATACGCGACTTCGTTAAGGGCAACTAGCGTACATGCAGTAATCTTATGATTCAGTTAGCTTATCTTCAGTAAATGCATCAGAACATTATTAACCATATTAACAGTAAAGAGGTGCAGTATAACAGAACAGATCATCACACATAAGGCACACACATGAACACCACGATATAAGGTGGAAACCCAATGTGGGTGAAAACCACCTGCTGCAATTTGTTTCTATCTTCCTTTAATAAGAAATTTCTTTTACAATGTACTGGTGCAGTCCTTTACCAGCACGCAGGCTACAACCTGCAGAGGGCTACAACCCTCTTAGCTCTTGTACTAGCCTATCCATTTACTAGTACGTAGGTGCCTGCCTATAGAATGCTCCAACCTTTACTCGTTCTCCAGTTGCTCCTGGAAGGCAGCTACAACCCCCTGGCTCTTGTACTGGCTGATATGTTTACCAGTACGTAGGCGCCAGCCTACTAAACTCTACGATCTTCCCGGGACCATGTTTCATACATTTTCATACTGGATCCATAAAACAACCTGCATCATCAATCTCTGAATCACCCAATACTGAATCACTGAAACCCTGTCAACAACATAGACAACATAACAATAACCAGATCCAACTTCATCTTCAAATATCATACTTCACATTGTATACGCTACTTGGACAAACCCAACCTGCGTGTATACGCTCTTTTGCCAAAGACAACCTGTGTACAGATCTACAAATCCTAACTTATAATTTCGTAGCTATATCAGACATCAAAACATACCCAGATCATAACAATAAACATGCGTCAATAGATCTAGTCTATCCACAGTCAAGCCATATGAAGATAATCATTCCAAGCCTTGAGATCTCGTTTCATAGTTCATCATCATCCTCATGAGTGAAACCATGGTTCAGATCACCAACCCATAACCAGCATTTGGATCTCACACTTCATCAGATATTCATTACTCACTCACCCCCTTTGGCTTAATGATCTTCTCCTTATATAGGTTTAGGCCTTTCATAATACCACGGTCCAAAACCATAGTAAAACAATACCATCAACTCAATACTAGGGATCAACACGTCTGTCGAGATACTTTGGTCCAAAAACATAGGCTCAAGTACCGAGGACTAACTACCACGGACCAAAAGTAAGCTTTCCGACACGTACGCTCTTTTCCGTTCATGAACCTGCGTGTATACCCTACTTGGTATATAGCTAACCTGCGTATACGCGACTTGGTATATAGCGAACCAGCGTGTATACGCGACTTGGGCTTAATGAACCTGCGTATATGAATTTTCTCTTCTTCTTATAGTCTGATCATCAATTCCTTGCTGCTGACCTTCTGCACTATGATTTGTCATCAGTGTGGTTTTCCATCAAGGACAACACTTATCTCATAATGCCAACAATCTCCCCCTTTGGACTTGATGGCAAAGCTAACTTGTCACACTTAGAACTTGATCTTCTTATTCCTTTGAGCTGACCTGCATCCCATGCATTTAGTCACATCTGTAGATTGATCTAGTTATATGTAAGTGAGTTGTTCTTCTATGAGAGGGTTGCCATCAAGTACAACACATGCATCATAATGCCAACAATCTCCCCCTTTGGACTTGATGGCAACAACACCAAATCACTCTCCCCCTTTGACATCAAGGGTGTTGTGGGGAAAAATGCCTATGCAGGACGATCCTATCCACCTAAGGTGTGACAGTGCCTTAGCAACAAACAGAGACAGCTATTCTAGTATTCTTCCTTTATGAATTAAGAATGAAGAGAGATGGATGGACTAACCGGTGTCTTCCGTTTGTCCCTCGATCTGGTTTCTCTTCTCTTTGGGAGTTCCCAGCTACTTGTCTTCTCGCTCGCCCAGCTTCAACAGGTCTCTGCAAGATCACAAGAGAAGAACACTACACAAAGACATAGATTCATAATCATAACTAGTTCAGGATTAGGAGTAAACTAAACATACTAATGCAATCATACATCAAAGTTACATCAGTATATAGGAGAAACCAAGATAGCTTTATTGATGAATAACAAGGTTCAGGAAGAGATACAACCCAGAGGGCTCCAATCTAGCATCTCCTTCCCAGCAAAATGGAATTCCTATCTTCACCTCCCTTCAAAGCATTAAGCACCCAATGATTCCAATCTCAAACCAACAGCAATTCTTTGCAATAACAAAATTCCAGCCTCTAGATCTCATGGAGGAGAGATCCATATATAGATGTTTTGGAGAGAGGATGAGTCAGCTTGAGATCTGACTAGTGTCCTCTCCCTCTGTCAGTTCTTGATTCCACTTGGAGGTTCTTGCTTCCACTTGGAGATTTGGAACCTCTTACTCATCACCAGTCGAATTCCCTGAGGCAAGTGTCATTTTGGAAGCTTCCTGGGTTTTGACACCTTGAGAAATGAGCTTGCCACATGTCCACTCTCGCTCAGCGCAGGTAGCCAGTGTTGGCTTTGACATTCAGCGCAGGTAGCCAGTGTTGGCTTTGACATTCAGCGCAGACAGCTAGTGGAGCCATTGACATGATCCTGAATTGACTTGTTTTTGAGCAGTTTCTGGTGGAGAACTTCTGTGAATTGCTGTGGTTTGTTAGCCTTGTTCCTCTAGGGGTAGGAACAACATGTTTAGGGACTTTGGATCCCTTAGATTATGGACATTTCATGCTCAATGCTGTAAGGCACAAAAATGTCTATAACAGTTGCCCCCTAAAGTATGAGGCCGTTTATCGGGTGAAATGCTTTATCCAGGAGGGTCCGAAGTTCATCCAATGCTGGGAGGAGACCTGTAATAAGATACAATACAATACATTATTTTTCATACTGCTTTCATGATCTAGCTGAGGCGGGCATTCCCATGCTCAGCTTTATAAATTCATTTTCTGTACATAGAACAGACAATCGTCTGATGGTAGACTGATAATTTTGATGAAATTATCATCCTTTGAGTAGGATGATCATCTGCTGCAATGATGTACATGTCAAATGTCTTTATATTTCCTAGATATATATCGCAGTCCAGATGGATGAAACTAGATCCGGGGTCTTCAAACTCGTTCGATCTTCACTCTAAGTACAAGTCGATCCATGTGAGAATTGTTCTGAAGTCGAACATGGAAAGACATCGCTTGATTACCGGTCAATGAGGTAAACCGTTAACAAGCGCGAGAGGAATCACCGATAATGATAATGACCCTCAAGGTACTGCAGTACAATTCACGTGGTGTGAATAAAGGACTTGGCGTCGAACACCACGCAAAATATTCTGGTCGAAGGTCATTGTGTATACCTGTCGCCGAAAGTGAGAAACTTGCCATTGAGGCATGCAAGCTTCAAAGTACTGAAGGGGTTGTTCCTAGATCAACTTCTTGGATAATGAGCTGATGTCGACAAGAAGCGATCCGTCAAAGGAGGGCCTTAATGAATCCCACATCAGTGACACGGAACAGAGCTAATGATTTTGATGGAGGTGAAAACGATCTATGACATATGATTCAGGGTGGCGGTCATGAACGGATGAAGGATAATGTATGGCAGTGGATGGGACACGGTTGACTCTTTCTGAACGACTTCTCTTGAACATATGGCGACACTGATGCGATGGATCGGTAGAATTACCCCAATTATGGATGGTATGGCGAGACCATGGTGATGTGACCGGTGAATGAAACAACCCAACCCGATTGTGGTACGGAAGAAAAGTGTCATGTTCAAGAGCGACTTGCTACCATCAAAGTTTTCTTGAGTTTCTCCCAATTTTTCCCCAGTCATTGCTGACCAGTACCTCTTTATTTTTGTCAAGCTTGAGGAGGATAACATATGCTTGTTATATAACCTGCCCTTCGGGCAAGCCCATCGCTATGTTTTAACGAGCCTAGCCATAGTGAAACTCGTTCTCGTCTAAAGACAAGTTTTTCGCTATTTAGTGATTTTAACGAGTCTAACGACAAGGATAACTCGGTCCTTTTCATTTTTAGAGAGTCTGAAAAGGTACATAAAGTTAACTCCAAAATTCCTTTTTCGTCATCTAATCCCTTAAGTCCGAAAAAGTATAAAACAATACAGAAGGGATGAGTTTTCGATAGTTTTAACGAGCTGAACAAACAAGCGCTCGATCTTTTTGTGCAATAATCCCTCAGGTCCAAAAAGATTAAAATCTAGAGGAGGGATAGCACTTCCTGTCCCTTTAACGAGCTGGAAGGCCAAGGACTCGGCAATCTTTTCATATTTTACGAGTCAGTTGAAAAGAGCTTAAAGAAGACTCGTCTTTTGAGGAAGGAATGATAAACAGGGTTAGCAGCTAATTCCAGGTACAGGTTGGAATTTTCCAATCACGGTAGTGTCACAAGGATGGCTAGGTGAAATCACTCTTCGCAGCTGTTCCTCAAAATTGGTAAACAATCATATGGAGGTGAACGATCGGCCAAATGAAAAGTGGAGGTGACGGTGCAAACACGACCAAGGCTTTAATGGCTGATAAGGTTACATTCACAGTGGTTATTTACCGGGTGGTTCATTTTTTATTTTAAAATGAACTTAAACGCTGGTGGAAACACTTGCTCATTGCTTATGTTTATTTTTTAACGAGCATGAAGTCCGCGTTAAAACTGCTCGGATCTTGCGTTTATTTTTTAACGAGCATGAACTTTGTGCTAAAACTGCTCGATGATAAGTTTGCATGCCCCCAACGTAATAACGCAACTAGAGGTGCATGCCCCCCAAGCTTCATTGCATTCAACTCGGCAGTTGGAATGAAGGTTTACCTTTGAGATTTGAAAAGGGGATTTGTTTCATTTTTTAATGAGGTTGACACAGTAAAAGAACTATCCTCATGACTCCTTGTTTCATTTTTTAACGAGGTTGACACGAGGTAAGAACCATCCTCGGAGTCCAAATCCATTAGATATAGAAGGTTTCATATTCCACTGTGGCCACTTCCGCCAGATTACTCGGAGGCGGTAGGGCAAAAGTACCCATTAAGGCAGGGTCTTTTAGGAGACCTACTCCGATATTTTGGAGCGAATGATTGCTTCCATGGATCATTGGAATGCTTCCAGTAACTTGAGAACCATTGGGGAGAAATGTTTGTTGGTCGACGATTGTAATTCCTCCTTGAAAGGGAAATGCAATCTTTCTAAAATAGGTCGACACAACAGCTACCATGGCATATATCCATGGTCGTCCCAGTAGGATGTTGTAATCAAGATTCCCATCGATGACTTCAGCATCTATTTCTACTATTTTGCCCCCTAATTCAACTTTCAAGTTATTTAGGATACTGTACGGGGTATATGTCCTTCCGTCGAATGCTTTTAATGTTGTCGCAGATCGCGACAAGGTTGGAGATCCTAAAGTTTTCCAGCAACTCATCGACATAATACATGTAGATGCCCCCTCATCAATAATCGTTCGGTGAACAGTTTTGTTGAGGGCTTTCACTTGAACAAGGAAAGTTAATTGAGCTGGTAACTGAGGATCGTATCCTTTGTGGTCAAAGGATACAAGATTGGAATCCATTGGGTCAACCCCACCTATTGCTGATAATAAAGCTTGCTCTTGGGAGAGGCAATTTTGTGGTACCTCAAGTGTCGACATAGCGGACGACAATTGGGCCAGGTCCTCTATTATATTATAATTCTGTGCAATTTTTGCACGAGGATTAACTGTCGATTTGTGCACTACTCCCTTTGGCGACTTTATCATTTGTTCAGGAATGATGGGTGGCACAACTTTGGTCAAAGTTGTTGTTGAACTACTAGGTTGTTCATTAGTATTGTTATTCGACACCTGTCGATTCCTGTAATCTTTATTCCTTGCCAAAGCATCATTTTGCTGCTTTGAGATAGACAACATAAGCACTTGGGATCAGGAATCATTTTGATTAGCAACCAGTTTGGTTCCCGGGCTTGGAAACGGATCAGTCAATACTGCTGAGGTTTTTGAACTCTTAAAGAGTTTCTTAACTTCAGCTATATGTGGACAATCTCTCGTCCAATGATCCTCATCGCATATATGACACCCCGCAGGGGGTTTCCTTTTTCTCCCTTTCTTTTTCTCCTTGCCCCCTGGTTGCTTCAGTTGTTTGCCCTTGTCGGTCGACACGGCATTTACTTCCGAGGCAAGAAGTTCCTCATTTGCATTTTGATCGGAAATCTTACGGGCCTTCTTGGATGTGGCCTTTGTCGATTTCGCGTTTGTCGTGCCAATCACACCATCGCCGGCATGAGAGTCATTGTTTGATTTAGGAGGAGGAGGAATTGAGAATTCCAGTCTAGGGGCGTCAAGTATTTTGTCGTAGAGCATGCCAGACTGAGTATAGACCAAGTCCAGATATTGCGCACGAGCGATAACTTTCTCTTCCGTTACGACTCCCCCCTTTGCCACATCTTCCGTGATGGCAGGAAGTAATGACTTGATAAACCATTCAGCTAATAGCTGATCGGGAACGTACGTTTTTACCATCCTACGACGACGTTGCCACTCATGTATATGATCAAATATGTGAGTGGCCGTTGTCTGTTTGAAGTTGGTAAGAAGTTCGGTTCCCGTTTCGTACCTTATCGGTAACTGAAAATGGGTTAAAAAGGTTGTGGCTAGGGTACTGAAGTTGTCGAATGAAGCTCTAGGCAATTCGATATACCATTTTGCTGCCAGACCAGTTAACGTCCTCTGAAAAAGGCGAAGCCTAATCGAATCATCATTTAGGGTGTTTGATGAAAACCACAGATGAAAGGTCATCACATGATTCGACGGATCTTCACCCGGATTTCCATTAAATTTAGGAATATCTGACGGAAGTTTATGCGGAATCGCTGGCCACCAAGGGGCATAAGCAATTGGATCATTCGTAAGCCGGTTTAGATATAGTAATTCTAGAGTTGCTACAAAGGGCAATTGTTGATTCAGGTTAGGCGAAGCATACCCAGGATAAGATGGAATCGCCTGAGCAGTGGGTCTTTGCATACCAGCATAATGTATTTGATGCTGGCAACTTTGACAAGGTTGATGGGCATAACCATTATAATATGGTTTTTGGTAACCGCTTTGTAAATGCGATTGCCCATTACTTACAAAGACTTGTTGCTCAGGTCCTCGATCTGATTGCTGGAATGGGGGTTGATGAGTTTGAACCAGCTCTGGTTGTTGGACCATTTGCTGTTGTCCAATACTGGATGATTGACCAAGATGAGGAGTCATAGTACTTGTTTGAGCCTGAGTCGCTCCAGATAAGGAGGCACTAACTGAAGGTTGTGATTGAGTTGTCGAGACAAGAGGTTGTTGTATGGCAACCTGAGAAACTTGGGGTTGACATACAACAGGTAGCGCTTGTACTTGCGACGCAATCACCATACCAGGTATAGTGGCAACATTCGACACAGGGTGGACTGGTTGCATTGAATATGCAACCCTTGGTTGTTGAGGCAGTATCGGTACCCATCCGCTGGATGTAATTCCAGTTTGACTTGAACTTTGTTGTAAACTCCCATATGGTTGTTCTCCTGGGGGGAACAATGAAAAGACATACTGCCCTCCATATGGTGGCAATCCAGTACTTAAAGGGTAGATTGGCCTTTGAAGACACATTGGATCAAATTGTTGAGTTTCAACATAAGAAATACCAGATGATAATCCGGATGAAGAAATAGGAACTAACCATGTTGTCGAAACAGTCTCTGATTGGACTCCAGCTTATTGTTGACAATTTGCCGGGACAGATGGTATACCAGCGAACATCGTTGGAGTAGCAGCAGGAGGCTCTGCCGCTGCTGTGTCGGATGACACAGTCCTGGATGTCGACGGTTGTTCAGACATATTTAGTCTATCCAAAAGATTTCCTAGCGATTCTACAAGAACTTTGTGATGAAGGTAGACTAACTTCGAAGATCAATGAGGGAAAGGTGATGATTATTCTGTTTAAAATAAATTTTAACGACGCTTTAGACACAACTTGCTTTTTCACTTTTAAAGAGTCGAGAAAAAGCTAAAGATGACTCTAGTCTCCTTCGATGTTTTAACGAGCCCGAAGTGACAAATGCTCGAATGGACTTTTTCTGTTATAGAGTCTGAAAAAGGCCAAAAGAAACTGCTCTGGAGTTCTAGGCAGAGGGTGTGCCAAACTTTTCGCAAAACCGCAGAATACTTTTTAGGGTACGGGCGGTCGATCTTCCTGAATGCTGTGTTCAGTGCATTGCGATCAGTAGGGCGGCCGACACGGCTTCCTAAGGATAAAGGTTATATTCCTATAGGGGTCTCCCAATATATACGCGACGGTACGTGGGAGCACAATCCGTACTGGCGCTATCGTCCCTCAGGAGGAATCACCCACCTTCAACGAGATCGACAGTCACCAGGCTTTACGACGCTGGAACACGTCTCTAGCCTAGACCTCTATGTTGTGCGTTATGTTGCAAAGCATTGTTAAGTTCATTCAGTTTATTTTAAGTTGATCTTTTTAGAAGTTTGCCTTTCTGGATCACCACGAGATGTATGATACAATTCCTAAATGCAGTCTAAAGATGATAAGCAAGCTTTATATCTTTTCAACTTTGAAAATCCTAGCTACTAAGGGAGAAGGAAGACACCATCTTTTCTCAAAGAGCAATCAGCACACTCTAATGCACTTTTCCTAAATCAAACATGCAAATTATCAAAATGCAAATGCACAATGCAGGTGTTTGTTTTCCTCTTTCTTAGTATTGATGCCTACAAAGAAAGCTTTTTGTACAACTTTGAATTCGCTTTTAAATGACAAATACAAACAAGTTTACTTTTTCGAAATCAGAAAGGGTAGAAGAGAATACAACACTTTACGACTTTCGAAATGAACACTTGTTTCGACACTTAAAAGAGACAAACTCAAACCACAAGCAAAAGTGAATGTATAACCAACTGTAAACAGCCAATGAACTCTCTCCTAAGATCACAATCGACAGATCTGAATCAAGGGCTACTGGATGATTATTTCACTCATGCAAAGGAAAACTGTAAATGATGCCACAAACACATAAAAACACCCACAGTATTTTTGTACAAAAGGAGGCGGAATTTAAGCAGAGAAAAGGAGTTATCAGACTGGTACCTATGCTGGTTACAGGCTGAAAAAGTCAGAGATCAAAACAGGGCAAAACAAAGCAGAGAACCCCAGCTTCACAAGGCCTAACTGGATCAGCGCAACCTCAACACAGGGGTTTTGACATTCAGCGCAGGTGGCCTTCATGGGACCTGCGTTGAAATGCAGAATCCCTTCACAGGGGTTGCGCTGAAGGAGAAACGAGAGTTTCTCACTGGGTTCTGGGTCACAGATTGCTGATTAATCTACTGTTTCAGGCCAAATAAAAGCAACAAGCAAGGTGTAATCAAAGGGATGCTTTGAGGGGGTACTAAGATCTATCACAAAGGATCATCAAATCATTTGTGAGTCCATTGTTCAGATCATATACAAATCCAGTGATTGGATCAAAGCAGCAATTGTCTACTTTGCATCTGAGAATAGCAGATGCAGTTCAATTGTTGTTGTTGAGTCTATGAAACAAACAATGATAGAGACACAAATAAAATGACTAAACAGATCTCCCCAGTGGAGTCGCCAATTTGTTGTGGGGAAAAATGCCTATGCAGGACGATCCTATCCACCTAAGGTGTGACAGTGCCTTAGCAACAAACAGACAGCTATTCTAGTATTCTTCCTTTATGAATTAAGAATGAAGAGAGATGGATGGACTAACCGGTGTCTTCGGTTTGTCCCTCGATCCGGTTTCTCTTCTCTTTGGGAGTTCCCAGCTACTTGTCTTCTCGCTCGCCCAGCTTCAACAGGTCTCTGCAAGATCACAAGAGAAGAACACTACACAAAGACATAGATTCATAATCATAACTAGTTCAGGATTAGGAGTAAACTAAACATACTAATGCAATCATACATCAAAGTTACATCAGTATATAGGAGAAACCAAGATAGCTTTATTGATGAATAACAAGGTTCAGGAAGAGATACAACCCAGAGGGCTCCAATCCAGCATCTCCTTCCCAGCAAAATGGAATTCCTATCTTCACCTCCCTTCAAAGCATTAAGCACCCAATGATTCCAATCTCAAACCAATAGCAATTCTTTGCAATAACAAAATTCCAGCCTCTAGATCTCATGGAGGAGAGATCCATATATAGATGTTTTGGAGAGAGGATGAGTCAGCTTGAGATCTGACTAGTGTCCTCTCCCTCTGTCAGTTCTTGATTCCACTTGGAGGTTCTTGCTTCCACTTGGAGATTTGGAACCTCTTACTCATCACCAGTCGAATTCCCTGAGGCAAGTGTCATTTTGGAAGCTTCCTGGGTTTTGACACCTTGAGAAATAAGCTTGCCACATGTCCACTCTCGCTCAGCGCAGGTAGCCAATGTTGGCTTTGACATTCAGCGCAGACAGCCAGTGGAGCCAATGACATGATCCTGAATTGACTTGTTTTTGAGCAGTTTTTGGTGGAGAACTTCTGTGAATTGCTATGGTTTGTTAGCCTTGTTCCTCTAGGGGTAGGAACAACATGTTTAGGGACTTTGGATCCCTTAGATTATGGACATTTCATGCTCAATGCTGTAAGGCACAAAAATGTCTATAACAAAGGGCAAAGGGTGGACCAACATATTCTCTTTCCTTGATAAACATTCTGCTGTCCATACTCCCCCTGAGTACCTGCTGAAATCTCCAAATGTGCTCCCCCTTTGTATATGCCAAAGTGTACCAATCTGTCCATGCTCCCCCTGAGTACATGCCAAGTCTCTGTACTGCTGAAGTGTGATGTTCATGCTCTTCTTGACTGAAGGCAATATCTGCAAAAGGATGTTCTTCAAGAAGAACCATGACTTATACATCATAAGAGACCTTCCTATCACCAAAAGACTCAATACATACATCCATTTCCCAACCATGTGGGGATATACTAGAATTGACTCATCCACCCAACCAGGTGGGGATACATCAAAAGTTTACACATGATAAAGCAAGAGCATTTCATTTTCATCCCAGGCATAGTGGGGAAACCAATATAGGTCGTTACATGACCTTGACATTATGAAAGAGATATCACAAAAGAGATATATAGACCAAAATATCTAGAGCAAGACTTTATGAAAGTCACCAATAACTGATATTGCCAGCATCTGTCGATTCAGATCAGCAACCAAGAGATCCTTATGCCTTTGTTTCACCTGAAACCAACAACAACAGTGAACTAGAACCAAAGGCTTCTAAGATAATGCCAACAATGCATCATTGGAAGATTATCTGCTCCCCCTGAACCTATGCCAGATGGTCTCTGTCAGACCCATATCAAACTTTCTGCAACCAACATCTGTCCCTGCTGATTTCCTTCAAAACTCCATATACGCGTCTGCATCCACATAAACAAGCGTATATACGCGGATAGGCCTTATGAAACTCGCGTACAACCATTTCCATATCAGAAACCTGTAAATGTCCTGCAACAAGGTATGTCTGAACATAGATGTCAACTCCTCCTTTTAAACATCATCATGAAATCATTCACATTCTATGTGAAACCACCATAGCCATTACATCTACGTCAAGATCTACATGATCCAAGTATCATTACTTGGGAAAATCTGCATCAATCAACATATGTAAGTATGAACCTATCATCATATAGATAAGAACTCATCACCATGTCTCCAACAAAGCAACTTTGAGTAGTCATCCATGTATCAGCACTATGTATCTTGAGCTCAAGCTCATTTGACAAAACTTCTTGATATCATCAACATCAACAATCCTTATCCACAAGAGTGCATGCATCGTAACTGTATGCATATGATGACAGTAGCATATGAGTGACTCATCATCAAGTGAGGAAGATGTGTATTCAAGATTTGTACTTCTCCTTATCCTTATGAAGATCACCATGTAAGCACCATATATGCATCATCAAAGAATCAACCATAAATCTGATCTGAACATCAACTATGTATCCCCAAGAATCATATGAGATTTTATCATGGACAACTCATAACCACATCATAGCAAGATATATCATTTAGCCATATAAGCATTATCACCAAGGACTATTAACCATAATGCCAACAATGAATTATTAAAGGCATATGCTCCCCCTCAACCTGTGCCATCTGTTAGATCTGATTATGCATATATCAACAATAAGCATCAAGACATCATCAATTCAGGAACGCTTCTAGACATCTTACAAGTATCAAAACATTTCCACACATCCTCAACAGACTGTAACTATTAATCAATAGAGCAGATAATAGACTGAATCATATCAGGTCCTTTTTCTGAGTCTGTCCCCATTGCTTTTCCTCAGACTGACATCTACGCGACTTTGCAGTGTCTAACTCGCGTATATACACGACTTCCCTTTATGGAACTTGCGTATGAGATTCAGGATACTGAAGTTTTACACTTTCAGCTCCCTCTGAGTCTGTTATGTCTGTGTTGTGCTGTATCTGAGTACATTGTGTTGTGCCACATCTTTCTAACTGTACTTCCTTATTCTTCCATATCTTCAAGTGTGATGATGTTTTCTCCTTTTGGTGTGATGTCCGTCCTTTGTTCCTGCATTCCTTTGCTATATGTCCAAGTTTGTTACATGCATAACATCTTACATGTTTCATATTCCTCCTGTAGCAATCAGCAGCTTTGTGACCAAACATATTGCAAGCAAAGCAATATCCATTAAAGTACCTTGAATGTGATGATCTTTCTGCATGATGGTCTTGAACTCTTCTTCTTCCACATCTAGCTGCAACATGTCCAAGATTATGACATACATAACATTCAACATTATTCATAGGAGGAGTAAAAGATTTTCTTTGAAGAATCTCTTTCCTTGGTTGATGATGAGATGGATCTTTCATTTCTTCATTGATCACTTTAGATTTCTCTTTAGAGTTCCTTGCCTCACCTTGTGAACTAGATTCACCTTCAATAGATTCATGGAAACCAAGACCAGTCTTTATAGCAGGAGATCTTTGACTACTAAGAATATCATCCAAGACTTTAGAGCTATCTTGAAATCATAAAAGCTTATCCTTTTCTTCTATTTTACCTTTCAAGATATTTACCTCATCCTGAAGCTGTTCTTCCTTTTCAAGAGATTGCTTTTTCAAATCTTCTTCAGCTTTTCTTCCTTCTTCCATTTGTTCCCTTAGTTTGAGAATCTTCTTTTCTTGTTCTTCATTCAGATCCTGCTGCATTTGATGAACTTGGAAGGCACATTCCAGCTGGGATTTTAAGCTGATGACTTCATTTTCTTGTTTTTCAATTGCTTGATGTAGATCTTCATTCTGCTTCCTTGATTCTTCAAGATCTCCCTTTAGTGAGAGAATTGTAGCTTCAAGATTTTCATAGTAGCTGGATCTATCTTTGAGTTTCTTGATGGTTGTGCTTCTTTCATTGACTTCTTTTCTTAATGATGTCACTTCATGCTGCAATTTTTGACATTGGTCTTCCTTGTCCTTGAGTAGTTTTCTTACCTTGTTTCCTTCTTCAAGTTGGGCCTTTAGTTTGGTAGCTTCTTCTTTGAAGTCACATTCCCTTTTGTTCAATAGAGCTTGTTGATCTCTAATTTTGTGTGTCAGCCTTTTAAATTCTGCCTCTATTTGATATCTTTCTTGTTCACCCATAAGAGCAAGATCAGTAGTTTCACTATCACTTCCATCTCTTTCACAAGGAAATATAGCTGGAACATCAGAGGATAACACATTCATACCTGATAATGATTCTGAATCTGAAGAGCTTCTTATACCTAATCCCCAATCGATTCTTCAACTGTCATAGTCCTTCTGAGATGTCTTCTTCTTCTTATGAGCTTTCTTCTTAAGCTTCTTTCCCATTGTTCCACAGATCTCCTTCAAGCGATCAAGCTTCTATCAAAGGACCTGCTCTGCCAATTGTTGGAAATAATACTGAGAGGGGGGGTGAATCAGTATTATCAGATCAGATAAAACTTTTCAATTTCATACTCAGATTCATACACGCAGCTTCAATTAAGGATATCAGCGTATATATGCGACTTCGTTAAGGGCAACTAGCGTACATGCAGTAATCTTATGATTCAGTTAGCTTATCTTCAGTAAATGCATCAGAACATTATTAACTATATTAACAGTAAACAGGTGCAGTATAACAGAATAGATCATCACACATAAGGCACACACATGAACACCATGATATAAGGTGGAAACCCAATGTGGGTGAAAACCACCTGCTGCAATTTGTTTCTATCTTCCGTTAATAAGAAATTTCTTTTACAATGTACTGGTGCAGTCCTTTACCAGCACGCAGGCTACAACCTGCAGAGAGCTACAACCCTCTTAGCTCTTGTACTAGCCGATCCATTTACTAGTACGTAGGTGCCTGCCTACAGAATGCTCCAACCTTTACTCGTTCTCCAACTGCTCCTGGAAGGGAGCTACAACCCCCTGGCTCGTGTACTAGCTGATATGTTTACCAGTACGTAGGCGCCATCCTACTAAACTCTACGATCTTCCCGGGACCACGTTTCATACATTTTCATACTGGATCCATAAAACAACCTGCATCATCAATCTCTGAATCACCCAATACTGAATCACTGAAACCCTGTCAACAACATAGACAACATAACAATAACCAGATCCAACTTCATCTTCAAATATCATACTTCACATTGTATACGCTACTTGGACAAACCCAACCTACGTGTATATGCTCTTTTTCCAAAGACAACCTGCGTACAGATCTGCAAATCCTAACTTATAATTCTGCAGCTATATCAGACATCAAAACATACCCAGATCATAACAATAAACATGCGTCAATAGATCTAGTCTATCCACAGTCAAGCCATATGAAGATAATCATTCCAAGCCTTGAGATCCCGTTTCATAGTTCATCATCATCCTCATGAGTGAAACCATGGTTCAGATCACCAACCCATAACCAGCATTTGGATCTCACGCTTCATCAGATATTCATTACTCACTCACCCCCTTTGGCCTAATGATCTTCTCCTTATATAGGTTTAGGCCTTTCATAATACCACGATCCAAAACCATAGTAAAACAATACCATCAACTCAATACTAGGGATCAACACGTCTGTCGAGATACTTTGGTCCAAAAACATAGGCTCAAGTACCGAGGACTAACTACCACGTACCAAAAGTAAGCTTTCCGACACGTATGCTCTTTTCCGTTCATGAACCTGCGTGTATACCCTACTTGGTATATAGCTAACCTGCATATACGCGACTTGGTATATAGCGAACCAGCGTGTATACGCGACTTGGGCTTAATGAACTTGCGTATATGAATTTTCTCTTCTTCTTATAGTCTGATCATCAATTCCTTGCTGCTGACCTTCTGCACTATGATTTGTCATCAGTGTGGTTTGCCATCAAGGACAACACTTATCTCATAATGCCAACAATCTCCCCCTTTGGACTTGATGGCAAAGCTAACTTGTCACACTTAGAACTTGATCTTCTTATTCCTTTGAGCTGACCTGCATCCCATGCATTTAGTCACATCTGTAGATTGATCTAGTTATATGTAAGTGAGTTGTTCTCCTATGAGAGGGTTGCCATCAAGTACAACACATGCATCATAATGCCAACAATCTCCCCCTTTGGACTTGATGGCAACAACACCAAATCACTCTCCCCCTTTGACATCAAGGGCAAAGGGTGGACCAACATATTCTCTTTCCTTGATAAACATTCTGCTGTCCATACTCCCCCTGAGTACCTGCTGAAATCTCCAAATGTGCTCCCCCTTTGTATATGCCAAAGTGTACCAATCTGTCCATGCTCCCCCTGAGTACATGCCAAGTCTCTGTACTGCTGAAGTGTGATGTTCATGCTCTTCTTGACTGAAGGCAAGATCTGCAAAAAGATGTTCTTCAAGAAGAACCATGAGTTATACATCATAAGAGACCTTCCTATCACCAAAAGACTCAATACATACATCCATTTCCCAACCACGTTGGGATATACTAGAATTGACTCATCCACCCAACCAGGTGGGGATACATCAAAAGTTTACACATGATAAAGCAAGAGCATTTCATTTTCATCCCAGGCATAGTGGGGAAACCAATATAGGTCGTTACATGACCTTGACATTATGAAAGAGATATCACAAAAGAGATATATAGACCAAAATATCTAGAGCAAGACTTTATGAAAGTCACCAATAACTGATATTGCCAGCATCTGTCGATTCAGATCAGCAACCAAGAGATCCTTCTGCCTTTGTTTCACCTGAAACCAACAACAACAGTGAACTAGAACCAAAGGCTTCTAAGATAATGCCAACAATGCATCATTGGAAGATTATCTGCTCCCCCTGAACCTGTGCCAGATGGTCTCTGTCAGACCCATATCAGACTTTCTGCAACCAACATCTGTCCCTGCTGATTTCCTTCAAAACTCCATATACGCGTCTGCATCCACATAAACAAGCGTATATACATGGATAGGCCTTATGAAACTCGCGTACAACCATTTCCATATCAGCAACCTATAAATGTCCTGCAACAAGGTATGTCTGAACATAGATGTCAACTCCTCCTTTTAAACATCATCATGAAATCATTCACATTCTATGTGAAACCACCATAGCCATTACATCTACGTCAAGATCTACATGATCCAAGTATCATTACTTGGGAACATCTGCATCAATCAACATATGTAAGTATGAACCTATCATCATATAGATAAGAACTCATCACCATGTCTCCAACAAAGCAACTTTGAGTAGTCATCCATGTATCAGCACTATGTATCTTGAGCTCAAGCTCATTTGACAAAACTTCTTGATATCATCAACATCAACAATCCTTATCCACAAGAGTGCCTGCATCGTAACTGTATGCATATGATGACAGTAGCATATGAGTGACTCATCATCAAGTGAGGAAGATGTGTATTCAAGCTTTGTACTTCTCCTTATCCTTATGAAGATCACCATGTAAGCACCATATATGCATCATCAAAGAATCAACCATAAATCTGATCTGAACATCAACTATGTATCCCCAAGAATCATATGAGATTTTATCATGGACAACTCATAACCACATCATAGCAAGATATATCATTTAGCCATATAAGCATTATCACCAAGGACTATTAACCATAATGCCAACAATGAATTATTAAAGGCATATGCTCCCCCTCAACCTGTGCCATCTGTTAGATCTAATTATGCATATATCAGCAATAAGCATCAAGACATCATCAAGTCAGGAACGCTTCTAGACATCTTACAAGTATCAAAACATTTCCACACATCCTCAGCAGACTGTAACTATTAATCAATAGAGCAGATAATAGACTGAATCATATCAGGTCCTTTTTCTGAGTCTGTCCCCACTGCTTTTCCTCAGACTGACATATACGCGACTTTGCAGTGTCTAACTCGCGTATATACACGACTTCCCTTTATGGAACTTGCGTATGAGATTCAGGATACTGAAGTTTTACACTTTCAGCTCCCTCTGAGTCTGTTATGTTTGTGCTGTGTTGTATCTGAGTACATTGTGCTGTGCCACATCTTTCTGACTGTACTTCCTTCTTCTTCCATATCTTCAAGTGTGATGATGTTTTCTCCTTTTGGTGTGATGTCCGTCCTTTGTTCCTGCATTCCTTTGCTATATGTCCAAGTTTTTTACATGCATAACATCTTACATGTTTCATATTCCTCCTGTAGCAATCAGCAGCTTTGTGACCAAACATATTGCAAGCAAAGCAATATCCATTAAAGTACCTTGAATGTGATGATCTTTCTGCATGATGGTCTTGAACTCCTCTTCTTCCACATCTGGCTGCAACATGTCCAAGATTATGACATACATAACATTCAACATTATTCATAGGAGGAGTAAAAGATTTTCTTTGAAGAATCTCTTTCCTTGGTTGATGATGAGATGGATCTTTCATTTCTTCATTGATCACTTTAGATTTCTCTTTAGAGTTCCTTGCCTCACCTTGTGAACTAGATTCACCTTCAAGATTCATGGAAACCAAGACCAGTCTTTATAGCAGGAGATCTTTGACGACTAAGAATATCATCCAAGACTTTAGAGCTATCTTGAAATCGTAAAAGCTTATCCTTTTCTTCTATTTTACCTTTCAAGATATTTACCTCATCCTGAAGCTGTTCTTCCTTTTCAAGAGATTGCTTTTTCAAATCTTCTTTAGCTTTCCTTCCTTCTTCCATTTGTTCCCTTAGTTTGAGAATCTTCTTTTCTTGTTCTTCATTCAGATCCTGCTGCATTTGACGAACTTGGAAGGCACATTCCAGCTGGGATTTTAAGCTGATGACTTCATTTTCTTGTTTTTCAATTGCTTGATGTAGATCTTCATTCTGCTTCCTTGATTCTTCAAGATCTCCCTTTAGTGAGAGAATTGTAGCTTCAATATTTTCATAGTAGCTGGATCTATCTTTGAGTTTCTTGATGGTTGTGCTTCTTTCGTTGACTTCTTTTCTTAATGATGTCACTTCATGCTGCAATTTTTGACATTGGTCTTCCTTGTCCTTGAGTAGTTTTCTTACCTTGTTTCCTTCTTCAAGTTGGGCCTTTAGTTTGGTAGCTTCTTCTTTGAAGTCACATTCCCTTTTGTTCAATAGAGCTTGTTGATCTCTAATTTTGTGTGTCAGCCTTTTAAATTCTGCCTCTATTTGATATCTTTCTTGTTCACCCATAAGAGCAAGATCAGTAGTTTCACTATCACTTCCATCTCTTTCACAAGGAAATATAGCTGGAACATCAGAGGATAACACATTCATACCTAATAATGATTCTGAATCTGAAGAGCTTCTTATACCTAATCCCCAATCGATTCTCCCACTGTCATAGTCCTTCTGAGATGTCTTCTTCTTCTTATGAGCTTTCTTCTTAAGCTTCTTTCCCATTGTTCCACGGATCTCCTTCAAGCGATCAAGCTTCTATCAAAGGACCTGCTCTGCCAATTGTTGGAAATAATACTGAGAGGGGGGGGTGAATCAGTATTATCAGATCAGATAAAACTTTTCAATTTCATACTCAGATTCATACACGCAGCTTCAGTTAAGGATATCAGCGTATATACGCGACTTCGTTAAGGGCAACTAGGGTACATGCAGTAATCTTATGATTCAGTTAGCTTGTCTTCAGTAAATGCATCAGAACATTATTAACCATATTAACAGTAAACAGGTGCAGTATAACAGAACAGATCATCACACATAAGGCACACACATGAACACCATGATATAAGGTGGAAACCCAATGTGGGTGAAAACCACCTGCTGCAATTTGTTTCTATCTTCCTTTAATAAGAAATTTCTTTTACAATGTACTGGTGCAGTCCTTTACCATCACGCAGGCTACAACCTGCAGAGGGCTACAACCCTCTTAGCTCTTGTACTAGCCTATCCATTTACTAGTACGTAGGTGCCTGCCTATAGAATGCTCCAACCTTTACTCATTCTCCAGCTGCTCCTGGAAGGGAGCTACAACCCCCTGGCTCTTGTACTGGCTGATATGTTTACCAGTACGTAGGCGCCAGCCTACTGAACTCTACGATCTTCCCGGGACCATGTTTCATACATTTTCATACTGGATCCATAAAACAACCTGCATCATCAATCTCTGAATCACCCAATACTGAATCACTGAAACCCTGTCAACAACATAGACAACATAACAATAACCAGATCCAACTTCATCTTCAAATATCATACTTCACATTGTATACGCTACTTGGACAAACCCAACCTGCGTGTATACGCTCTTTTGCCAAAGACAACCTGCGTACAGATCTGCAAATCCTAACTTATAATTCCGCAGCTATATCGGACATCAAAACATACCCAGATCATAACAATAAACATGCGTCAATAGATCTAGTATATCCACGGTCAAGCCATATGAAGATAATCATTCCAAGCCTTGAGATCCCGTTTCATAGTTCATCATCATCCTCATGAGTGAAACCATGGTTCAGATCACCAACCCATAACCAGCATTTGGATCTCACACTTCATCAGATATTCATTACTCACTCACCCCCTTTGGCCTAATGATCTTCTCCTTATATAGGTTTAGGCCTTTCATAATACCACGGTCCAAAACCATAGTAAAACAATACCATCAACTCAATACTAGGGATCAACACGTCTGTCGAGATACTTTGGTCCAAAAACATAGGCTCAAGTACCGAGGACTAACTACCACGGACCAAAAGTAAGCTTTCCGACACGTACGCTCTTTTCCGTTCATGAACCTGCGTGTATACCCTACTTGGTATATAGCTAACCTGCATATACATGACTTGGTATATAGCGAACCAGCGTGTATACGCGACTTGGGCTTAATGAACCTGCGTATATGAATTTTCTCTTCTTCTTATAGTCTGATCATCAATTCCTTGTTGCTAACCTTCTGCACTATGATTTGTCATCAGTGTGGTTTGCCATCAAGGACAACACTTATCTCATAATGCCAACAATCTCCCCCTTTGGACTTGATGGCAAAGCTAACTTGTCACACTTAGAACTTGATCTTCTTATTCCTTTGAGCTGACCTGCATCCCATGCATTTAGTCACATCTGTAGATTGATCTAGTTATATGTAAGTGAGTTGTTCTTCTATGAGAGGATTGCCATCAAGTACAACACATGCATCATAATGCCAACATCCAATAGCCCAATTGAGAATGTTAGTGATTGTGATGTGTTTCCTAGCGAAGGTTTCAATAAATATCTAAATTTAAGATTTAAAATCTTCAATAGGAATGCCTTTGTTGATGATTGTGGCAACCAAGGTGTTAACCATTGGACCCTGACTCTCTACTGACACAGTGTTCCAACACTACAACACAAGAAACTCATTGATATTTTCATATGTAAAGCCTTGCTCATCGAGATCTATGGCATATATTTCCTTTATTTAGCATAAGTTGTGCCCATAGGGCCATGGAAATTAAAGCTAGCCCTAAATATTCTTGGAGAGTAAATGAAATGTGCCTACTAAGTACGAGGGGTTTTGGATTCATATTTGTATTGTGGATTGAAGGAAAATATCAAATATTTTTTGGAAAATGCATTCTCTAATATTCATTGTTGGTGTGTTGTTGATCTATAAATAAGATTACCTTAAATGGTTAAGGAATATCAAGATCACATTGATCTTTAGTGATCTGTGGGAGAGATTCCGAGAAGGAGAAATGATAGAAGAGGTTGTTTAAGTAATTGAATCTACGCTTACAATGAAATCATAATAGAACTACCAAGCCTACATTTGCCAAGAAGGTTTCCACATGGAAGAAAAAAGACAAGAAAGAATATTCCCTCATTATTAGAACTAAAGTGAGGAGGTGAGCTTCCATATTATCTCAATCAATTATTCTTATGGTGCATTAACGAAGTTGAAGGATTTGTATGGTTCTCATTCAACATTGGAACTCATCCAAATTTAGATACAGTTATTCAAACTTAAATTGAAGGATGATGATGTTGAGATTGCAACAAGATGATGGAGCTTAGTGAAAAGAGTCGCCTTCACTAAGTGGGCCCGCAGGCAGATTATGGCGCAAGTTCTATTTTTTGATCCCAGCAAGGATGACCACAGTATGAGTGATCACAGTATGAGTGATCACAGTATGAGTGATCAAAGTCTATTTTTAGACTAGCTGTCAAAAATAGAAAAGTCAAATATTATTGTCTCATAATAATATTTGGACTATAAACTTGATCTTATTCTCTTGGAGCACTTCAGGATGAGCTACGGATGTGGTACATGCAGATCCCAGAAGGAAATACATGGTTACCTATGGGATGACCAATATTTGCATGCGGGACTTCAGTTAGAACTCAAGTGAGTTGAGTTTAGTGGACTGGAGGTGCAGTTGATGGAGTTGTGTTCAGTTTAGCTTTGTTAAACTGGTTGTATTTAGTCTAACTGGAAAATAGACTAGAGATGAGTTGGGTGAATTAGTTATTAATTAATTCACAAGTTATTAACTCATAATGCAACTATAGAATACATCAGTTAACTCAGTTGCATGTCAGTGCATGTTCAGTTCAGCAGGGACAGGTGTTAGAGGATCAGATTGCTATCAGTTGTGACTATAGTTGTGCATGATGATTTGCACAATCAGAGGGATTGAGTATGCCAATGAATTGGCCAATACCAAGAATTGTAGCCTGTGCTCACGTCCAACACAGTGTGAGTGATTCTTTGCAGGTGAAATACGAGTTTGGTAAACCATTCTTATCAGTTCTTGAGCAGGTATTGAGCAGTGGAATAGATTTGGAGATCAGATCTTAGCTGTATTGTGTGTAACAGGTGGAGCCGGTACTGGATTGCTTGTGATAAGCATTGTACTTTGTAATGTTACATGTTCTCAATCATTAATATGCAGATAGTGTGGGGTTTTTAGCGAGATGCTTTCCCCGAGTTACATACTGTGTTAATGTGTGAATGCTCTTGATGTTTTATTGTTATTGATGCTACTATATTCATGATCAACGTAGAGGAGCTTATGTATTGTGCATGTATTCTGCAATAGTACATGATCAGGATAATCTCTGTTGAATATGTGTTAAATTATTCAAAATTTCGACATGGTATCGGAGCTGTTGATCATCAGATCTACTATTCAGGAAGTGTTTACATTCTATTTCTTCAGGCAGAGTCTGTAATCGGGCCAGGTAGCCTCTGGATTCATCCTTCCTTTGGAAGGTGAGATATCTGGTGAATGCCCATACAGTCAATCTCTGTACGAGAAATATTGTGTTCTCATGAATCTTAGATCCGAGGCGGTTGAGTTGGTTGCTGGTGGAATTCGAATTTGCAGCAGTGTTTTCTTGGTGGCAACGCAGCAATGTCTTTCAACGGATTGCGATTGGAGTATGCTCTTGAGGGCAGCTCAAACTATATTGCATGGAAGGACAAGATGGAGGTAGTATTGGATGATAACGGGCTAAAGGAGTTCATAGATACGGATATCCCAAAGCCTACTGATGCTGCTGAGGCGGAAGTTTGGCAAAAGAAGACCGCAAAATGTCGAAGGATTCTGTTGGAGGGCGTGAAGGATCATATTGTGTCCAGCCTACATGGAAAGACTTCTCCATATCTGATGTGGAAGGCTTTAACAGATCTATTCCAAAGCAAGAGCGATCAAAGGAAGCTGGTGCTCAAAGATAAACTCAGAAACATCAAATGCGAGAAGGGTGACAGTATGCCCAAGTATCTCACAAAGTTCACTCAATGTCGAGATGAGTTGGGAAGTGTGGGGGTTACTGTCGATGATGAGGACTTGGTGAGCTTGGCTCTCCTTGGTCTTCCGAAGAGTTGGCATTCCTATCAGGACTTTTTCAATGGTCGGGAGAAATTTCCAGGATGGGAAAGACTATGGTCAGATCTTGTGCAGGAGGAGATCAAGCGGAGTACTAGGGACAGATCTTCGTCAAAGGGAGCTGGTGAAGAGAATTGTGCTTTGGCTGCCAAAGCAAAGAAAGGGAAGAGCAATAAAGCTTCTCAGTCTGGTGCAAAAGGAAAGAAGCAGGATATGTCCAAGGTGAAGTGTTTTCACTGTCACCAGCACGGACACTATGCCACTAATTGTCCGCAGAAGAAGAAAAACAAGCAGGCTGCTAGATTGGCAGCAGGAGAGGCTCTAGCCTCGCAGTTTGAGCTTGATTTTCCATTGATCGCATGCTTGGTTTCAAGTGTGATGGGATCAGTGTGGTTCTTGGACAGTGGTGCGTCTTTTAACATGATGGGAGATAGGGATTTTTTCTCTGATCTGGAGGACAAATATCTTGGAGTGCACATCGAGATGGGCGATGATGGTAGATACAGTGCGACCGGTATCGGTACCATTTACTTTGAGAGGAAGTCTGGTAAACCCTTCGTATTGAAGGAAGTCATGCATGTTCTAGGATTGAAGAAGAATCTTATCTCAGTGGCGATGTTAGAAGACAAGGGGTATGATGTTGTTTTCAGCGAGGGAAAGGCTTTCCTACGCAGCAAGACAACTGGTGAGACCCGGAAGATAGGGGTTCGAGTGAGGAACCTTTATCAGTTGCATGTAGATGGATGTGCAGCAATGGCGGGCAAGGTAGAAGGATTGGTGAGCCGGGATGATGGCGAGTTGTGGCGCAGGAGATTGGGTCACCTTCACCATGGAGCCTTGAAGATACTGCAACAGATCACTACAGGGCTTCCTAAAGGCACACTTGCGCAGTCAGATCAATGCAAGGGGTGTACTTTGGGGAAGTTTGTGAAAGCCACCTTTCATGAGAAGGATAGTCGCGCCACGAAGATCCTTGAGAGAATTCACACAGATGTGTGTGGACCTTTCTCAGTTGCTTCGACAGCAAAACATAGGTATTATGTGATTTTTGTTGATGATTTCTCTCGTAAGTGCTGGATCTTCTTCATGCAGAAGAAGAGCGAGACATATTCAAAGTTCTGTGAATTCAAAGCACTGGTCGAGAAGGAGTCGAGGAAGAAGGTGAAGGCTCTTAGGAGCGATAATGGTGGTGAATACATCTCGGATGAGTTCAAGGATTTCTGCAAGGCAGAAGGGATTCGTAGAGAGCTCATAACTCCCCATAACCCACAACAGAACAGGGTAGTTGAGCGGAAGAATAGAACGATTGTGGGTGCTGCACGGGAAATGTTGCATGATCAAGGCCTACCCCTTCACTTGTGGGCGGAAGCATGCAATACAGTAGTTTATGTGCAGAACTGTTGTCCTCATAGGATACTTGGCATGAGTACACCCGAGGAGGCTTATTCTGGTAAGAAGCCTGATCTTTCTCATTTGAGGATTTTTGGTGCTAGCGTTTACATGCATGTGACAAAGGATGCCAGGAAGAAGTTGGAGCCGACTACAAAGGTTGGGATATTTGTGGGGTACACTGATACGCCCCACAACTATCGTGTGTATTTTCCAGACAGTGGTAAAACTATCATGCGACGGGATATAAAATTTCAGGAGGAGAAAGCCATGAAGTGTTCGCTTGAGAGGGAGCTACACTTGCATGCAGATGAGGAGCTATTAGTTCCTAAGGATGAGCTTCAGGACGTGGATCAGCCACAGGACGAGGTTCATGGAGTGGAAGAGACCACTCATGCAGCGCCAACCATCAAAGGGCGAAAGCACTTGACAGAAGCTGAGCGACTGGCTCAAGATGCAGAGAAAGTTGTAGGACCACCTACAGCCCAACGCAGGCAGAGACAGTCACCTGATCGGTACACTGGATACATGTCTCTTATGAACAAGTGTGTTGTGACTGAGCCATCCTCTTTTGAGGAAGCTGTGAAGGATCCCGCATGGGTAGACGCCATGGTGGCAGAGTATGATTCTATTGTCAGAAACAGTGCATGGGAGATTGTTCCTAGACCGAAAGGGAAATCAGTGGTGGGTTCAAGATGGATCTACAAAGTTAAGCAGGCAGCTGACGGGAGTGTAGAGAAGTACAAGGAAAGATTTGTTGCCCGAGGCTTTCACAAATAGAGGGGATCGATTATGAGGAGACCTTTGCACCTGTCGCAAGGTATTCTTCCATACGAACGATTATTGCTCTCTCAGCGCAGATGGGATGGCACATTCATCAAATGGATGTGAAGACTGTGTTCCTCAATGGAGTCATTGAGGAGGAGGTGTACATTGAGCAACTTGAAGGCTTTGAGGTCTTCAGCAGCGAGTCGCATGTGTGCAGGCTCAAGAGAGCATTGTATGGGTTGAATCAAGCACCACGTGCTTGGTACACATGGATAGACAGCTATTTCACAGGACTTGGATTCTCCAAGAGCGAGGCAGATCCTAACCTATACCAGATTGTGGTGGAGGGTAAGTTGCTTATCATTGTACTATATGTTGATGATTTGATTCTAACGGGTGATGAGTTGTTAATACTGTCATGCAAGAAGGATCTTGCTAAAGAGTTTGAGATGAAGGATTTGGGCCTCCTTCACTATTTCCTAGGATTGGAAATATGGCAGTGCAGTGGTGGACTATTTGTTTCTCAGGGAAAGTATGCTTGGGAGATACTGGAGAAGTTCAAAATGCATGGCTGCAAGCCTTTTGATACTCCTCTTCTTGGAGGTTGGAGGAAGGAGGATGCCACTTCGGGAGAAGAAGTGGATGCCACTCTTTATCGACAGTTGGTGGGGTCGCTGATGTATTTGGTCAATACACGACCTGATATATGCTATGCAGTTAACCAGCTTTCACAAGCTATGGTTAAGCCTACCAAGCTCTTCTGGAAGGCGGGCAAGCATGTATTGCGCTACTTGAGAGGCACATCGGGATATGGATCTTGGTACAGACAGGAGGATGCAGATTGGGCAGGGAGCTTAAGAGGACGAGTATATGGCGGCAAGGACATCAGGTACCATCATATCAGAGATTGTGTGCAGCGGAGGATCATGTTGCTTTCATACATTCCAACGGAGGATCAGGATGCTGATATTCTGTCAAAGGCTCTCACCAGGAGCAAATTCGAGTACCACCGAGGCAGGATAGGGGTTGTTGATAATCCATATCTTGTCGAGAGGGAGTGTTGAGATTGCAACAAGATGATGGAGCTTAGTGAAAAGAGTCGCATTCACTAAGTGGGCCTGCAGACAAATTATGGCGCAAGTTCTATTTTTTGATCCCAGCAGGGATGATCACAGTATGAGTGATCACAGTATGGGTGATCACAGTATGAGTGATCACAGTATGAGTGATCAAAGTCTATTTTTAGACTGGCTGTCAAAAATAGAAAATTCAAATATTATTGTCTCATAATAATATTTGAACTATAAACTTGATCTTATTCTCTTGGAGCACTTCAGGATGAGCTATGGATGTGGTACATGCAGATCCCAGAAGGAAATATGTGGTTACCTATGGGATTACTAATATTTGCATGCAGGACTTCAGTTAGAACTCAAGTGAGTTGAGTTTAGTGGACTGGAGGTGCAGTTGATGGAGTTTTGTTCAGTTTAGCTTTGTTAAACTAGTTGTATTTAGTCTAACTGGCATATAGACTAGAGATGAGTTGGGTGAATTAGTTATTAATTAATTCACAATTTATTAACTCATAATGCAACTATAGGATACATCAGTTAACTCAGTTGCATGTCAGTGCATGTTCAGTTCAGCAGGGACAGGTGTTAGAGGATCAGATTGCTATCAGTTGTGACTATAGCTGTGCATGATGATTTGCACAATCAGAGGGATTGAGTATGCCAATGAATTGGCCAATACCAAGAATTGTAGCCTGTGCTCACGTCCAACACAGTGTGAGTGATTCTTTGCAGGTGAAATACGAATTTGGTAAACCATTCTCATCAGTTCTTGAGCAGGTATTGAGCAGTGGAGGCAGGCAAGCAGTGGAATAGATTTGGATATCAGATCTTAGCTGTATTGTGTGTAACAGGTGGAGCTGGTACTGGATTGCTTGTGATAAGCATTGTACTTTTTAATGTTACATGTTCTAAATCATTAATATACAGATAGTGTGGGGTTTTTAGCGAGATGCTTTCCCCGGGTTACATACTATGTTAATGTGTGAATGCTCTTGATGTTTTATTGTTATTGATGCTGCTATATTCATGATCAACGTAGAGGAGCTTATGTATTGTGTATGTATTCTGCAATATTACATGATCAAGATAATCTCTGTTGAATATGTGTTAAATTATTCAAATTTTCTACAGATGACCCCATGGATTTAGCCTTTGAAATAAAATCCATCATGCACAACATTGATTCCATTTGAGCAAGGATATATCTTCCTTTAATAACATTAATCGAGGTCCTATACCCTACAAGCTCTCGCTATCTTTAGTTCCTACAAGCTGGTAGTGGTAAACTAGGATCCATGACGTTTGACTCTTTGGTGGAGAAAAGTTATTGAACATGAGAAAGCCTTCAGAAAGAACAATAATACAAATCATCCCACTAAAAAGAGTGCATGCCTTGCTTAGAAAGGGAATAATTAGTCACATGATTCTTTTGGAGGGTAAAGTAGTAAAAGAGGACATGGAAGGAAGAAATCTAGATGCAAGGGGGTAGACTTAATCAAGGTGAGAGACTTGATCTTCATTGTGTCCATTGTAGCATAAATCGACATGGTGCATTGGAATGAAAAATATCCTAGGAGAATATCAAACAAAAATAAGATAAGAAATAAGACAAAGGTAAAACAATAGATCCAACTAAAGGTAAAGCATATAAATCTAGTCATTACATTATTTCCCATTGCAATATTGGATTAAAGGAATATTTTCTTCCTGCTTCATTTTCTTCTTGGAGATATACATGGATGCTTGACACAGGTGCAACATTCCATGTCCTTCAAGAGAGGTTTCATTGAATATTTCAGTGACAATGTAGATGGCATAATGTATTCTCTATATAAATCAAGTCTTAAACCTTCTAGACTTGGAACCATTAGGCTTAAACTTCCCGAGTTCCCTAATATTTTCCACATGATATACTCTATCTTCGAGAGTTTTGAAGGAGTTTTTTGTCCCTTATGCACATTTGACAACAAGGCCACTCCATTCCTACCCTTAATGAAAAAGTAGAAATAAGGAAGGTCTCTGATAACATGGTTGTCATGTCTGGTATGGAGGATGAAATACTATTGATGTTAAAAAGGGGATTTACTCATTCACAAATTTTTTCATACCTCTTTCATCATAGTGAAGGTACATTTCCCTCTAGTCTTCTATGGTATGCTAGATTTGGACATATAAATTATGGCAGCCTTAATTTATTGGAAAAGGATAGTTTTCTTGGTATGCTTACAATTCCTAGGAAACTAAAGCAATGTGATGATTGCATCCTTAGAAAACATAGCAAACAAACATTCTATGATTCCACTTTTAGAGCATGTAGAAAACTTGGACTAAAACATTCTAATTTCTATGGCCCCATGTCTATTCCATTTGAAAATGGAAATAAATATATGATGAATTTTATTAATGATTACACAGGGATGTGTTGGGCATACTTGTTGAAATATAAATCTCAAGTTTTTGAAGCTTTTAAAATTTTCTATGTATGGATTCAAAATGAACCACGATCACACATTAGCTCTCTTTGTACCAATAATAGAGTAGAACATATGTATAATGAATTTGAAAACTATATTTTCCAACATGGAATTCAATATCAAACCACAATTCCATACAATTCTCAGTTAAATGGTGTAATTTAAATAATTAACACATCTATGTTGAATATGGTCCATTCTATGATGTTTTGGGCTAATGCGATTCCATCAGGGAAAATTTTAAGGATGAAAATTTATCTTAAAGTGTAGAAACCTTAACGAATCTTATTAGTCCTTAATATAAAAGATACAAACTATTTGCAGTCATTTTTACTAAAAAAATCAAATTTCTAATGATTTTAGATTGTATCTATAAAAATTTGGTGATTTTTATTTTATTGTATAAAATTTGGGTGAAACGTTTTTAGAAAAATTGAAATTCGTGATTCCTTTTTTCTTCTTCTGAAAAAGCATGGAAAAGTAACCCATGGGCGAAATTTAGCCCCTAAAAATTTCCTTGAGTTATATGTGTAGTATATGTGAAAAACATATGTCCATCTCATGATTTTAGAACTAAGACTTCTTATTCCAAAATGTTGTATGGACACATTCCTTTAATGAGGCAACTTAGGGTCCTTGGTTCCACCTACTACGCCTTGATTCCTAAGGAGCAAAGAAACAAGATTCATGCAAGAAGTTGGAAGTACATGTTCTTTGGGTATTCAAATACCACCAAGGCATATCATATTTATGCTGAGGTAAACAAGAAGTTTAATATTTAAAAGATGTAATTTTCCTTAAATCTTCCAAGATTAACAACACTATCGAGTGACAACTTGATCATCTGGATACATTCTCTCAAGTAAATACATATCGTGAATTCTATGATGGTTCCACATCTTGAAGGGAGGATCCCTATCTTAGATCGATCTATAAAAATTCCTTTTGAAACACCACCTCCCCCTCATAAATGTCCCAACCACTTCATTAAATCGAGAAGATCCTTTGAATGATGTGATTAAGAGGATTGACAGTATAAATTTTGATGCACCACCATCTCAATTAGTCGATAACATGGACTATCTCAAAAATTTCCACTGAAATGGCTCATAAAATCACTTAAAAGTGTTCATCTTGATGATGTAAAAAAAACATGAACCAGAGGTTCCACTAGACAAGATGAAGGTGATGTAGATAATTTTAATTCAAGTGATGTAGATGATATGGATGTTTCATATTATTGCAAATTAAATTTATCTACTAATTTTGAACCAACTTCCTTTGAATATGTTTCTTTCCATGATGAGTAGAATGAACCAGTGCGGAAGGAGTATGCTGCTCCCATCAAGAATGGGACATGGAAGTTGGTGGACCCTCCATTTGCAATCAAACAAATTGTCTACAAGTAGGTCTACAAGAACATGTACATATTAGATGGCTCACTCTAAAATCATAGAGTAAGGCTCATAGAAAAATTATTTCAATAGAAAGAAGGCATTAATTATGAGGATACTTTTCCCCTACAACAAAATGGGCTACCATTTGTACTCTATTTCCCTTGGAAACATAGAATGGATGGAAAGTTCATCAAATGGATGTGGAGATTGCTTTGTCAAATGGAGACTTGAAAGAGAATGTCTTCATGTCTTAAATGGCAGGTTTTTTTGTGAAGGGACGATAACGTAAAGTATGTAAACTCATCAACTCCTTATATGGCCTAAAAAAAGCCCCATGATCATGATATGAAAAGTTAACTAAGAATATTTTAAAATTGAATTTCAAACACTTTAAATTTGATGTTGCAACTATTTTTGTCAAGAAAGTTGGAAAAATTATTTTATATCTTGCATTGTATAGAAATGATCTATTAACGATAGGGAACAATGAGAGTTATATTGCATCCATAAGGAAAGAGTTGAATAATGGATTTGGGATGTCAAATTAAGGACATCCTCACTACTACTTAGGCATTGTAATGAATCAACATCCAAAAGTACATATTCATAAAAAGAAGTACATTAGATAATTGATGAACATGTTTGGTGTGGATGAATGTAACATGTTGGACATTGGATAAACCAACACTCCCTGTGTGTTTCACAAAATGTGGTTAATCACCGCTCGTTGATCTGTTAACTCTGGCAATGCGTCCGTTTACTAACAGCTATGAGTTTTGGTGTAACAAAAATCGTGATTCCAATAATTGGTATCAGATCCAAAGGTCTCGAGTTCGAATCAAACCTGGCTTGCATGTTAGAATTGAGCTCACTACTGAGAGGGGGGGGTGAATCAGTAGTGTGATGATTTATTAAGAATTTAAATATTTTTACTAAAACAACCAAGAATCAATAACCCATTAACTAATATAAGAAATAAACATAAAATCATCACATGAAAACACCATAAACAACATCAAACATGCACACAAGAGGACACATGATTTTGTGGAGGAAAACCCTCTCCAAGGTTTAAAAACCACCCGCTACTACTGCTACTCAAATATTTTATTATGCTAAACAAATTTGTACACAAAGTAGCTATCACCCACTAGCTGGATGACTCGACTCCTACAACAATGCGTTGACATCCTTCAACTGAGAAGTGCCTACTCACATGACTCTACAGATAAACATCTACTGGAAGTTTCCACAACCATTGAGCCTTCCCCAACAATCATTAGACTATTCAACAACTATTAGATTGAGATTTTCCTCATCTAATCACTGTTTACTAGTCTATGTAAGCACGAAGTCTCTATGCCTCCAACTCCTCCATGCGAACCATGTTTCAAAATGGGTTCTCAAACTTGCTCAACATGAGCAACCCAACAACCTCTCTGATCTGAACAATTAAATCTGATATGCACACACTAAACTCAGATACATATGTATAATTAACCATGTAAGTACTATAGCACACACTCACTCCAATAAACAATCCACACGCTCACAAAAGAATATATCAAATTATTCTCAACAATCTCAAAATAAATATCTTTGACAAATACCATGGTTATGTCAATACCATGGACCCTTGTACCATGGTAATATGGAAGTAAATACCATGAATAAATACCATGTCATGCCAATACCATGGACACTTGTACATGGTAATATCCAAATCAATACCACCGGTAAATACCATGGTTATGACAATCCCACGAACACATGTACTGTGGTAATCTCTAGGTCAATACCATCAAAACTATCAATGCACCCTGCAACTAACAAACCAAGCACCATAATCATAATATTTGTACCTAAGCCAGACCAACATAAGCTAGACCAAACCACTTGCAACAATAAAACATCTGTAACAAGCCATCGATAACACAATCATATGACAACACATGCGTTGGTTGACATCAATGCCAACCACCAATCACTGCAACAACCAACCACACCACCAACTGCATCGTCAATGCCAACAATCTCCCCTTTTAGAATTGATGGCAACCTGTGTTGAGCCATCCACCTGATGTCGACCTCTAAAACTGATCTCCATAGACACTCCCACTTTGACATCAATGGTAAAGGGCTCACCTCAACAATTATGGAGCTAACAAAATATCCCTCTGGACATTACCTAGGTCAAGCAGCAACAACCATAAAGCACTCTATTCTAAAGCAACAACAAGAAGCTCAACTCTCATCTGAAGCAGCAGTATGAGCATCAACAACAATATACTATGAGCAACAACACTCTCTCTATCAACATCATCAACAACATACCATAATCATCAACATAGTGTGGGAAACAACAAAACATCCTCCTAAACAACAACGTAAACATCATCAACAACACATCATAAGCAACAACAATAAATATATAGCCAATAGCAGCAACAGAAATCAATCAACAACATCACTCTCCATTCAGAAACAACAAAAGCATACTGAACTCTCATATGAAGTAGCAATAGGAAAGCAAGGTCGATCACCAACATAAAGCAACATAAAAAATAACATAATGTGGTTAACAACACTCTCTCCATAAACATCACCAACAAGATACAATAATTATCAACATGGTGTGGGAAATAACAAAACATCCAACTAAACAACATCATAACCGTTAGCAACAACATCATACATATAGCCATCAGCAATAGGATAGGAAGCATCAATCATTATCGTCCATATCTATCAAGAAACAACAAAACACTAGACATGCTCCACCTGAGCATCATTACCATCTTTAATATGTTGTGAATACCTCCTTTTTGAAAGTGACACCTCATGGACCAAAATATTGACTCTTGACCATGGAATAAAAGGTTGTGCAATGCACATGACTTTTCCTATCACCAAACACTAACATCATGGACTCAATGTCATAAATACTTGATCATAGAGATTTATATGAATTTTACAAGGCTATACCATTCAAGTAATTAACACCAAGGTGTGCTTACATAAACCTTTTCATGACAATGTAATCACGACAACAACATTGTCGTGATTACATCATCAATAAGAAAGCTTATTCTTTCTTTCACATCGATTAATATTGCAGACTTCGAATGCTGGAAAATAGACCATTTATCAATAATTTTATTGATAATTCCCTTCTATTCTTCTTACTATCTTAGATGATAGAAATAGATCCTTACCATGCATACTCTATTCTCCTCTCATATCGTCACACTCTATTATTTTCCCTAGTGCAAAGATGGGATCAATTGTCTGTATATTGCAACTACTTGTATCAAAATCAATATTCCAAATTTCTCCATAAATAATCCATCTATTGTTCTCAACATCTCTATGACATGTTATAAGCATATTTGTAACATGATACTAATCTCAAAAGTGTGTGTCCTAATACACATCAGTTTCTTCCAAACTGTGATTGCTTCCCAACTAAATGGATTGTCTCGGGCTCACACATCGTGTTATTGTTGATGGTCGTTAATTTTCTCCAGTGATGATCAACATTTCCAAATTATCTTTCTAGGCAGCAATGAGCACAAATGTTCTAGAAGAACATACATATGAAAATGACAAATCTGGAACCAAAATTTTCATTGGTTGAATTTCAAAATTTTATTCCAAATATGTTAGCTTTCCCTTTTGATTAGGCGATCGATTAGTCCCGAAGATTAAATTTTCTCTTTAACAACATTTCTTCATGCGGTCAGGCTTCAAACGATTAAATATGGATGCACTAGAGATTTATTTTTTTTGAAATCCAATCCACCTTTTCTAATTGTATTTTAATGCATTTGAAACTACAATATTCTGACTCTGCTCTCCACTCAGTGCATGCTCTGAAACTATTGAATGATTATTTCACTCATGTTAAAAAAGATGTTGAGCATAGTTGGTGAGACAAGCAGTCTCGCTGGAGCACTTGTAATGCATTTATCATCATTTTTTTTGCTTTTCTTACTCGAGAAATTTCTGCAAATCCGAACTCATTGAGGGAGAATCCATTGTCTGCACTCCGACTAATGCACTGAAGATACAGAACATTCCATGCACTCCAGTCCTTGAGAATTTTCCCATCATTATTTTCTTTCTTATCTTCTGCTGAGATTTTGCCTTCTCCGGTGGCATTTTTACCCTCGGTGATTGTTGTGTTTAGATCGACTTCATGTTTCTTCATAAGGGAAAGAAGACATATAACATCCAAAATACCGCTATTCTCGGAAATATTTTGGATCATGAATCCATGCTCCATAAAGAAGTTCTTTAGAGTCGTAGCCTTTTCTGGGTAAGTAGTGCCCCTGAGACCGAAATCAGATTCTGGAGATCGTCCAATTTCGGCTTCAGGATTTTCAGTTTCGTAGAAAACATGCTCATTTTCTTTTTCTTCACCTGGAACATCGCATACATATAAGGTTCGATCGACGGTGGCTCCATCCTCTTTATCAACTTCATTCTTCTCTACATCAGTGCTCTCTTTTTCAATATTTGAACTAGTTTCTTCAACATTATGTTTTTATGGTCTTCACTATCAACATGTTTTTCGGAAGTCAGTTTCTCATCTGGAATTGAATTGTCTTCATGATATTGCACCTTCTTTAAATCCTTGTAACACAACATCTTCACAGATTTGTCACCCCGGTCCTAATGCTTTACCTTCTTGTACACTTTCAATAGGTTCCGCCATTCAGGAAGCTGAAATCCATACATAGATTGTTCAAAGTATTTAACTGAAATTCGTCTATCTCCATTATTGTTCCAAAATTGGGTAATCACCCATGTTTCTAGGTCCATTTACAAAACTAACCAATCGTACAATTTTCCCAGAAACACCATACAATTTTACACGAACACACTGAAATTCACACAAATGATAAATATGTCCTTGCCGATGAAGATACTCCAGAGCTTTAAGTCTTTCCTTCAGAATTGTAGCAGGGGCATACTCTTTAAAACCATATGGTTAGGCTATCTTCATGATGTGAAATCATGAACCTTCTATTCTATATATATCATCAACGCTCCTCTTTTGGTTACTTGGCCAACTATAGCTCCAATTGCTCAGCTCTGAATCCATTCAAGGGAAGTGATAATGAGTTTGACATTCCAATGGCTCCAGAATTTAACGCTAAATACACATAAATTCAACGATACACAACCATGATCTAAAGAACCCTTACGCATCAACTCCATTAAAAACGCGATTTTCCACACACATTCAATTGTTTTATGCAAAGAGAGACAATAGTAAAAATGAGTGATATCTACAGGTGCCTTTAAATTTTGAATTCATGTCAACATTTTTAATATTTTGGCTGCCGTTTGCAAAACAAACTTCATTTTTTTAAAACATTCCTTCATCTTTAAACAACTTGTCACCTTGTTCTGCATCATTTGTATGCACATTTGAGTTGTCTTTGTCTTTAAGGAATTCTGCTTTCCCATCTATTACTTTGTCATCATTGGTAATATTTTCATTTTGCTTACATCTTCAGTGGAAACTTTCAAGCTATACTTGTTACTAGATTGGACCGGATCTAGTTGACTATCATCTATCATTGACTGTAGAATTCCTGATAATCTCAAGTAATAGTAAATTATCTTGATTAAGGAAACCATGCGAGCCAATAACATGTTGAGTCAGAACTAGAAGAAGGTCCATCACAAAAAGTAATTTTACAGCACCCAATAACTCCTCATGAATGCAATATCATATTGGACTAGACCAAGCCAGAAAATAAATGTGTTCTACTAACACAGAAATTCATTCACATCTTTGAGGGCTCAATAAACTAATTAATTACCACCATAATCAACGACTACACTATGACGAGAACAAACCACCCATTACGTTGTCTATAATGTATTCATATAGGTTTAAAGGACAAGAATTAACCACTTACTTTGGACCAATTCATTTGAAAACGAAGACCAAATCAACAAAAAAATTCCTTTGCTTCTTGATCAATTTTAAATTGCATTCTTCATAGCGTAACCTTATTTCTAATTTGTTTAAACGACATCTTTCTAATTTGTTTGAAACGACATGCCATTTCAAAAACACAGCGTCCAAAATTTATCTGGAAACCATATGTATGTTATGGAATTGGTCATCAAAAGCACGAAGAATTTTCTTCCTGCAAGTATAAAAATTCAAATGGGCACTTCCTGTTCATGCACTAGCGTAAGCTCAAACGCACAATAAATACTCAATAACCCCTTCGAATAACAAGCTTCTCAATTTATACACTCAAACCAAAAAATACTGAACTCTATAGCTTCAGTTTTGTGCATTTCTTTTCCTTCCTCACTCCCTACCCCTCAATTTTTTTTAAAAAACAAAATGTAGTCATCTATTTTTGTTTTGTGCAGCAATTTTTTATCATTCGATGTGCAGGTTAAAATAAAAGGTATAGATGAAGCCAAATCAAACCTTTGCATCCAAAAATTATCAAATCTGATGAAGTTATCTTTTCTTGGACTAGCTCCCCTTGAATCTCTGGAATTTGCTTCATGCTCCCCCTGAGTGTAGACTGGCCTCAATCTTCTTTTTTCCTTTTCTTTCTCCAAACCCTGATCTACCACTTCTTGCTCTTATATAATTTTGGTTCATTTTTCCTCCTCCAGTTCCTCTTTCACTGATTAGATCCCTCAAGGGCTATGTCATGTAGCAAGCAATATTTGGCTCTATGGCCTAAATTATCACACATAAAACATTTGATATGTCGAAGATATGGTGGAAAGGGCTACTTTTTACAATGAGTACCTTTATGGCCATAATCAATACACAAATAAAAATACCCATGAAAGACATTTTTGTACGGAGAATGATGGGGGTAAGGGTTGCATTCGCTTGACTGAATACTTGAGATTTCTCGACATTTGATGTTAGGCCCCTATACTACTAGTGTAACCCCTTATTGTTATTAGTATAACCCACTTATTATATTGATGTACCCATGTAGTGTCCATATTGTTACTATTGTGCCCCATAGAAACTCATTATTGTTATTATTGTGCCCTTACATTATTATTGTTATGTCGGCTCTGATTATGTTATGACCCCTTAGACTCCTATATATAGAAAGGAGGTCTTTTCATTTGTATCATCGAAGAATTGTTTATTTATGTAATGTAAAGGAGGTTGCCCCCTCGAAGAGGCTGAATTCTAAGGCGTTGATGTATCTTTTCTATCTTTTCTTGAGCTGGTTTCATAACATTTGGTATCAGAGCTTTGGATTCTAGGGTTTCGCTGCTCCAAATAGGTCATCGTGGCATTTTTGCTATAACTTTTTTCTATGACGTTTTAGAAGTCGCAAAAAAAATCCATTTGAGAAGAAATCGCGCTGAACCTTGGGTCCGAATTTCAGAGCTTTTCGCGCGATATTTGCGGAGATATGATCTGAGGAAGTTGGTCTTTTTGCAAACTCCTGAATTACATTCAAAACAGGTGACCTAGGGAAAATTGTCATAACTTTCTCTCTGGGGATCAGATTGAAATTTCGTAAGAAGGTACAGAAAGAAGACGGACTGTAGTTTTTTGTATATCTTTTTCAGATCCAAAGGTCGAAATAGTGACACGTGGCACTTCATACAAGTTCGCTCTTCTGGAAAGTTCTATAATCAGGACATCTTGGGAGATTGTGAATAACTCTTTCTTAGAGAATCCAATTTGGATCAGACTGATGGCATTGGAAAGAGGACATAGAGGGCTACTATAGGTTTCAATTTCAGAACTTAAAGATCTGAAAGTACAGAGTTACAGTCGTTTCAAGGTCGAGCTCCTAAAATCAAGAAAAAGCAAGATGAGGAAGTTTGATGGCAAGGATTCGGTAAATTGGATACTTCAGATGGAGCAATATTTTGATCTACATGGTGTACAACTATTACAAAAGGTATGTATTGCATCTTCATATTTAGAACCGGATCAATTTTTATGGTACAAAGGGCTTTGTTCTCGTAAACAACTTGTTACGTGGTCAATTTTCATGGAGGAAATGATAGCACATTATGAGGATACAAAGAGCAACACCTTCTTTAGAGCAACACCACAACAATTGGAAAGAGTAAAAGGGCTTTGTGACATAGTGGAAAGAAAAATTATGGAAACCAGGAAGCGTACCCCTCACAACTATAAAGATGGAAGCGTTGTTTCTCCTAGCCTTCCACAACCTACAAGGGTTACACCACAACAATTGGAAAAAAAAGAGAAAAAGAGCTTTGTTACAATTGTGATAACAAATGCACTAAAGGTCATAAGTGTGCTGAGAAGAAATTATTTTACATAGAATATGAAGAGGAGGAAGAAAAGGATCAAGAAACATCAAAAGAAGAAGATATACGCCAGGACCCCACCCCAGAGAAAGAAGAAATGAATCATACCATATCTTGTAAAGCATTGGCAAGAATTACCACTCCTCAAACTCTCAAGATAGAAGGACATATCAAGAAGAAAAATGTGCAAGAAGTGAAAGATCACATCCAAAAAGAAGAAATGAATCCAACCATATCTTGTAATTCATTATTCGAAATTACCACTCCTCAACCTATCAAGATAGAAGGACATATCAAGAAGAAAAATGTTCAAGAAGTGAAAGATCACATCGAGCATCAAGAAATGAATCCGACCATATCTTGTAAAGGATTGGAAGAAATTACCACTCCTCAAACTCTAGAGATAGAAGGACATATCAAGAAGAAAAAGGTTCAAGCAGTGAAAGATCACATCGAGCATCAACAACAAGTTCTCCAACTTTTAAAGGATAACGCAACTTCGGTGCAAAATCAAACGAAACAACAGGTAGATAAACATCGTAGTGAAAAATGTTTTGATGTAGGTGATTGGGTATTTTTACTGCTACATCTCAAGCAAGCTATTTATGAGAAGGAAATGTTGGCAATACTACATGCACTTAAAAAATGGCGACCTTACCGAATGGGAAGACTCTTCAAGGATGAGGATGTGGAAGCATTGTTTTGTGCTATTTCTATTATCCAACCAGATTGGATAAACGAAGCAAGGGATGAATGGAAGAAGGATGAAGAAGTATGGCCACTTATTCAAAAGTTTCAAAAGATTCCAATTCAAACAATATTTCCAGAAATTGAAGAGGAAGGAAAAATCATATTGGAACCTGGAGCAGTCACAGAAACAAGAACCCGACAGCTACGAAATCGATCAATTTCAGAGTATCTCATCAAGTGGAAGAACTTACCCGCTGAAGATTCCACATGGGAGGACAAGAATTTTATACATAAGCATCAAGAACTACTCAAGCGTTGAGGACAATGCTTTTTGAAGGAGAGGGGCATGTTAGGCCCCTATACTACTAGTGTAACCCCTTATTGTTATTAGTATAACCCACTTATTATATTGATGTACCCATGTAGTGCCCATATTGTTACTATTGTGCCCCATAGAAACCCATTATTGTTATTATTGTGCCCTTACATTATTATTGTTATGTCGGCTCTGATTATGTTATGACCCCTTAGACTCCTATATATAGAAAGGAGGTCTTTTCATTTGTATCATCGAAGAATTGTTCATTTATATAATGTAAAGGAGGTTGCCCCCTCCAAGAGGCTGAATTATAAGGTGTTGATCTATCTTTTCTATCTTTTCTTGAGCTGGTTTCATAACATTTGACTACCTCTTTTGCTTCTGCAATTTCCAACAATGTGTCCATATTCTTGGAATTTAAAACACTCAACGTTTTTCATAATTCTTCTTGTTCTATTCTTCGTATTTTGTACCCGATGGTGGATTTCTTTAGTGCTGATGCAATTTTCTTCTTTAGACTTTTTTTTTATCGTTGCCTCATTCTCTCCATTTAAGTAGAATCTATGGGTCCAAAATCGGTTTCCCCGCCGCTACGTGTCCCCTCCTTATAATTATGGACCCCCCCTGCATACCACAAAGAACCTACCCCCCCTGCCCCCTTTGAAAGCGGTTTCCGCCATCCTATCGCAACTCGCCTTCCTGCCAACGGTCACCTACCACGTCCCTGCTCATTCTCCATTCCACTGACGCCATGTATCCCTCCTCCCATCACTTTCCGCCAATGGCCCCGCGCCTTCATCTGCCTATCCTAATCTGCGATGTCAACAACCGTTGCACCCGTCCATTGCGGTTTCTTCCCATTTCCTTCGTTCCATTGCAGAGTTAATGCAACTCACAACCGTTGATCCAATGGTTCCACTCCATCTATGAACTATAAAGCTCAATTTTCTCCCGTGATTACATCCTTTTCCCCTTTTCCTACTTCACATCGCTCTCGCCCTCTATTTCGCGCCTATCAGCAACTATTCACAGACCAATTGCCTATCTCTGATTGTTTACAGAGGAACTCCCACCTAGCGTTTTCCTAAGAATTACTGAGATCTTCTACAAATTCCCTTTGTCAATCTCTCCCACATTCATTCTGTTACCATGATGGCCCCCAAAATTGCCATTGTGGTGAATCCCATGCTCACTCCCCCTTGTGGATTTAGACCACATCCCTCTTGCTGATAGAGACTATAAGATAACCAAGACACAGTGTGAATTCGACCTCTTCGAATTATGTTGTTGGTTTCGTGACAATTACCTTGACCAATCTGATGAAATCAGCCTCTGGTAGTCCATACTACCCCTATTCATTTCCCCCCAGTCTTATTACTTCCCTAAATTCTTCCTAAAGTGTCATGCCTCTTACCTTTCAAGTAAGAGGGTTATCATTTCCCCCAATGGTGAAATCATTTTCACCATTACTTCTGAGAGCATAAACCAAATGTTGCAGGTACCTTACAATGATTCCCTCACCCTTTTTTCCCTTAAAGCTCTCCAAGAAACCTATCAAAAACTCACCTTCCCACAGAGAGCTAGGATTTTTTATGTCTTCCTCCTAAAAGATTCTCAACTTCCCAAACAAAATCCCCCTTATCACTCTTCTATTGTCCCTCAAAGGACTAGACAAATTATCTTTGTCTTGTCATGCATACTTGGTTACTATTCAGATGAATGGGTAGATGAGCCTATTTTAGGCTTCCTATCCACCCTTTCTACAAAAGAACTATTAATCACCTTTGACTATGGCCACTTCTTGGCAAATGTAATTCATGAAAAATTCCTTAAGTTTCTAACTGAAGGAATGTTATGATATTCTTATATTCTTATGTATATGTTCATTTTATTTCATACATGTAGGTTTCCCTTTGTAGTGTAGAAGCTTGATCAACAAGGAGAGCATCAGTCCAATGTCTTTTGGACCTCCATGGTCAGAAGACAATCACAAGAATTTAGTTTTACAGAGTTTATTAATCAGTTTGTGTATCCAGCAGTTTGTTTGTTTAGTGGCCAATAGATTCCAAGGATCAATGATGATATTCAAAAAGTGTTACATCTTAGTGAACAAGTGTAGACAGGAAATTGGTACCTATACCAATCATTTACAAAGATCAAAGTTTATGGATCAGAGCTACCACCATATAAGTTGCCTAAGTACCTTCCAATGATAATATTTTCCTTGGAGTGCATCAGGCAAATAATTCACTCAGAAAACACCCATTTTTTGGTAGCCAAGAAGAAGTCTCAGTTCTAAATTAAGACATAGATAAGATCTTTCATCTGCAATAGTATAGTAGCAGGAGAGGAAGCAGACCTCTTGCTGAAACAAATGAATTTCTCTCTTAGTTTTACTTGGTCCTATGACCCCTTTGGGGTAATTTCTAAGTTAAGAGTGGAACAGAAGGAAACTCCCTATGTGCATACCCAAAGGCCAGAAATAGAGAAGTACATGAACCAACACATTTGGGTAGAAAACACATTGCAGGAGGCCGAAGAGCAGGTACTTTCTAGAACAACTTCAGAGACTCCTCTACCCAGAGAAAAGATAGAGAAGAGACCGAGAGAGGAGGACTCTCCTTCAGTTACAGAAGTCTCAGCCAAAGAGTTCAAGATATATACAAAGAAGGTTAAGACAGGCTCTAAGATAGACTTCCCACCACTGGAGGAAACACAGGGTACCATTGTACTCTCAGGCTTTCAAACTTTTAAGTTTGATAGTAGTACCACAGATTCTCCATCATCCTTGACTACTAAAGAGATTCCAGCTACAATACCTCACATACCAGATTCATCTATAGAACAAAGGTAGTTGGATATTTTCCAGAGATATAAAGAGATTAAACAGAGGAATGAAGCCATTCATGACAACATCTCTGCTCAATTCAGGAAGCAGTCTTCCTCAATCCAGCACAGGCTCATTTCAGCCTATGACACAGAAAAGGGAAGAATGCATATGGAATTCTTGCAGGCCCAGGTTCCACAACCAAAGTTAGCAGCAGACTTCAAACAAACTACCTTTGAGTTTGAGGCAAAGGATGTTCATCCTTTGGATCAAATGGATATGCATAGGAAGACTGGAGAAATGGTCTACTCAACCTTTACACAGACTGCTTTCACTGCTTCCAAACTACATATTTCTTTAAACAATGTTCAGTTTCAGCTTAAACTAGAGAAAGTGTCCTCCCTTGTTAAAGACAATAGAACTAGATATTTGGAGGAAATGGTAATCAAAGTAGGTTTTGACCTTGGTAATTCCAAGGCCATGGAGGAGATCATTACGAATAATAATGCTAACATAACTTCCTTGAAGAAGCAATTGAAGTTTCTTACAACTAAAGATCCCTAGGGAAAGGAGCTAGGAGAGACAAAGTTACAAAAAGAAGAGATGTTGAAGCTCCTAGTGGAGCAGAGTGCACAGATCAAAGAGATGGAAACAGAGATGGACAAGTTGATCAAAGAAAAGGAACATAGTTCACAACTAGAAGTAGTTCCTCTTGATGCAGTACTAATTGCATCTCTACTTCAAACAGGTATCCCTACAGTAGCCACAATATAAAGAACATCCTCTTCTATAGTACTTCCCACATCAGCCGTTGATGATTCAATTAAGTTGGCCGAATCCATGGAAAACATGTCTATATAGGGAGAAGAGATAAAGAAACTAAGATAGGAGGTGAAATTCCTACAGGAACAGAAAGTAATATTTGAGAATTCCCTCCTAACAGAAACACAAAGATCCCAAACATTGTCCCAGAGATTGTAGAAGATGGAAATAGACAGTGCCATGGGTAATACATTGGCACAGGTAAATGAAAATATATGGAAGCGAATCAATGAAGACATGATAGACATGTGGCCTTCAATACAAATATTTTTGAACAACAGGAACCGTTAAAGCACCAATGAAGCCATCGAAGCAGTCAGAAAGCAATTGGGTAACAAACCCAGTGAAGCCACTTAGCTCAACAAATTCCTTAACTCCAAAAACAAATAGGAATTAGAAGAATTAGAGATTGAATATAGAGCATAAATAATATTGGAAGTCAAGAAGATGTTAAATAAGAGAAATCTAATGAGATAGATTGAATAAAAATGTCAGATTATGGACAAAGGTGTACAAAGATTCTTCACCAAGCTGGAACCCCTCTACAAGAAAGGACTTCCAAATTTATTAGTTATTAATGATAAGCTCAGCACGTGGTCTGATTATAGTGAGAAACTAATGACCAAGGCGAGAGACAGTTTGAAGATGGCAATGGAAGATTCAGTATGACAGGAAAGGCGTTCTTGGAAGTGTTGGCATATGACTTAGACATTCAGTATGAAATTAAACACATATTCATTACCAAGCAACATTTTCTAAATATATTAAAGTCGATGATGTTTACAGAAAGTTACTGAGGACGACTATCCTGAGTGAATAGTGTTGGGATAAATCATGTGAATTACTGGAGTAAACAAAAGGTTTGGCTACATAGCTTAGCATCAACAGCACAACAAAATTCGAGGGGAATACAACCAACTATTCCACCAATCTAGTGCCACTAATTCAGATAGTTTGAATTTCCCTGAAATGTTGTAATAAGTTAGATAGATTCAGTTAAGGAATTCCTAAATACATTCGAGTCAATTTTGAAAATTTTTTTGTAAATAAGTTATAAATACTTCATTTTTTGAAGTAATAGAGGTTGGTTTTATACAAAAGAACACTATTGTACATTGTTGAAGTATCAACAGATTTACTAGTAATACAGAAAGCTCTTCCGCAGGATTCTTGTGTCAAGTTGTTAGTGAAGTGCCTCTATCATTCTATGTGTTTATATTTCTCTTTTTATCACACGTATTTGTTTCTTAATTTGAATTATTCAATAGATAATTAAAGGACAAAATTTGTTTAAATCTACACTCTGCTTCTGACTTTGAATAATTTCCATGTTTTCTACTAGAGTTTAAATATAGAATTCAGGTAATAATGCTCTATATCTAAAGTGAATCTTAATCTGTTATTCCTCCCCCATCTTATAAATTAAAAATAATCCACTCAGTTTGGCTACCTTGCCCTGTGAGATCTATCTATAAACACTGAAATCGATCTGTACTTTATGAAACAGACTCCATAGCCCAATGGTAATCTAGTTATCAACCAACCATTCAAATACAAATCAAACCTTAAACTTCATAACTAGCCTAATATTCAATACAACAAAGTTAAATCTTACAGAGAGAGCCCTCTCTGAAGCTGGTAGGGCTAGATCCCAACTTCCAAAGTAGGTTTGTGGTTACCTTTGCGATTTTCTTTTGCAACCTCAGAAAATTACAGAGTGCTAACATGTTCTTCACCATGGCCCATAGTCTTCTCTCAAGCGATCAAGCTTCACCGAGAGAACCCCACTCTGATAGAAATTGTTAGAATTGAAGTCACTACTGGGGGGGTGAATCAATTGTATGATGATTTATTAAAAATTTAAATATTTTTACTAAAAAAACCAAGAAACAATAACCCATAATCTATCATAAGAAATCCACATAAAATAAACATATGAAAACACCATGAATAACATCAAACATGAACACAAGAGGACACAAAGTTTTCTAGGAGAAAACCCTCTCCAGGGAAAAAAAAACACCTGTTGTTGGTGCTACTCAAATATTTTATTATGCTAAAACAATTTGTACATGAAGTAGCTAGCACCCACTAGCTGGAAGACTCAACTCCTACAACAGTGTGCTAACATCCATCAGCTGAGAAGTACCTACTCACATGACTCTAGAGATTAAAATATACCAGAAGCCTCAGCAACCATTGAGCCTTGCCCAAAAACAATTGGACTATTCAATGACCATTAGATTTAAATTCTCCTCCTCGAATCATTGTCTGCTAGTCTCTTCAAGAACGATGTCTCTATGCCTATAACTTCTCCATGTGAACCAGATTTCAAAATGTTCCAAACAGGGCTCTCAAACCTGCTCAACATGAGTAACCCAGCATCCTCTCTAATCTGATTAATAAAATATGATATGCACAGACTAAACTCAGCTACAGATGTATAATTAACTATGTAAGTACTATAGCACACACACACTCCAACCATATACTCACTCCAATAAACAATCCACACACTCACAAAAGTATATTATATCAAATTATTCTCAGCAATCTCTAAATCAATACCTTAGACAAATACCATGGTTATCCCAATACCATGGACCCCCATACCATGGTAATATTGAAGTCAATACCATGACGAAATACCATGTTCATGCCAATACCACAAACATATGTACCATGGTAATATCCAGATCAATACCACGGGTAAGTACCATGGTTATGGCAATCCCACGAACACCTGTAACATGGTAATCTCTAGGTAAATACCATCACAACTGTCAAATCACCTCACAACTAACAAGCCAAGCAACAAAATCATAATATCTGCACATAATCTAGGCCAACATAAGCCAAGTTGAACCCACCTACAATAATAAACATATGTAAAAAGCCACCAATTACACAATCATATGACAACACATGCCCAGGTTGAAATCAATGACAACCACGAATCACTATAACCAGCAACTGCACCAACAACTCCATCATCAATGCCAACATAACCTTCTTTATACTCTAATGGAATATAATTTGAAGCTCACATCAAAAGAAGGAAATTGTCATGAGGATAAAACAAAGTATATTCTGGGAAGTCCTATCAACCTTACCACCAAAGTACAAATAATTCATTTATTGTTAGGATTCTTTCTAGGCTTGTACAAAAGCCTTGGGAAGAACATTGGTTAGTTGCAAAAATAGTTTTGAAGTACTTGAGGGAACTCAACATTTTGGACTCAAGTATTCCAAGGTGGAGGACTTCAATTTGATTAGAGATTCAGGTTCATATTTCAAGAGGGTAAAGAAAATAGAGTCAATTTCTAGCTATCTCATGAGCCTTGGATCAACAACTATCTCCTAGAGGTCACAAATAATTATTTCCAAAAAATTCCACAATAGAGGTATAATATGTAACAATTACAAGAAAAAAATAGAAAATTGTGTGGTTGAGGAAAATATTTGAAGAATTGTAGGAAAAACAAGTGAACTCTACACCTCTTCTAATTGATAATACTTATATAATCAAACAAGCTAAGAATCCCATATTCCATTATTGAATGAAGCATTTCAACACAAAGCACCATCTAATTCAATACCATATAGAGGCCAAGACTATTCATTTAAGAAATCGTTCCACAAATGAGCAAATTATCGACATATTTACTAAATCACTTGGAAGAGAAAAGTTTGAAAAGTTCAGAATGGTGCTTGGAATCACAAACACCCCTTTGGCTTAAAGGGGGGGACATTAAATACATAATGCTCTAAGATTTTTTGTAACTGCAAATACGTTGTAATTAGGAAGCTAAATCATTATATGGAATATGAAGGAAAAGAGACATCTTCCTAATGCTAACTTGTTTGAGTATTTTTTGGTGACCATCTTGTATCTTCTCCTCCTTCTCCTTTTGAAGTTGAAAGTTGAAGTTATCCATCAACATTTTTCATCCTTATTCAATTCTTTTTTTTCATCTCATTTGGTGCTTTAGTGTTTATTTCTTCTTCAATCTTCTTACAAATTCCCTCTTCAAATATTTTGGTATAATTTTCATATTTGATACTTGATTCCACCTTAGTATATATTCCTTTTCATATTCTTAGCATTATTAACAATGTCTTGAATATCACTACACAATCTTTTAGTTTATTCATCTTTTTTTGTCGCCTCTTCTTTGAATCATCATTATTCTTCTTCCGTTTGCTTATCTTTCCTCGATTTATCTTCTTAACATTCTTGATTAGTGTTTGATTATATTCTTTCAACTTGAATAATTTGTCTCCCTTATATTAATTTTTTTATTCAATTATTTCAGTTCATCTTAATTTTCCTTATTTCCTTTCTTAAAAAGCTTATCATTATTCATTTCCTTTCACCATAGTATTAACTTTACAATTAAAATAATTTGATAATAAAACTAATATATCTCAATATTCTTTCACTCAACATTGCCACTAACATATTCCAATATTCCTTTTTCAGGAGAAAAAGTTTAATTTTCCATTGTGTATGAAAAAATTATATATTGCATGGCTTTGAAAGAAAATGACAATAATTATTCATACAACTATATAAAATCATAGACACCAAGATGCCTGGATAGAACAAAAAAGGAGGTAATATACCCTACAACCCTAAGTAAAGAAAACCATCTTAGACCCAAATTATATCGCCTAATTTCCACTAATACAAACACAAAAAAACAGAGTATCAAGGAGAGATTAAAAAAAAAAAAAAAGCCTAGAAGGTCAATAACATGAAGATATCCAAACCTCAACACAATGCCAAAATTGATCATGCATAGAGGTACCCTCATATATCCAGGTGGCCTTCTTGCAAAAGACTGTCATAAAAGAAAACCTTGAAAATGTGTCCTATCCAAAGACTCTTAGCAACCTTATTTGGATAGCCTATCTACCTCAACGTTTTTCTCTCTGTAAATGTGGGATACAAATATTATACAAAAAGTAGAAAGAAGACACCTAATCTAAATCATCCAGTGAGACAAGGATGGTGCATGTAGAGTGGAACACTGATTTTCTCAATCGATGATCACCTCAGAGTCTCCTAAAATGTTGATCTCTTCGATTTCTATTCACATGGCACAATAAAGGATGCCCCAATAAGCTAGCAACTCCACCCTAGTATTAGTGCCATGGCCACTGCACCATTTGAATTTATAGAAATCATCATGCATCAAACAAATTAACATCCCACTTCCATGTACCCCAGAAGTATCAGCTCTGTCAAAAAAACTGATCAGAAAACGGTGTGATAGTTCCTTCATTGTAATTTTTCTACTATAATACTTATAGTTTATAGGGCCTTTCTCGAGAAAGCATGATGAGATCTTGATGCTAGTATCCCTCATTCTTGATTCCCTCTACTCAAATATCAAAGAAGTTTGAGCCCTCCAAATGCCCCAAATGATATAGAACGAAAGGGATCTATATTCTTTGTTCTCCTTGAACCACTTCAATAAACTGTTATGAAACCAGCACACAAAAAGATAGAAAAGATAGATCAATGCCTTAGAAATAAGCCTCTTCGAGGGGGAAATCTCCTTTACATTACACAAATGAACAATTCTTAGATGATTCAAATGACAAAATCTCCTTTCTACATATAGGAGTCTATGGGGTCACAATATAACCAAGACAAACTAAAAATAATAATATAAAGGCATAAAAATAACAATAGAGGGATTCTGTGGGGCACAATAATAACAATATGGGGACAACAGGGGCACAATAATAACAATAAGGGATACAACGACAATAGTAATGGGGGGATCACTAATATTATAGGGACCTAACATGCCCCTCTCCTTCAAAAAAGTGTTGTCCTCAACGCTTGAGTAGTTCTAGATGCTTTTGTATAAAATTCTCATCCTCCCATGTGGAATATTCAACGGGTAAGTTCTTCCACTTGATGAGATACTCTGAAATTAATCTATTTTGTAGTTGTCAAGTTCTTGTTTCTTTGACTGCTTCAAGTTCCAATATGATTTTTCCTTCCTCATCAAGTTCTGGCAATATTGTCTGAACTGGAAGCTTGTCACCTATAACCTTCTTTAAGCACGAAGCATGGAAAACTGGGTGCACTTGAGAAGCTGCAGGAAGCTCTAATTTGTATTCCATAGTACTTATATTTTGCAACACCTTGCACGGACCATAATACTTTGGTGATAATTTTTTATCCTTCTTAGCTTTCTTGAGGGACATTTGTTTATATGGCTATAGTTGTAGGAATACCCAATCACCTACATGAGATACAATATGACCCAGATATTCCACCTCTTGTACTCCAAAGAAACATTTGGAGATTTTTGCATATAATTGTTTCTCCTCCAATGGTTTGAGCACCATGTCAACATGTTGCACATGATCCTTCCAAGACTTGCTATAGATTAGTATATCATCAAAAAATACTAACACAAATTTTCTAAGGGTTTGAAAATGGAATTCATCAAACCTTGAAATGTAGAAGGTGTATTAGTAAGGCCAAAAGGCATGACCAAAAATTCATAATGACCCTCATGAGTTCTAAATGTTGTTTTTGGAATGTCTTCAGTCTTCATTCTGATTTGATAATATCTTGAACGAAGATACAACTTGGTGAAGTAAATTGATCTATGAAATTCATCCAATAATTCATCAATGACAGGAATGGGAAATTTATCTTTAATAGTGAGCTTATTGAGCTCCCTATAATTTGGACACATGCGCCATGTGTAGGTTTTAACCCTGTACAGAAATTACCTGGATACGAATTCTTAAACAAAGAAAATAAACAATGCGAGAGCATAACCCATAAAACACATATGCACAGAGATTTTTCCCTGGATCCCAAAACCGAGACTACCAGCTTGATTTTTCATTATGTTCCTTTCAATGTTACAATACATATTTATACATGCTGAAGCATCCAATACCATGGACCGAAAACCATCGCGTCCAATACCATGGACCGAAAACCATCGCGTCCAAAAAACATGTGCGAAAATCATGCACAAAACCATAGGTGGGCCCGCCCAACCTAACATATGGTCCAAAACCAAAATTTTCCGGGGCGCTGCCCCGGACCCCATAAAGTGGGGTTACGGGTGCCCTTCAAACCCCCTATTAACTACGTGGAAAGAATATAACACAACCCAACAATCTCCCACTTGTTGTTTTCTTTCCACAGGGGGCCACAGGAGAGCTTAGTCATTTTTTCAGCCCTGAGATTCCCATTGCTTCTCTACACCAAGAAAACTTCTCATAGCTCACAGATTTTTTCAATGCATCTGCAGTGTTCTTCAAAGTGTCCACCTTTACCAGCAACACCTTTCTGTCTTCTATCATATCCCTCACAAAGTGATATTGAACATCAATGTGCTTTGTCTTTGAATGATAAGCAGGGTTCTTTGCCAAGAAAATTTCACTTTGGCTGTCACAGTCTATTCTTATAGCTCCCTGTACTAACCCCATACTTGAACACAATCTCTACAACCAAACTGCTTCCTTGCTTGCATGAGTGGCTGCCATGTATTCTGCCTCTGTAGTTGATAGTGCCACTACAGATTGTTTCTTACTCATCCAACTGACTGCACCTCCAAATAGGTTAAACACATACCCACTTGTAGATCTTCTCTGATCCAGATCTCCAGCCCAGTCTGCATCAACAAAGCCATGAATATCCAACACTCTGTCCAATCCTGGTCTTCCTTGGTAGCACAAACCATAATCACTAGTGCCACGCAAATACCTGAAAACCCACTTCACTGTTGTCCAGTGCTCCTTCCCAGGTTTTGACATAAACCTGCTCAATACTCCCACTGCATGTGCAATGTCTGGTCTAGTACAGACCATTGCATACATCAGGCTACCCACTACACTTGCATATGGAACACGAGACATGTCCTCTTCCTCTTCTTGTGTCTTGGGACACTGTTCAGCAGATAACCTCACACCTACAGGAATAGGAACCTTCACCGCTTTACTATCCTGCATATTAAACCTCTGCAGTATTGTCTCGACATACTTCCTCTGGTTTAACCAGAGCTTCCTCTTTGACCGATCTCTTTTAATTTCCATGCCCAAAATATAGTTTTCAGCACCAAGATCTTTCATGTTGAATTTGGAGGACAATTGGGTCTTCAAATCCTGGATAATTTCTTTGTCATTTCCAACCAGCAACATATCATCCACATACAAGACCAGATAAATAATACGGTCACCAATTAATTTAAAATACACACAATGATCTGCTTTGCTTCTGGTGAAGCCAAGTCCCCGTATAAATGTATCAAATTTCTGATACCACATCCTTGGTGATTGTTTTAACCCATACAGAGACTTCTTTAACTTGCATACCAGTTCTTTCTTACCCTTCACCGCAAAGCCTTCAGGTTGCTTCATGTAGATTTCCTCTTCCAAATCCCCGTGAAGAAATGTTGTCTTCACATCCATCTGTTCTACCTCAAAATCAAAAGCAGCAGCAACAGATAAAAGTAATCTAATAGAAGTTACCTTGGCAACAGGAGAAAAAATATCACCAAAATCAATTCCCGGCACCTGGGAATAACCTTTTGCTACCAACCGAGATTTGTATTTCTCCACCTTTCCTTCTGTATTTGTCTTCTTCTTGAACACCCATTTGCTGCCAATGGGTTTCCTTCCAGCCGGCAACTCCACCAGATCCCAAGCCTCATTTTTGTGCAAAGATGCCATTTCATCGACCATGGCCTCTTTCCAGAGTTTTCCATCCTCTGAATCCACTGCTTCCTTCACAGTTTTGGGATCATTATCAGTAACAGACAAAGAAAAATTTGAACTGAAAGCAGATGGACTATACCTTTCTGGCTGCCTTCTTTCTTGAACTGATCTTCTCACAGCCGGAGTTTGTGGCTCTTCATCTTCTGATTCCTCCTCTGCTGCAGAGTCTAATTCTTCCTCCTTTGGCTCAAACTCTATCTTCTCAGGTTCCTTTGGTTGGACTTCATGTTGAATAACATCTTTTACCTCTCTAAAAACCACATCTCGGTTGTACACAACCTTCCGTGTGACTGGGTTCCAAAGCTTATAACCCTTTAAACCATCCTTATACCCAATAAAGATGCACTTTTCAGATTTACTATCCAACTTGGTTCGTTTCTCCTTTGGAACATGTACATATGCATCACATCCAAATACCCTCAGATGTGAAAGAGAGGGTTTCTTACCAGTCCATACTTCTTGTGGAGTCTTATCCTCCAACGCTGATGAAGGTGACCTGTTAACCAGGTAACATGCAGTATCCACCGCCTCTGCCCAGAATTCCTGTCCTAACCCAGCACCACTGAGCATGCTTCTTGCCCTTTCCATCAACGTCTTGTTCATTCTTTCTGCGACTCCATTTTGCTGAGGTGTATATGGAGTAGTCTTCTGCCGTGCTTTACCACACTTCTTACAAAATTCTTCAAATTCCTTGCTACAAAATTCTCCACCATTATCTGTCCTCAGCACCTTTATCTTCTTCTTTGTCTGATTTTCCACCAGAGCCTTAAATTCTTTAAACCTGTCAAAGACTTCAGATTTCTTCTTAAGAAAATATATCCATGTATTCCTTGAGAAGTCATCTATGAATGATACATAGTACACAGACTTACCCAGTGATGGAACCTTCACAGGTCCAAACACATCACTGTGCACAAGCTCTAATATATGTTTCGTCCTCTTACCACCAGAGGGGAAACTCACCCGATTCTGCTTCCCATATACACAATTTTCACAGAAATCAAAATCCAGAGAGCTATTATTCATACCTTCTACCATACCTTTACCATGAAGTATTCGAAGGCCCTTCTCTCCAATATGTCCAAGCCTTTGATGCCACAACATGGTCTTCTCTCCAGAGACCACTAGATTCTCTACTCCATTTTCAGGAACCATAGAACTATTGCACCCATCAACAACAGTGCTACCTTGCAGCTTGTACAGAGTTCCAATCCGAACTCCCCGCATTAATATCAGTGCTCCTCGAACCATCTTGCAGGTATCTTTCTCGAACACCGTCTTTACACCTGCATCATCCAACTTGCTTACAGAAATCAGATTTCTGGCCAATGCATGAATATGTAGAACACCCGGAAGTGTTCTAACCCTTCCACCTTGCAACTTCAACTTTACCTTTCCCCGACCAATGATTCTAGCCTTCCTATCATCTCCTAAGAAGACATCACCACCATCGTATTTCTCATACTCGCAGAACCACTCTCTATGGGGAGTGAAGTGAAAGGATGCACCTGAGTCAATCAACCATGCCTCATGATCTACATGTGTACTTGAAGAAGCCAAATACACATCCCCACCTTCATCTGAGGTGGTTTTCGCCTCTGCAGAAAGAGCATCATCAGATCCCTTTCCTTTATCAAGAGCTTTAGATTTACAATCCCTTCTGAAGTGCCCTTCCTTTCCGCATTTCCAGCACACCACCTTTGTAGGTTTTCCTGGAGATTTAGATCTCCCACTTGATGACTTATTTTTGTTTCTGTTCTGGGACCGTCCTCGTACAGACAAGGCATCACCATTCTGGTTGTCCATATTTTTCCGTCTCATCTCCTCCGTCAGCAAGGCTGAGACTATTTCATCAAACTGCAAAGCAGTTGCATTGCTACCTATTGCAATAACTAGACTATCCCACGAATCTGGTAGAGAACACAACAGACTGATGCACTTATCTTCATCTGAAATTTTAATATCAACAGATAATAATTGACTTACCACAGTATTAAACGCATTCAGATGCTCTGTCACCGAGTCTCCATATTTCATCCTCAGGTTATACAGCTTTCTCTGCAGGAACAGTTTATTGACCAGAGACTTAGATTGGTACAAAGTCCCTAACTTGACCCACAAAGCCTTTGTCGTAGCTTCCCCTGATACATTCAGCAATACTGAATCCGAGACACACAATCGTATTGTGCTCTTTGCCTTCTGATCCAACTTCTTCCATTGTTCATCGGTCACTCCCGATGGTTTAGTACTCGGATCTACCGCGATCCACTGATCTTTATCCACCAACAAATCCTCCATCTTAAGTTTCCACAACTCAAAATTCTGACCATTGAACTTCTCAATCTCTATCTTTCCACTGCTCGCCATCTTCTTTCACCACCAGAATCGATCTCGCAGATCTCCCACTGAACAGGGTCTACCACAGGCCCGAGCGAAAACCCTCAGCAACAAAGGCGTCCCCTTGAAGCCAAAACAGCTCTGATACCAAATGTAGGTTTTAACCCTGTACATAAATTACCTGCATACGAATTCTTAAACAAAAAAAATAAACAATGCGAGAGCATAACCCATAAAACACATATGCACAGAGATTTTTCCCTGGATCCCAAAACCGGGACTACCAGCTTGATTTTTCATTATGTTCCTTTCAATGTTACAATACATATTTATACATGCCGAAGCATCCAATACCATGGACCGAAAACCATCGCGTCCAAAAAACATGTGCGAAAATCATGCACAAAACCATAGGTGTGTCCGCCCAACCTAACATATGGTCCAAAACCAAAATTTTCTGGGGCGCTGCCCCGGACCCCATAAAGTGGGGTTACGGGTGCCCTTCAAACCCCCTATTAACTACATGGAAAGAATATAACACAACCCAACACCATGATCCATCCTTCTTGTGAACTAATACTACTAGAGCAGAGAAAGAAATTTGACTAGATTGAATTATACCAGCCTCTAGCATTTCTGCAACCATACATTCAATTTCACTCTTTTGGACATAGGGATATCTATATGGCCTAATGTTTGGAGGAACACTTCCTAGAATCAAATGAATAGCATGATCATGATCACAAATAGCATGATTGTCCAAGACTTTTTGGAGATTTGGAGAAATAGATGATTTCGATGTGGGAACCTATAGCGAACATAATTGTGCAATTACACCTCGTTGTTCCTTCTTTAGAAGCTTTGCCCTACCATTAGAGTTGATTATCTTTCACGATTTCCCTGCAATACCCCTTAATTCAACTTCCTTTCCTTCCGCAGAAAATTTCATGAAACGTTCTTGAAAATTAAAATATATTGTACCCAAGGATTGTAGCCATTGGACTCCTAGTACAACATCAACACCACCCATTCGAATGGAAAGCATTGGGCTATTTAGTACATATTCTCCCATCGATAACTTGATATTATGGCACCTTCCGGAGCAATTTATGGTTCCTCCACTTGCAACAAACACTTGACACTTTGGTGTTGGATATAGGAAGCAATTCAATTCCTTTGCTATCTTACAATGAATAAAATTATGGGTACTTCCTAAATCAATCAACACTATTAACTTTTTCTTCTTGATATGTCCTTCTATCTTGATAGTTTGAGTGGTAATTCCAACTAATGCATTACAAGATATGGTTGGATTCATTTCTTCTTTATCTAAGGTTTGTTCCTGGAGTATATCCTCTTCTTTTGACATTTCTTGTTCCTTTTCTTCCTCCTCTTCACAATCTATGTAGAATAATTTCTTCTCAGCACACTTATGACCTTTAGTGTATTTTCTATCACAACTGTAACAAAGCCCTTTTGCTCTTTTTTCTTCCAATTATTGTGGTGTCAACCTTGTGGGTTGTGGAAGGCTAGGGGCAACAACACTTCCATCTTTATAGTTGTGAGTGGTAGGCTTACTGGTTGCCATAATTTTGCTTTCCCTTTTTCTTGCTAGCTTGAATTCCTTCTCCAATGAATCAGGTCCCCAAAGGCGAACCTCATGTTGGATATTATCCTTTAAAGTCCCTATGAACACATCAATCCTATGCTCCTCTGGAATGTTGTTTACCCTTATGTTCAATTTTTGGAAGTCCTCAATGTGCTCCATCATTGAACCCTTTTGTTTGAGATTTATCAATTGGCTAAAAAAGGTGTTGCTTTTTGTATCCTCATAATGTGCTATCATTTCTTTCGTAAAAATTACCCAAGTGACAATTTGTTTATGAGAGCAAAGCCATCGATACCATACAAACTGATTTGGTTCCAAATATAAAGTTGTAATATGTACCTTTTGTGTGTTTTTCACATTATGGAGATCAAAAAATTGCTCCATCTATAGTATCCATGTTCCAGGATCCTTGCCATCAAACTTCCTCATATCAATTTTTGGAACATGGTGGGTCTTCAATCCAACATTAGAGTCTATGAAATCATGACTAACATTTATTTTGTTCTTATCATGAGTTTCCTTTACTACCCTTTCACCATTAGTGACCATTTCTTGTAACAACTTATTCAAATTTATCTTTAATTCTTCCATCTTATCGTCCATGCCATTCATCTTAAAAATAATAATATAAAGGCATAAAAATAACAATAGAGGGATTCTATGGGGCACAATAATAAAAATAAGGGATACAACGACAATAGTAATGGGGGGATCACTAATATTATAAGGACCTAACATAAACAGTTTCCCACCGTAGATTTATCCCACATAGTGTAGATCTGGCGAGTTGCAAGAACCTCCTTCCATACTTCTGCGGCAAAGGAGCATTGAAGAAAAAAATGGTTAATGTCCTCCAATGATACTATGCATAAAGTGCATCTACCAGGTCCCTTATAACCTCTCTTAAGTATATTTTTCCATGTTAGGATTTTGTCATGGACTGTTATATGGAAAATTCCCTTCTGTGGATAGAAGTGAATTCCTTAGATCTAGTGGTCTGATCTAGAAACAACAGAAACAAAAAAACTGTGTTTTCCTTAGAGAGATTAGAATATGGAGGAAGGACTTACCTCAGGTCCAACACAAGTTCTCCTCTTCTCCCTTCTTATGAACTTTAACTCCAACTCCAAACATTATAAATAGAACCTGCAAAAAAATTATAACAAGCACGAGAACTACAAGATATACCTAACATAGAATAATATCTCTAATAAATGAGTCAAGAAGGAATCAAAATACATATGCATCAAATAGACACAAGTATAGGAAAATAAACCTTATTGTACTAATGAAATGTAGGAGAAGATTACAACCCTTTTGTAGTTCTTGAAAATCTAGATGTCTCCCACCAAAATTGTCCTTCCTTAGCCATAAAGCAAGTTTTCAATCTCAACTCATTGATTGTAATGGACCCTTAGGTAAAAATCAATAGCATCAGGGCATAGCTAAGAGTCTCCAAAATCCAATCCAAATTTTATTAGAGGTAATGAATTTATAGGGTAAGTAGGTTCATTTAGGTTTTACCAATCTAGGTCTTAGATTCACATATGAGGGAGGATAAGTTCTAGGGATAAGAGATAAGACCTCTAGAATAGGAATTTGAGATCCCAATCAATAGTAAATCATTAAAACTACCTTGGAAGCTTTTGGAAATAGAAGATTCATAATTATTTTTTTGTTTTTCCCGAAATATAGAACCATCACACTTGTAACAAAGGCAACCTACCTTGGTCAACGTAGTTGCTCAATTATGCAAAATCAAACTATGCAGGTTGCATAGAATATAGGGTATGATAGGCCCAAAAATGAACAAATGTGGTGATAGAATTGCAACTTATCAAGAATTTTAATCTAAATCAAGAGACCCAATTCTACTCTACTACTTTGTGGAAATTAATTCACAATTTAGAACAACATTCACAAACATGCATCAATCACATACACAAGTACACAAATTTATCTATGAGAAACCAACTAGTAAAAACCTCTTAAGCCTACTTGCATTAAACATATGAATAAATAATGTATTACGATTGCTTGCTCGCTCTGCTCTCAACTTGCAAGTGAATAACTATTCTCTCTACTCAATGAATAGCTTTGACCTAGAATTAGTCAATTTCTGCCTCCACCTGAGCTCTTATTTCCTTGCATGAATCCTGAGGAATTAGGCCCCTATTTTTTATGAAATTAATCCAGGTGGATATTGGTGGCCACACACCTACTCCACTTAGACCACCTAGTTAAATATCATCTATTTCCTTGTTCACTTCAGCATTTACTATTTTTAGCATCTTTTCGAGTCCTGAACTTCCAGAGTAGATTTGACCCCCTAAACGATGCTTTTTTGGGGTTCATGGTAGGCCCGTCGCCATAGTCACGAGCTTGTGGCAAAACCTATATTAGTTACCTTTCCAACAAGGTATTGTACATGCCAAACATAGATAATATGACCAAGTTACGACCCCAGGAAGTTGGTTTCCCAATTAACCCCAACGAGGCCCACAAACTCTTGGTGTTACATCTCTCGGGGTTATGGTTTTGGTTGTTTATGGTTTTGTCATGTTTTCAAATAATAAATAGGCCCTTGAGCCTCATTGTAACATAGTTCAAAGGCATGTAGCCACTACATCTCTTCTCAGAGATAAGCTACCATTTCCCGAGCTATCTTATTTCCATTCTATTTGTAAGCATAATTCAATATTTTTCTATTAATGAAATGAAGTGTTTTTTCACTGCATCTCTATGTTTATAATTATATCTGTAAGTTTTTGCGTTCCTATTTAATTTTAGATCAGTGGTGTTAGAGCGATCTTCTCTTTCTTTGTTTTTCTCTGCGTATCCCCAACGAGGTTAGGGTATAAGGATTTAAGGCTTGATCTAGTTGAACCATTGCAAGGTCATCCTCACAAAACCCAATGACCTCCCATGGCAGAAGAAAAGAAAGATGAGGGGGCAAGAGATCCTTTCAAATGTTGCTTGAGGAAGCCCTCGAGCGACAGAGGGACATGATGGTGGATAACTTTGCCCAGATCCTTCTATGGCTACCCACAGGCGATGCATCTTCATCCAACAGCCACTCTAGAGGTGCCACTCCTTTTAAGGTACAATTTAACTTCTATATTCCCATATTCGAAGGCCTGATAGATGCAGATGCCATAGATAAATGGTTAAATCTATTGGAAGGATATTTTTTAGTTCATGACTTTTCCAATCGGGAAAAGATTATTTTTTCACTTCTTAAAGCCACCCCACATGTCAAGGATTAGTGGGAAACCTACTATGAACAAAAGGATGAGAGTGAAACCTTGTTGTTTTCAGCCGCACCCACTTGAAATTATTTCTGAGACACCATCAAGGAACAATATTGCCTTACTAGGAGCTATGAAGGAAAATGCATAAAGTGGACCACGCTACGACAAGGAAGGGACCAAGATGTGCTAGAGTTCACAAATAATTTCCATACCCTTCGCACGAAGCTGGGTATCAAGGATATTGAGCGGCATTTGGTGCTCAAGTACCGCGGCTATCCACACAAGTACATCGTGGACGAGATGGAGTTCCTGGAAATTTCCTCACTTCGCATGGCATATCGGTACATTGTCAAGATTAAGCATAAGTTTAAATAGAAGAAGAGGGAATTTGGATATGTGAATCCAAAGCAAGGAAAAGGTACCCCCAAACCATAAAACAAAGGATCAAGTCAAGGTGGTGCTACCCAGGACATCCCACAAAAGCTGCAAGCAAAGAACAACACCCCATAGACAAAGAAGGATATAGGAAAATGGTGTGAGTTCCATAAGAGCTCCACTCACAATACAAGTGAGTGTCGAGCCAAGCAGTCACTGGTGGCTGCGCTGAAGGCTTAAAAATTAGATGCATGTTTTGACTTTGAATCAAAATCCAATAAGGGAAATGACAAAGGGAAGTAGATCATTGATGTGGTTCCCAGTGCCACTGTGGCCCCCACCAAGATCCAGAAGATTGAGCTTGAAGATCCAGAGGAGGGGGAATGCCTATTCTACTCACAAATGTGGGTGAAGGGTTCTCCGCTGCAGCTCATTGTCGACAACGGGAGCCAAAAGAACCTCATGTTAGTAGAGGTCATGAAGCGGCTCAGCCTAAAGACTATAGCACAACCACAGTCATACACCATCAGGTGGCTTCACCAAGGATGAGATCTTCGTGTCAGCCAACAGTTTTGCCTTCCCTATAGGATCAAGCCCTTCATGGATGAGGTATTGTGTGACGTTTATCCTCTTGAAGTTTGTGATGTATTGTTAGTACAACCATACTTGTGGAAGTGACATGTTGTATATGAGTCTAGACCTCGCTTTGTGATTATTACTTTGGCTAATAAGTTGTACAGGATATCGGAGGTAGCCTCGCCTACCACCATCTCTTTGATCATTGCAAAGCAATGCAATAAGATCATTTCCTAGACCAAGAAATTTGTTTTCCTTATGATGTGCCCATGGCTTTCAGGCAGGACTCCTCTGCATAGGAGCAGCAGATGGACAAGGTCGTGGAGGAGTACACAGATATTTTTGCCTCACCCACAGGGTTACTTCTCCACTGTCAGGTCAAGCACTCCCTCGATCTGACCCCGGGCGTGTCACTACCCAATGGGTTAATCTATTGACACTCTATTCTGGAGAAAGATGAGATCAAGAGGAAGGTTTAGGAGTTATTGCAGAAAGGGCACATTAGGCCAAGCTCATCACCTTCTGGGAGCCCAATTGTATTGGTACAAAAGAAGGATGAGAGGTGGAGGCTCTGTATTGACTATCGGCTGGTAAATAAGATCACTGTGTGGAATAGGTATCCAATCTCATGGATTGATGATCTTATGGACTAGCTCAAGGGGGGAAATATTTTAGCAAGATTGATTTGAAGTCAGGTTATCACCAGGTGCCTATAGAATCATCTGATGTGTGGAAGATTGCCTTCAAATCCAAGGAGGGCCTTTTCGAATGGTTGGTTATGCCATTTAGATTGACTAACACCCTTGCAACCTTCATGAGACTAATGGACGACATCTTTCAATCCTTCACCAATGCATTCGCGGTGGTGTATTTAGATGAAATTTTGATCTTAAGCCAAATTTGGGAAGGGCACTTCCACCATATTTGTCAGGTCCTTCAAACCCTGCGCCAACACAAGTTGTGTGCTAACTTTGAGAAATGCACCTTTGGCCTGACCCAGGTTCAATATATGGGGTAGATTGTTGAAGACTAGGGTGTACATGTGGACCCATCCAAGATACAAGTCATTCGAGATTGGCCAGCCCTAACCACTATAACATAGCTTCGCAGCTTTTTGGGTCTTACCAATTTCTATCGTAGTTTTGTGTTGTGGTTCTCTCATATCACTTGGTATTTAAGTCAAGTCACCAAGGGCAGAGAGAAAGAAAAGTTTTTTTGGTCGGAAACCCAACAAAAATTGTTCTCCGAGTTGAAGAATCACCTATGTTCAGCACTAATGCTCATATTACCAAACCTACAACAACCATTTTATATTGATACAGATGCCTCTGACTATGCTACTGGTGTGGTTCTTACTCAACATGGGCATCTAGTGGCTTACCACATTGAGACACTTTCAGACACAGTCCGAAAGTACCCCACTTACGACAAAGTAATGTATTCCATTGTGCAGGTTTGCAATCAATGAAAGCATTACATTTTTGGGGAAGGAAATGGTCATCCACATAGCCTCTATAGTTCATACAGACATAAGGGAAGTTGCAGAACGATCACCATAAAAAATGATCCACCTATTTTCAACAGTTACATTTGAACATTAAGTATAACAAGGGCAAAAACAATAATGTTGTTGATTGCCTTAGCCAACCACTGGTCATGGCGCTGATCATTGTGCTTGACTCCTGTGGGCATGAGACATTAGGGTAGCTTCATATTTACAAGAGCAATCTAGAATTCTCCATCATATACCAGACACTCCTGGAAGGGAACCAAGTTCCAAATTTTCACCTTCAGGATGCATTGTTATGCCACCTGGGACACATCTATGTTCCTTCAAGTGAGCGTGCCAAGATGATTTGGGAGGCAAACTACAGTCGGGTCATTGGACATTTCAGAGTAGAGAAAATAGTGGCAGTATTGCAGAAGTATTTTTATTGGTCGAAACTTCATTAGGGTGATGGGAAGTACATTAGATCCTACATCGCCTGCGCCATTACCAAATCAACCATCAAGAAGAAAGGCATGTATACTCCTCTACCTACTCCTAAACAGCCTTGGGAATTTGTCTCCATGGATTACATGTCGAGCCTTCCTTCTACTAAGCGTGACAATGATTTCATTTTCATGGTTGAAGACAGATTCTCTAATATGGCCATCATGGCGGCTTACAAGAATAGTATCATAGAAAAGGCCACTACTAAGCTCTTCTTTGAGCGAGTATGGGTACACTTTAGGATCCCACATTCCATTGTCTCATATCAGGACAACAGATTCCTAAGTGAATTTTGGTCAAGTTTCTAGTCGATGCTAGATACAAAACTTACTAAGTCCACAACTTTCCATCCCCAAACTGATGGCCAAACAGAAGTTGTCAACAAGATGATCGTACACATTCTGTGCATGTACAACTCGAAGCATCAACACATGTGGGATGAAAGTCTCCCCTATGTCAACCACAGCTAGAACAGAGCTCTGCACAGCTCAACAAGCCATAACCCTTTTCAGGTAGGGCTAGGATTTAATCCATTATGCCCCATTGATGTGGTCATACCATTTGCAACTACTCAGGTAGATTTGGCTCATGTTCATTTCGAAGCTAAAAAGGCTAACAAATTCATTAAGTGCATTCAATACATCAGCAAAAACTTCCATGATATATTGGACAAATCCAATGCTAAGTACAAGAAGCGCCATAATTAGCATCAGGTGTCACACAAGTTCCAAGTCGGCGACAAAGTTTGGCTACATTTGCAGAAGGAGCGCCTTTCTAGACCTCGCCGCAAGCTTCGCCCTCTCTGATATGGGCCATACACCATCACGAAGGTTGTTGGTGACAATTCCTTTGAGCTTAGCATCCCACCATTCCTTGGTCTATTCCGAGTATTCAATGTAGATCGCCTTCAGTCATACTTTCAACCATTATTGGACACATTTCACATTACATAACAACTCACACCAACAGAGCTCAACACGGACTGTGTGGAACATACCACAACTAATCAAATCATGGGCACACAGATCAAGAACACTCGCCAATAGACGATACAACTATATTGAGTTGTCAAAGCAAGCCAACTCCTTCACAAGGGCAAGTGGTTCACCAGGGACCAGGTTCAACAAAAAATTCCTCACCTCATGGAGGCTCTGCATGCAATGGGGACCATTGCTTCTTAAGGGGGGGAGGAATGATCTAGGTGGATATTGGTGGCCACTTTCCTATTCCACCTAGACCCCCAAATCAATTTCATTTATTTCCTTGTTCATTACATCATTTACTATTTTTAGCATTTTTTTGGGTCCTGAACTTCTAGAGCTGTTTTGGCCCCCTAAACGACGTTTTTTTGGGGTCTATGACAGGCCCATTTCCATAGGCACGGGCCTATGGAAAAACCTATAGTATTCAGAGAGACCTTTCTAACAAGGTATTTTACGCACCAAATGGAGATAATCTGACCAAGTTATGACCCCAAGAAGTTGGCTGCCCAACTAACCCCAACAGGGCCCACAAACTCTTGGTGTTACATCTCCTGGGGTTAGGGTTTTGGTTGTTTAGGGGCTTTCTCATGTTTTCCAATAATAAATAGGCCCTTGAGCCTCATTTCAACACATTTCAGAGGCATGTAGTCGCCACATCTCTTCCTAGAGATAAGCTACCATCGCCTGAGCTATCTTATTTCCATTCTGTTTGTAAGCATAGTTCAGTGTTTTTCTATTAATGAAATGAAGTGTTTTTTTTATACATCTTTGTGTTTATGATTATATATGTAATTTTACGTGTTCTTGTTTAAGTTCAAATCAGAAATTTTCCTCCAATTAATTGCGTAATTTCCAAGGATTGATCACTTATTGCATGCAACACCTTTACTCTCAAGGCTAGTCTACAACTGATGTTACACTATCTTGGAATATCCACCACATAAGAAATTCAAATTCCTTGCATGCATGAGCTATTTTTTGTTGATTGATCAATTAAAAAGATGATCTATGAGTTAGACTATTGTCCCACTACACAACTGACCTCCAATTAGTTCTATCAACAATTGGAACTAGTTTAATTGAATACAACTAGAAATAACTCAATTGGATTGCTACAAATTAGAAACCACACATGCATAACTGAACTCCAGCCCATTTAAATCAAATTTACTGGCCTACCTTAATGAAAATATCCATGTCACCTTAGTTAACTACCTCCAAGTTATCTGCTAATGTGGAAATTTTGAATTTACTCAATTTGACCAAGGCTAAGCCAAATTGAGCCTTCCTTGCTACACTTCTCAACACTCCCTCTTAGAAAGAAAGGGATTATCAACCATGCATACATTATAGCTCCAAATATCACCTTATGTATTTGTGATACTTGGTTTATGGCCTAGGGCAAACCCTCCTTCCAGACTTGGTCCAAATATCAAAAAAAATAGTGTTTTACTCCCTGTACGCAACTTTGCCTTGTATTAAACGTGTGTACACATGAGTCAGTCTATACCCAACCCACGTATGTCTTAAAACACTTAAAAAAATTAAATTTCCTTAATTATGGGCGGAGATCACGGGTTTTACTTGTTGATTACCTATTAGTGCCTGTGGCCCAACTGTTCCCAACTGTTTCCCAACTAAAAACTACTTTGGGAGAAGTATAAAAAGACTTCAATGGGAAGGCCTTAGTGAGGAGAGAAAATAGAGAATTACTATGCTGAGATTATCCCTTGATCAAGTCTGAATATCCTTGTGCTTCAAGCAATTCCCCAAGTTCAGGAAACCCTTTTTTTCTTGAGAGTTGATATCCTTTCACTTGTGGGAGATATCGTTGTGTTGGTTATGGAAGGAGCCTTTTGAAGACCGGGACTAGACAGACCTAGAGGATGGTTCCGCTTGGAGCCGGAAGAGGAAGACTCAGGTGAACTCTTTCTATGTTTTGATTATAGTTATCTACAATAAAAGAAACATTGTCTTGTTCCTAATATCAACTTTGTTCATGCATCTGATGTTATTGTTATGGTTTATGTATGAATGAGTTTTCAATGTATAACTAACCATCTATTATATGCCATAAAGTTGATTTCACTATATGCTTTATCTATATGATACTGTGTGTCTTTGAATTGGTTTTTTTGCGGGTTCAAAGATCGCGAGGAGTTGCAGAGAGTTTGAACCCTAGCTGGAACTACCCAAACAAAGGACCCGGGGTATGTACATCCTCACATAGTTTGCTCGTTTAAGCATTTTGCCTGAGTTATTTGCTTGTTTCTTGTTGTGGATTACTTCTGCTTTGCTAGGGTTCTGACCCAAAGCCCTAGGGGACTTTATCCCTTAACACAATTGGCGACTCCACTAGGGACAACAATCTTGTTGTTCCTAGTTTGAGTTATTTTGTGCCAATCAAGGCTCAGCTTTCAGTTTGCTTGATGTGATTGTATTGTCTGCTCTTGTAGGAACTCAGACTTCAAGTCTAATTCTTTTCATCAGGCCTCATTTTTGTGTTTTCTTGTAAACTTTTATATATGCACCTTTTTCAGGTTACAAAAGCGTATGCATGCTAGTTTCACTGAACTGAAGCCGGGTATACGCGGGTTTCTTTTGGTTGAAACTTTGCACACACAGCTGTGTAGAGACACAGTCACGTATACATTTTTTGCATGATTTTTTCAAGTCTGTTTATCTGGAAAGATTTGTTTTTTGGCCTGTGTGCTTCCTAAGTGGTTAGTTTCTGCTTTCAGATTTTAGTTTTTTAGCGAGTCTGTTGTTTCGAGTTCTCTCCTACTTTGAAGAGTTTTTGGTCTCGATTTTCTTTATAGTGAGTGTTATCATTTGTGTTTGAACACACAAGGCTTCTTGTAGAGGCTCTTGATTGTTCTGGTTTTCTGAAACAAAATATTGCTTGCAATCTTTGTGTCAAACTTCATTTTTATGGTTTGCTTGCTTTGCTTCCCGTTAAGTTTGTGGCCATTCACTTCTTCTTGCTTTTCAAAAGTTGTTGTTGACAAATTTGAAAGTGTGCTTTTCTTGATTTCTTGATCAGTGTCTTTAACCTCTTTTTGCTGCTTTTGGGATCATTTAGTGCATCTTGAAACATCTATTTTGTTAAGTTTTCATTCGTGTTGAATTGACAACTTGCAAAGTTTCTTGGTGATTTGCTTTTGATCTTTGAGTCTTTGGTAGCATTTTGAGTACTTTTGAAAAGTTGCTTTTATTGCTTTTTTGAAAAAGAAAAGTCCTTCAAAAACATTGTTTTTGCTTTCTTTGCCGAATTTGTGTTTGGTTTCTTTTGGTTTTTGAGAGTGATTTGGGATCTTTGTGTTTAGTCCTTCTTGTTTTGGGAAAGATTTTGTGTTCAAAATTCTCATTCCTTTCAAAACACTTAAGTTGGATTATAAAACAAATTACTTTCATTTTCTTTTTTAGAGTAATCTAGAATTTTTGCATCATCATGTACACTTTGCATTAGGGTAGTTCACATTATTAGAGCATCAATAGTTTTTTAGTGTTTGTGAGTGTGAAGTCTGTTGCAAGAAAAGAAAAAATTTATTGCTTTAATAGAAGTTTCTTAGAACCCAAGTAGAAGTTTCTTTTCATCGAAGAACAAACAAGTGCATTGCATATAAGTTAGTTTTTCATTAATTTCTTTTGCATCGAAGAACACCATTAGTTTCACTTTCATATTGTCCCCTTGACTTAAAAATAACAGCGACTTAAAATCAAGCGCTAATAAAATAAACTAGAACTTTTTATATTGTCAATAAGTACACCAACAATTTTTAGGTTATTTAGGGCCTTGTATTAGGCGAGAGGAAAGTAAACTGTCCAAGGTCACTCTAAATTGTCAAATGTAGAAGTCTAAATAGAGATTGAAAATCCAATAGCGTTAGGGAGACTGAGAAAGCTCTGTGACTGGGAGTTAAGCACGAGGGTTTTTGAAGATAAGGACAAGAGATACCCCCTCTCTTGACGGATCTTACCTCACAACTGTTCCGCCTGGCTTCTGATACGAGTTGGTATCTTTAGTTACCTATCCTAGAGATCTACATAGGTGGTTACGGAGGGGAATCCCGTGGCACCTGAGGTCGACATTGCATCACTTTTAGCAGTACTTCTGGAGGGCACCCTTGCGAAGCTTGGGGGCTTGCACCAGCAAAGGTTGTTGTTTGGAGGTCAGCGTAACTTCCTCTGATACCTTCGCTAGTAGACCTGGGGCGTAATTACCCCAGTCTATTTTCGAAAGGCCCTTATTATTCACTTTCTTGTATTTTGGTGTCCAGTCCTAATCACCCAGAGCGGAAATACTTGGAAGTTGTTTGACTGCTGAATTCTTTTAGGGACATTTTTAGTGTGTGTTCTGTGCTCCTAGTCAGCCTAGCTTTCAATTTCTTGAGTCTTTAAGTAGATCTTATTAAATAATTCAAAGTGGTTGACCGATCACTTAGACGGTCCTGCAGACTTCATGGGCTTTCACCTGCAAGTCCAGAGCCTTATTCTAGAAGGCATAGGAGTGATACTGCCAGTGGGTTTCACCCAGTGGCAGCCGACGCATCGAGGATTGATCCTCTGCTTGGGGGAATTCGTGTACAAGATAGGCCTGGTACTACCATAGAGCCAGAGAGGAACACCCCAGTTCTTTCTCGAGTCCTCTTCCAGTCAGAAGATAATATTGAGGTAGAAGAACTCTCAGAGCCGTTAGTAGCTCCAAATTCTCCTCTGCCTTTTGATCATCTGGACGTAGTGTTATACGTTGGGACTCTGACACATAGACCTTCAAGTCCAGGTCCACACATGCACATCCCTTCGATGACCACTACTAGGAGCATGGCATCCACCATGAGTGCTACAAGTATGCAGACTCCTATATCAGTACAAGGGGGAGGAACCATTTCCATCCCTTCTACATCTTTATTTGGGTCTACTACTAGCACATCCTTGTTTGGGTCTACTTCCATTCCATCGATGAGTGGAAGTTCCCAAGCGCATGCATCCAGTTTTGGATTCTTCCCTTTTGGCATGCCTTCTCTAGGTATTCCTTTAGTTCCATTAAGTGTACCATTAACTACCTCCACATCCATGATGAGTGGATTGACATATTTTCAGGGTTTTCCTTTTGGAAGTGGTCATATACCACATTCCAATCCGACGGTAGGATCTATGCCTTTTTCTTTCATGAATCAAGGCAGCAATCCCTTTTAGGGTTGGAATAATCCTACAGTTAGTGGCACGGGAGCTAGGAATCCATTTTTTGGACAACAAGGGAATATGTCGTACCCCTTGGTTAGTTCATTTCGAATTTTTCCACCCTTAGCTAATGCGTGGAACCCTTACCAGGGTTTTTCCACTCCTTATAATAATTCGTTAGGGGGAAACTTTGCCGGTTACGGTTGTGTTTCAGCTGGAGTTGGTCAAACTTCGAGTTTTGCTGGACCACAAGGGTCACCTTTTGGTTCAGTAGCTTCTACCAGTTACTTCGAGCAACCTGGTGCCTTCCAAAATCCAGGCCATTTTTTTCAAATTTTCGAGAACTCCGCCCAATCTGGGTGGAATCCCCAAGGTCCTTCAAGACTTCTGTTTTTGGCCACGCTCAATCTGTCAGACTTGACTAAGTTAACGAACGATCCAATAAGATACAATCCGACTTGGCCTCTAGTTCCAACCAAACTTCCATCAGACATCCCAAAGTTCGAAGGGAAGAGTGGGGAGGACCTGGGTGACCATGCAACCACATTCCATTTATGGTGCTCATCGAACTCCCTCATCGATGATTCGATTAGGTTGAGACTATTTGAACGCACCTTAACAGGTAATGCGGCTAAGTGGTATATAGCGTTTCCAAGGGGCACCTTTACATCTTTTGCCGATTTGGCTAAAATTTTCTTAAACCATTTCTAGTTGCATGTCCATTACGAAGCCAGAACTTAACTTCTGGCCAATTTTCATCAAGACACGGCCACTCACATTTCTGATCATATTCAGGAATGGAGATGGAGAAAGAGGCTCATTAAAGCTGAAATTCCACCTGAATTTGTCTCGAATGGTTTTTAAAATCATTACAACCCGAGCTCTCCAAGGACATTTCTATGTCTGGAGTATATTCTGAAGAGCAGGCTATCTTTCGTGCCCAGCAGTTAGAACTGATATATTCTCAATCTGGGACCCTTCAGGAGATCTTAGATCTATGCTCCTAGATCCACGGTTGATATAGCCAAATCGAAGCCAGGCTCGCATGCTAACGGTATTGTTGGATCAATTGATGCGAATACGGTGAACCTTCTGAGCCAATTGCAGCAGTTGTCTATACAAAATGCTTCTTCCAATCAGGCTACACCGTCTACTGCTCCACCTTCTCAACCTTCTTCTGTAAACGTCATTCAGGCTTCTAACCCCAAAGGAAATCAAAATTCTGATGGGAAGAAGAAAGGACGAGGTAAAAAGAAGAATCAAGGGGGGAAGGGTAATGCGAATAAGCCTGATAATAATGTTGGTCAGGGTGGAAAAGGGTCTAAGAAGAAAGTTAAGTTTCCATGCAAGCTATGCAGTGGAGACCATTTGACTCATCTCTGCCCAAAAATTTAAGATGCTCAGCGCTTGTTAGTACAGCAAGGGTCTTTTAGCTCCCAGGCTGTCTTAACTAACCCTTTCCCCCAAGGGCATCAGTTGCTTGCTGGCACGAGTTCAAACCTTGGTACCTCTACCAGGAGCATTCCCCATGTCTGCAGCAGAGCTTAGATATCAGTCTATCATTAACTCTGCAGATGACCATCCTACTCCTTTTTCAGAGGAGGAGTTAGATGGTGATGTGGCCCCAGCTTGGATCCTTGACTCTACCTCTACTATGGATTGCTTAGATATGGTTTTACCATCTGAGGAAGCAATCTTAGAAGAAATGATGGGTGTAGATCAACCTTGGGAAGACTTACACCATTGTTCATATTTTCTTCCCCCATTGCGAGAGGTCAAGTCCAGGTTTTCTAGTCTGCTTACTAGCAATGTTTGTACGGTTTCAAATCCTTTGGCTCCAGTACACATTCGTGTCGAAGGTAACATGTCAGTCATTTTAGAAACCGTACCGATAAACATCTCTAGGAACCCTAGCATGATAGACAATGTCTTCATCAAGGCCGAGTGTTCCCTTGAATAGATTTAAATTTACACCGACCTCTTCAAAGAGTTTCCGGATGTATTTTCTTGGTCTTATGAAGAAATTCCTGGTATTGATCCATCCATCATTCAGCATGAGATCAAGATGTATGAAAATGCTAAGCCAATTCGTCAAAAGCTTCGGCTGATCAATCCTAGGAAAGCAACAACTATTAAAGTTGAAGTAGAAAAGTTGCTCAAAGCGGGTTTCATATACCCCGTTCCTCGCATGGATTGGGTTCCTAATCCAGTCCCGGTTGATAAAAAACAAGGAATGATCCGTGTATACATTGATTTTAGGGATTTGAACAAAGCTTGTCTAAAAGATAATTACCCCACACCATTTATTGATGAGATAGTTGATAAATGTGTGGGTAATGAGATTTTTTCCTTCATGGATGGATTCTCCGGTTATAATCAAATATATGTCCATCCAGAAGACCAGCATAAGACAACTTTCTTATGTCCCTGGAGTACCTTTGCGTACAAAAAGATGCCTTTTGGTCTTAAAAATGTTGGAGCGACATTTCAGCGGGCCATGTCATATGCTTTCCATGACATCAAGCATGTCATCGAACCATACTTAGATGATTTAGATGCTTTTCTCGAAAGAGAATCGATCATCCTGATCACCTTTGGTTGGTTTTCGAACGATGTTGTTTTTACAAGATCCGGTTGAATCCAGAAAAATGTATTTTTGTGGTTACATTAGGTCGGTTGTTAGGGTTCATTGTGTCAACTGAAGGGATTCAAGTTGATCCCTTCAAGGTAGAGGCAATAGTTCAGTTTCCTCCCCTGTCTTCCATTCGACAACTTCAAAGTCTTTAGGGGAAGGCAAATTTCTTGAGACGGTTTATAGCCAACTATGCTGAGATAACTAAAGGGTTTATGCATTTGCTTAGGAAAGGAGTTCCATTTCTAAGGGACAACTTTGCGCAATGATCTTTTGATGCCTTGAAGCAGGTGTTGATCTCTGCCCCGGTTTTGAGTCCACTTGATTATGGTAGAGATTTTCTTTTATATCTTGCAACTGCAGAATCAACCGTAGGTATGGTTCTGGTTCAAGAAGATGATTCTCTCATGGAGCATGTCATTTACTACTTGAGTCGAGGCTTGGTAGGCCCTAAACTACACTATTCTCCAGTTGAGAAATTAGCCTTGGCAGCTGTCCATGCTGTCCAACGGCTTCACCATTACATTCTGCTACACAAAACATTTGTATTAGCAACGGTCAATCCTTTCCAGTTTTTCCTCATTAGGTGAGTGATTGGGGGCAAATACAATCGATGGATTGTTATTTTACAAGAATTCGATCTCAAGTTCTTGTCGACCAAGTCTAAAAATCATTGGTTTTTGCAGAATTAATTTCTGAGCTGCCTTATGGAGAGGAAACTATTTAGGAGGAAAGTTTCCCGACGAACATTTGTTCCTCATCTCTTCACAAGATCCCTAGTATGGAGATATCATAATATATCTCCAGACTTCAATGTTTCCTCCTGCTACCTCCAAAGATGAACGTTGAAAATTACGTCACCTGGCTAAGAACTATGTCATCATTGGTGATACATTATATCACCGAGGGGTCAATTCAATCCTTAAGCAGTGTTTAACCTTAGAGGAAGCAGAGTCTGTGCTTAATGATTGCCATAGTGGAGCTTGTGGCGGTCATCTTTCAGGGCTTGTTACAGCCCAGAAAATCTTGCGTGCTGGCTACTTTTGGCCTTCGCTTTTCAAATATTGTATTGAAGCAGTCAAACGTTGCCACCCTTGTCAAGTATATTCTCAGAAGATGCGCACGCATCCAGCTCCTCTCTTCCCTGTTGTCACTATCAGTCCTTTTACAAAGTGGGGTATTGATTTTACTACTTGTAATCTGCCTTCAGCAGTGAATCACAAGCACATTATTATGGTCGTAGACTACTTTACGAAGTGGGCTGAGGTGATGCCCACTTATAAAAATGATAGTGAAACAGTGGCCTTGTTCCTCTTCAATCAAATTATTTCACAGTTTGGTATCCCGAGAGAGATTGTCACTGATCATGGCAGTCATTTCTAGAACCAACTAATGTCTGAATTGGCTCTTAAATTGGGCTTCCGGCAGGAGCATTCGTCTCCATATTATCCTTAGGCCAATGGCCAAGTAGAAGCCATGAATAAGTCCCTCAAGATGATCCTACAAAGGAAAATCGACAAAAATCGCTCCAATTGGAATCTCATGTTGTATCTGGCTCTCTGGGAATACCGAACTTCAGTAAAGACTGCCACCAGTTTTACACCTTTTTAGTTAGTTTACGAGTTGGAATCTATCTTCCTTGTTGAATGCGAAATTCCATCTCTTAAGCTAGTTGTTGAGCTCCTTCTAGAGACATGTAGTCTCAAAGAGTGCCTCCTTCATTTGGAACATTTCGATGAGCAGCATTGAGATGCCACCACAATCAATGAGGCTCATAAGAAAAGGATTAAAACTCAGTACGATAGAGTTGTATGTCCTCGAGTATTTTCTGAAGGCGACCTTGTCTTGGTCTATGACCAAGATAAAGATGCCTTGGGGTAGGCAAATTCAAGTCTATTTGGTATGGTCCCTTTATATTGAAATGAGTTTTATAAAAAGAGGCTTATGAATTAGTCGATTTTGAAGGGAACAAGTTGGCAGAGCCCCGAAATGGGCCCTACCTCAAGAAGTACTTTGCCTAGGTTACGGCCAAGCAATGGCTTCTTTGTATATTTTTTATTTTTGCACATATTTTATTGGGAGTTTTCATGATATCGACACTTTTTGTTCTACTTTGGTAGGTGTTGATGGATGACTTGGTCTATTTTGGATTCGCCGATGGTGCTAGTCCGCACACTCGGAACCTCGCTTCCGTAGCTTGGGTGATTTATTATCCAACTGGTATGTTGAAGGTATCAAGGGGAGTATGTATTGGTCCAGTGTCAAATAATATGGCTGAGTATACTGCCGTCATTAATTTACTATCTGAAGCTATTTCTTATGGAATCGATTTGTTGGTAGTCTATCTTGATTCACAACTGGTAGTGTCACAATTGAATAACATCTATTGGGTTCGGGATCCTTGTTTATATTACTTATTTGCACATTCCACGATCTAATAATTCATTAGCAAATTCTATCGCTAATCAAGCTTTAGATTGGCACATCATTCATTCATCAAGATAAAATCAAACATCAAAAGTCAGAACTGTATATATATATATATATATATATATATATATATATATATATATATATATATATATATATATATATATATATATATATATATATATCAAAAAAATCGCCCGTGTGTACATAAAGTGTGTCAAAAATAATATACAAAATTGGGACTAAAATGCCCATAATCATGTCCAGTACATCTAATGGCTCGACTCAGGATGAGCGGCTAAGTAGGTGACCACTGCTTTGGCCACACACCGAAAAAGGCAAACCCAGTCATGTGGCACTCCTACCATGCGGCACTGCATATCCTCTGGTAGATCTTCTACGGCCTCCATCAATACCCAGTGGGTCAACCTCACCAAGTTTCATTGGACTACGTATAAGACTCTCTCAGTCTCTGCAGCCACCTCTTCGGCACCTCTACCGCGACGCCTGTGCCGTGGAAATCCATCCGGTTGTACCAGACCCACATCTGGAGCATGATCATTATATCAATCATTTAATCCCATCAAACATATCTTTAAGTTCATTTTCATATTTGAAAAACACATAAAAATCATAAAATTGACAAAACTTTAAAAAATGGTTACCTATCTCTCCCCATGCTGCGTCTGGTGGCAATGCCAGATCCAGATCTCCCCTGAAATCCATGCCAGCATAGGGATAGTCATCTACAACGATGATTTGCTGCTCCCACCGGGAGAAGAAATCATCGTCAAAAGTAGTCCTCGGTACGTCTCCGCCTCCTAGGCGTTTCATTAGGTCAGCCCACCTGCCCATCTGTGGATCTCGTGGGCTACTAATAGGAACTGATACTCTAGGATGTAACCCTAGAACCTTCTCAAAGAAGAAGAAGAAGCACAAAATGGTCCCATATCTGAAGTTCTTGGTCTGTCCTTTCTAAATGGAGGATAGATGACTCTTCATATTGGTCAGAAGAGATGTGCACCAGTCAAACACAGTAGTGAGACAATCTATAGCCAAGCTCATAAATAGTCGTGAGGCTTGGTGCAATGAGGTTGATCCATTCACCTTGGCTATGGTGAACAGTATGATCCTCAAGGACAAACTCTCTACATGTTTGATTGGAATTTGGCTTCCAATCTTCTCCGGATGCCCCGGACAATATATATGCACATAGTCTTCCACTGAAAGACTACCTCGTGATCGTCCTGTCGAATGCACCACTTCTCCCCTCCGGGAGAGTCTAGTAATAAAGTAAATATCTTCTATCTCTATCCTTAAAGGCATTTGATCAATAATGAACGCATCATCTTCGATACTCCAGTAATAGATCAACATTTCAAGCAAGCAGGTGTTTGCCTTCATATTTGGAATTTTGAAAAATTTTAATAAACCGCATCCTCTCAAGGCATCCAAGGCCTGTTGATCATTCATAACCTCATCATCAATAGTAGCATGCTCCCTTTCCCTCCAGGTGATTGTCATCCTGAAAGAAAATCAAGTTTAACCATTAGATTTTTATGTTTTAAATTCAAACCGCGTATATGCGGGTCCATTTCATACACAGTCGCATGTAGGGCCTGCGTATACGCGGGTTTCTCATAACCAACCCATGTATACACCGCGTTGGAATTTTTGACATAATTTGCAACAATAAAACCTCAATTTGAATTTCTAAAAAACAATCACAAATTGATGCAAGCTAGATTTGGGGGTTACTTAGTGATTTTGAGTCAATTTGAACGGTCGAATTCTTTTAGGGGTAAGATTGCTTCTTTTTCTCCGCGGCTTTTGCTCTCAGCACAAATGGTAACAATGGTGAGTCAAAAAACTATTTTATAAAATTTGAAAATGTCAAATTTTTTCAAAACTTGATTTTGTGTCTCATGTATCTTTTAACTTGGGAGCTTGGAGTGTCGAGAATGAATTGGTTTTCAGGACATTTTGGACTCTTTTTTGACAGTTTCGAGTCGTTTCCATGACTGCTGACCCGCCATGGTAGGTATCTTTTTCTCACTAGCTTATAGGTTAGTGAAGCCATTCTTCCATTGCTTTTTGTATACTAGCCTCCATTTGTCAATACGGTTGCCATAGAGTCGATCCCATCGTGTTATGGTTTGTAAACCATCTTCACTCGCCAATATTTTAAATCATGACACAATGGTAGAGCCATCCTTTTCATGGGCATCGTAGTTAGCACCTCACTGACATTGGTTGCCCATGCTACTTCATTGAGTAGGCTCGAGATTCCTCTGTAGTCCTGCTATGACTTATGCATTAAAGACTCATTCCTCTTTGCTTCTTCGCTTCGTTCTGGCCTTATACCCTAGAGGCTCCTTTGTGTTGAGTTGTAATACTGCATTGCATTTTGACGATTTGCAACTTTTGTCCTTGAGCCAGCTTCACTTGCACTCGTGTTTAAGCCACTTTTTGACCATGTCTTCTACAAAAATCAAACTTGCAATCCCTTAGCTTCTGCAACTTGACACACCTTTAGACCCATGGAAGGAACATCCCTTTGAGTGTCCTGGACCAATTTCGCCTCCCTACATTGAGCATAGGAATGTTCCCATCCCAAGAACTAGATCATATGTTTCACTGACACTCGTTCTTTCCATTGTACTATAGCATTCTTTTATTCTTTTTCCAGCTTAAAGAAAAAGACAAAAAATATATATATTCCAAAAAGAGTTGGAACGGGACAATATTTCCATTTATTATTGGCAGCTAGAGTCAGTCGTGTCACCCTTGAACAAAGCAATCAAAAGAAAGTCTCTCCTCCATTTGGGCAGGATTCAGTTTGACTTAGGTACGCCTTAACCTTGTTATTGAGTCAGTTCTCCTCCGATTGGTTATCTCTTCCAATCGTATGGAGAGTTCGTTCATGCCTCCTGCATGACAAACTTATACAAAGTCATCATATGCTACCACATGGTCATCATTGAGTCGTGCTAAGAAGTAAGCCTAAGTCAGCCTCTCTATGGTGTCTCTTGACCTATTTTTTAGTCAGCCATCCCTGGTTGTCAGTGTCTTGTCTATCATCACATTAGTTATATTGGTCCTTTACTCGTGCCGGTTTGAGAAGGTCTCCATTGACTTCTTGTTGGCGGGTCTTGTCCTTATCGACGATGACATCTTGCTCTGAGGATAGGCCTAGAGCCGCACCCTGGCCCTATTTTGATTATTGATAGGTCACCTTGTGCTTAACATCGATCAGTATCATGGGCCCTTGACTGAGTGGTTTCCCTTGTGTTCGACATCAGCTTACATTATCACACATTGGGATTTGTGCAGTGCCTTGGTTTCCATTTGACCCTATTGGTGGATTCTTTGCCTCTATGTCAGCTTTCATTATTGGTTGGTTTAGAGAGTTTCTATCGTGTGCTAGCTACATCTTGTGTACACCGGAAACGTGCTTCGATTGGCTTACTATCTGATTTCTTCCACATTACTGGCTTACGGGTTACACTCGCGCTAGATTGATGAAGAATGCCTTAATGCCTTCCTTCTAGAAGATCTTTCCCTATCGACTAAGACTCATTGCTTTGGGGCAAAGGTCTAGAGTCCATTTGGCAATACCTTGGGGTTTGCAGTCATCAGTGGCAGATCCTTCACTATCGACAGTGGGAAACCATCATTGTCTCCTAATTGATAGATTCTTATAGGTGTTCGACTTCAGCTCATCTATTCGCACTTGTTAGATTGTACTACGTACCTTGACTCTCATTATCATTATCGGTGAGTAGTCTTGCGTTTGTTAATGGTATACATCAATGACCGATAATCAAACGATTTCTCACATGGTCGAATCCATATCATTTATTCCCATTGTGTAGAAATGCACCATGGCGGTTGGTGAAGACCTCGGGTTGCATCAGAATTCTTTGGTTCACTTGTCAGTTGCTTTTGTTTCTGCTAGTTGACACCATTCCACATTATATGTTGCAGTCCTTCGCAGCAACATCTTATATGCTGACATCCAAGTTGCGATGTAGTACCATCTTGTTCCATCATGTTCATTTGGTACTATTGGGATCAGTTTTTGACATCATTGATCAGCTCCCTCTTTCAGCTTCATTGATCATCTTCTTATATGTGATATTCAGACATGTACTTGTTCGATCGTGATTAGATGATCCATTATGTAATTTCAGTTCCTTATACTTGTATACACAGTGGATATGCTTGTACTTGATATGCGGAAATGCTTTACTTTCTCTGAGCATGGGTATGCCCGCCTCAGACCGCTTTTTTCTTTCTGATCTTCTTTTGCTGGCTTGGTAGGCTGAAATCTAGTGAAGTCCTTCCCGGTTTTTTCCAGGTTTCCTTTCCGTATACTTAATACATTTCGGCCATCATGTTCCCCTTTTGACCTAATATATTAGGGGGCATCTGTTATAGCTCCAAATACCACCTTATGTATTTGTGATGCTTGGTTTATGGCCTAGGGTGACCCCTCCTTCCAGACTTGGTCCAAATATTCAAAAAAACAGTGTTTTACTCCTTGTACGTGACGTTTCCCTGTATTAAACGTGTGTACACACAGGTCAGTCTATACCCAACCCGCGTATATGTCTTAAAACACTTTAAAAATTTAAATTTCCTTAATTATGGGCAGAGATCACATGTTTTACCTGTTGATTACCTATTAGTGCCCGTGGCCCAACTGTTCCCAACTGTTTCCCAACTAAAAAACTACTTTGGGAGAAGTATAAAAAGACTTCAATGGGAAGGCCTTAGGGAGGAGAGAAAATAGAGAATTACTCTGTTGAGATTATCCCCTGATCAAGTCTGAAGATCCCTATGCTTCAAGCACTTCCCCAAGTTCAGGAAACCCTTGTTTCCTTGAGAGTTGATATCCTTTCACTTGTGGGAGATATCCTTGTGTTATTTATGGAAGGAGCCTTTTAAAGACCAGGACTGGATGGACCTAGAGGACGGTTCTGCTTGGAGCCAGAAGACGAAGACTCAAATGAACTCTTTCTATGTTTTGATTATAGTTATCTGCAATAAAAGAAACATTGTCTTGTTCCTGATATCAACTTTGTTCATGCATCTAATGTTATTGTTATGGTTTATGTATGAATGACTATTTCAATGTATAACTAACCATCTATTTATATGCTATAAAGTTGATTTCACTATAATGCTTTATCTATATGTTGTTATGTGTCTTTGAATTGGTTGTTTTGCAGGTTCAAAGATCGTGAGGAGTTGCAGAGGGTTTGAACCCTGGCTGGAACTACTCGAATGAAGGACCCTTGGGTATGTACATCCTCGCATAGTTTGCTCGTTTAAGCATTTTGCCTGAGTTATTTGCTTGTTTCTTGTTGTGGATTACTCCTACTCTGCTAGGGTTTTGACCCAAAGCCCTAGGGGACTTTATCCCTTAACAACATATCCTACACTTGTGGAATTCGAACTTCCCTCTTTACAAGGCTTTTTCAAGATGTCAGCGTCTTGTTCCTCTGTCAGAATGTATTATAGAAAAATTATCCCCCACTGTGCACAAGCCCACAAATGATGATACCAACTATCTATATGCTTGGATTGATAGTGAAATACTAGATTCTCAGAGAGCTCAATGCAACTTCGATTATCACAATAAATCACTATTGGATCCATCTCCTAATCAAATAGTCCCACAAGTATCTTTCTCATCTAGATTGTCTCACATGTTGCTTCACTTGTAGACATGTATTCAACATTTTCTAAGTTGAGCGCCACATACATTTTCTTGTTGTTGTACCAGGAAATTGCTTCGGAACCAACACTGAAAATTCCACCTAATGTATTATTTCATTTTAATGGGCTTCCTACCCAGTCTACATTTGTGAAGCCATACAACTTCACTCCCTTTGTTCGTTTGTACCATAATCCATACTGAGTAGTGCCTCTGCGGTACTGTAAAACATGCTTAGCCACTTTCCAATAAAATTTGGTCGGCCTAGACATAACTTGGCTTAGATAGTTTACTATATAGCACATATCTAGTCATGTGTTCACAATATACATCAGTGAGCAGCATCAACCTGTTCAACTGAAGTGGCATTCTATTTCCCTCTGTTGGTCACTAGAGGTGTCTCCATGGGCTTACAACTCTCCATGCAAAATATCTGTAGTATCTCAATGGCATACTTTCCTTGAAACTCAAACAATTCCCCATCACTTTGTCACACTTCTAGCCTGAGGAAGTAGTGCATGAGACGCATTTATTTTATCTAAAATTCCCTTGCAAGGTCCTCCTTGCAATAGCTTATCAACTACTCATCACCTATCAATATTAAATCAACAACATATAAAACAACGACAATAAATTTACCTTATACTAAGATATGATAGAGGTTTTCATTTTATTCACTTTTTTTGAAGCCCAATCCAGTGAGATACCTATCAATCTAAGTGTACCAAGCTTGGGGTGCCTGTTTGAGTCCATATAATGCTCTCCTTAGTCTACACACATGAGACTCCCGATAAAATGTCTCAAAACCTTATGGTTTCTCTATATACACTTCCTCCTCAATAAAACCATTGAAAAATGATTTGTTTACATCCATTTGGTGGATCTTCCTCCCCATCTGTGCAGCTAGTACAATAATTGATCTAATGGATGAATACTTTGCTATGAGAGAAAAGGTTTCCTCATAGTTAATTCCCTCAACTTGAGAGAATCCTTTTTCCACAAATATGCCCTTATATTTCTATATGATTCCATTTGCTTCATGCTTAACCTTGAAGATCCAACTTGAACCCACAACTGATTTATTTTTCGGTCTTGGGACCACTTCCCAAACACTATTCTTCATGATGGATTTGTATTCTTCCACTATCTCATCAACCCAAACTTGTTTCTCAACCACTTCCTCAAAAGTGGATGGCTCAGTATCTATGAGCTCAATCATTAGAGCCATGTAACCAATGTACCTCTCAGGTGACCTCCTTTGTCAGCAAAAATTTGAAGGAGCTCCCACATTCTCCCTTGCATCCTGCACCGGTCTTTTAGCTTCTTTGTTTCTTTTTCTACCTTTTATGGATGGTTTTGCTTGAGTGGATGTCTCCACTCTACCTCCTCTCTACTCCTCCATTTGTGGTTGCTCCACAACTTCCTGAGGCTCCTCCTTTAGAGGTAAAAGGTCCTCTTCTTGTGGGATTTGAATCTCCCTCTCAATATAGCATCTCTTTGATTTCTCCTCATCAAACTTTACATCCCTTCACACAACTCTCATTCTGAGGGAAGGTAGGTACACTCAATAATTGTGTGGAGTTTCAATGTAACCCAAAAAAACTCCCATCTTTGTTGTCGACTCAAGTTTCTTCCTCAAATTTTTGGAGACATGGCAGTAAACAAAGGCTCCAAAAATTATAAAATGAGACACATTCAAAATTCTCCTTGAGAATTCTTGCTCCATTGTAATCATACCAATAATCTGATGAGGACTCTAGTTTTGCAAGTAGACTCATGTGTTACATGGATTTGCCCACAAATTCAATGGCAGTCCTTGGTCATGTATCATAGCTCTTGAAGCATCTAAAATGGTTTGGTTCTTCCTCTCAGCTATGTTATTTTGTTGTGGGTTGTGGGGAGCTATCAGTTCTCTTCAAATTCCTTCTTTGGCACAAAATTTATTGAATTCATTTGAAACATACTCAACTCCATTGTAAATCCTGAGAGACTTCACCTTCTTGTTGGTCTCTTTCTCAAGTAGTGCCTTGAATTCTACAAATTCTGAGAATCTTTCATCCTTCTTCCGCATGAAGAAGATCCAACACTTTCTTGAGAAATAATCAATAAAAATAACATAGTACTTATATCTAGCACTGGAGGTTATCGAGAAGGGTCCACAAACATCATAGTGGACTCTCTCTAAGACTGCATGTGCTTTGTTGTCTTGATCATGGAATGTGGATTTTACATACTTCCCCAGAGTACAACCCTTCCAGACATCCTGCTACTCACAAGATCTTTTAGGGAGGCTAGTGGTAATTTGTTGCATAATTTTTAAGGTGCCATGATGAAAATGGCCCAATCTCCTATGCTAGAGTTCATCAACATCACGACTTTGAACTTTCTCTGCCTTATTTCTTATTGTAGTACAATCTTCCACATCAAGTTTATATGGATTCTTCACATGAACCCCAATCTTCTTAACCTGCCTAGTAGCTATGTGTCTCAGAAAGGCTTTCCCTTTACATAAGATGGCATCATAGCTACAATCTTCCAAAAATGCTCCAAATATGATTTTATTCTTCAGGTCTTGTACAAACTTGACATCTTTGAGGCGAAGAGGGGATCCTAACGCCCTCTTAAAGGTTACCACAACAATCTCTAAAAAACTCTCTACACCCTGTCATGTGGAACGAGGCACCTAAGTCCAAGTACCAAACACTCCCCATGATAGTTCAGGCCATGCATGTGATCAAGGTGAAGTATAACTAGAACTATGAAGCCAAATTTCCACCTACTCCTCTTAAGTTCTTCTTGCTAGAATTTTTGTGTGGACACTTTGTAGCATAGTGCCAAATTCATGAAAATTGAAGCATTTTATTTTGGACAAGTCTTTCTTCTTGCCCCCTTGGCTGAATTCCTGTTTGGTTTGATATTCATTCCCTTTTATCTTCTTTCCCTTTCCAACCGATGAAAAATTTTCTTCATCCTCTCCCTTGGATGAACTTCCATCTCTGGTATTTTTCCTGATTTCTTCTTGTACCAAATCAGACCATAAGCATTCCCAATTCGGTAATTTCTTTCTCCTGTTCACCAAGTCCTGGTAGCTATGCCAACTTTTGGGAATGCCTAGAAGAGCTAGGCTCACCAGGTCATCTTCTACAACATTCACACCAACCCCTCCAAGCTCATCCCAAACTTGTGTAAATTTCGTGAGATACTACATAATAGTATCATTCTTTTGCATCTTGATGTTTCGAAGTTTATATTTGAGGGCCTGTTTTCTATGGTCACTGCTATTCTCGAATAGCTTAGTCATTTCCTTCCACATTGAGAAAGGAGTTACTTTTCCATGGAGATTTGAGACAATGTGGTCTCTCACTCCATACGAAATTATTCTCCTCACCTTAGCTACATCTTTCTTCCATTGGGCTAGGTTATGGGATCAACTGATCCTGGTTTTGGAATGTTTGTCTTGACATATTCTAGAAATCATCAAGCACTGCCTCCATGTGATCCTTCCATGTAATGAAATTTGAGTTGCCTTCCAAGGCATACTCTAATCTCAGTCTCTTGAAGGTCATTTTCCCAATTCTGAGGAAATCATGCTACACTAAAGGTGCAAATTAAAACCTCTTGAGGAGAAACTTTGAAATTCCTATTCTAATGTGAATCCTGCTATGATACCATGAAAAAATATAGTGATAGAATTGCAATTTATTAAGAATTTTAATCTAAATCAACAAACACAATTCTACTCTACTGCTCTGTGTAAATTAATTCACAATTTAGAACAACATTCAATAACATTCATCAATCACGTACATAAGTACATAGATTTATATAATGGAAACCAACTAGTAAAAACCTCTTAAGCATGCTTGCATTAATCAGATGAATAAAGAATGTATTACAATTGCTTGCTCGCTCTTAGCTCAACCTGCAAGTGAATAACCATTCTCTCTTCTCAATGAATAGCTCTGACCTAAACTTAATCAATTTCTGCCTAAACCTAAGCTCCTATTTCCTTGTGAAAATATTGAGGAATTAGGCCCCTATTTTTTAGGATTTTTTCCTCCAATTGATTGCAAAATTCCCAAGGATTGACCATTTATTGCATGCAACACCTGCATACTTAAGACTAGTCTACAACAGATATTACAATGCCTTGGAATCTCCACCACAACTGAGAAATTCGAATTCCTTGCATGCAAGAGCTGTTTTTGGTTGATTGATTAGTTAACTAGATGATCTCTGAGTTATACTATTGTCCCACTGCACAAATCACCTCCAACTAGTTCTGTAAACCCCTCCTCCCACATTTACCCAAGCTAACCGGTACAGCAGGGTAAACATTTGATGAATAGTTATTATGATATGGTTCAACTCCCTAGGTGCAGTTAAGGAAGTGGAACCAATGAACCCACACTTCACATACCTCTCTCAGATGCTACAGGATCCCCAAGAGCTAATCCACCACTCCAGGTGCCCAACCCCTAAGTTAACCTAGCCTTGCAATGAATTAAGCCCCAAATCACTCCCATGACATGAGCATGCATGCGACTGGGACCCTCCAGTTTCTCCCACAATTCCTACAAGGGAGAGACTACAATGTTTTTCAACCAGTTCTATGCGAGAGACTAGGAGATTTAAGCCACTTTTTTAGGGCTAGTCTCTAATCACTACCCAGAAATTGATGAAACTTTCTAAGACAATAAATGACACCAAGACAAACGCATAATTTGATCAAGGACTTGACCTAAACAAGCCCAACCATGACAGTCATTTCATCAAACATGTCACAAATATGCAATCTATAGGTTTAAACAACAGATATGAGCATAGGGTCCTCATACTTATCTGATAATCACTAAGAAGAATTGAGGCGTCATCACAATAACTCCATTACCATCTATTAAGACATATATTCATTGTCCATTTAGTGATTAACCAAAACATGATGAGAGCCATACATTATCACTGTCATAAAACTCAATGATAATCAACATATAACCGACAGAAGTATCAAGGATATAACAACCATATAAACCACATACAAATGACTATATTTACCCATAAAATACCAAGGAGAAATAGAGATCTTATTAATGAATGCAAATGCTATCTAGTTTCGGGTCTTGCATTTTCCACCCGACCATAGATTGGTTAAACTAAAACTCTCTTCATCCAATCACCCCTATGCCATATTCCAAGCATGAATGTGGGATCTCATAGAACAAATTCATCAAAATGAAACTAGGGCTTCCAGAGGAAAAACTACCTCAACCCTCAACCAGTGATTCCACCTCACGGTCGGACATCACTAACCATCACAAGATTAGTCTCTACCCAAGATTTCCAAGGCTTCACAACGTTTTTTCCAACTGTTACCAGGAATAGTGTCTATGCAGAACTACTAATCCCACTAAGGTTGGTAGGTACCTTAGAAACAAACAAACTAAAACTACTTTCGTTTTCCTTTATGAGAGATAGATGAGAGAAGAATAAAGGAGACCAACCTCTGTCTTACGCTTGGTTCCTTGTTTGATTCCTCTCCCTTCTGATAGATCTTTTGCTACTCGCTTCCTTGTCCACCCAGCTTCACAGGGTACCTGTAAGATCAAAGCAGCATAATACTATCCAAGAACATAGATCTATTATCATAAACAATATAGGATCAGATGTACATTGACCACACAAATGCATAAAACATTAATCATACAAGCATGTGGAGGAAAACTTGAATAGCTTTATTGATAATCAAGAAAGAGCCAAGAGAATTACAACCAATTGTTCTGACCCGGCATCATCCTCTCAACAAGAAGCCCTTCTTCACCTCATGAAAAGCTTAGATCACCCAACACTATGATATTGCACCAAGAAACCAGCAACACTTCCTTACAAGATGCAAAATTCCAGCCTCTGGATCCCTGGGATGAGGGATCCATATATAGATGTCTGAAAGGGAGGTGAGTCAGCTTGAGATTTGATTAGTGTCTTACCTCTGATAGTTCTTGATTCCACTTGGAGATTGTTGATCTCTTACTCATCCCTGGTCGAATTCAGAGAGGCAAGTGTCACAGGAGAAGTTTTTGGAAGATTCCATGCTTCTCCACCTTGCGGATTGACCCTACCATTTGTCCCTTCTCGCCCATCGCACCCCATAGAAGGGCTTTTTGACATGCAACGCACCTACTATGTGTATTTAGGTGGGATGCAACGCACTTTGCCTATGGAGCAGGTGAAATGGTCCAGTTTTGACCAGTTCTGAGTAGTTTTTCATGGAGAACTTCTGGGAGATGCTGTAATTAGTTGACCGTATTCTTCTAGGGGTTGGAACAACGCCTTTAGGGACTTAGGAGCCCTTTGTTTATGGACATTTATGCTTGGGGTTGCAGTGCCCAAAAATGTCTATAATAGTTGCCCCCTAAAGCATGAGGTCGTTAATCTTTTGATGTCGGGTGAAATGCTTTATCATGAGGATCCAAAGTTTTTTCGAGCTGGGAGGCAACCTGTAATAAGATACAATACAATACATTATCTTCATTTTATTTTCATGATCTAGCTAAGGCGGGCATTCCCATGCTCAGCTTTATAAATTCATTTTCATGTACATAGGAGAGACAATCGTCTGAGTGTAGACTGATGATTCTGGTAGAGCCATCATCCCTTAGATTGGATGATTATCTGTGCAGCAATGATGTACATTTGATGTCTTTATTTTCCTGAATATATATCGCAGCCCGGATGGATGAAACTAGATCCGGGTCTTCAATCTCGTTCGATCTTCACTCAAAGTACAAGTCGATCCATGTGAGAGATGTTCTGGAGTCGAACATGGAAAGACATCGCCTGATTACCAACCAATGATGTAAGTTGTTAACAGACGCGAGAGGAATCACCAATAATGATAATAATCCTCAAGGTACTGCAGTACAATTCATGTGGTGTGAATAAGGGACTTGGAGTTGAACACCATGCAAAATCTTTCGGTCGAAGGCCATTGATATAAACCTATCGCCGGAAGTGAGAAACTTGCCATTGAGGCATGCAAGCTTCAAAGTACTGAAAGGGTTGTTCCTAGATCGACTTCTTGGATAATGAGCTGATGTCGACAAGAAGCGATATGTCATAGGAGGGCCTTAGTGAATCCCACATTAATGACACAGAACGAAGCAAATGATTTTAATGGAGGTGAAAACAATCTGATGATATACGGTTCAGGGTGGCGGTCATGAAAGAATGGAGCAAAAATGTATTATAGTGGGTGAGACACAGGTGAATACTCTGAGCGACTTCTCTTGAACATATCGGCGACACTGACATGATGGATTGGTAGCATTAACTCCAAGTGTGGATGGTGTGATGGAACCATGGTGGTGACCAGTGAATGGAACAACCCAACCCGACTCGGATGCGGAGTGAAAGTGTCATGTTCAAGAGTGACTTGCTACCAACAAATTTTTTTCAAGTTTTCTTCCCAATTTTTCCCCAGTCATTGCTGACCAGTACCTCTTTATTCTTGTCAATCTTGAGGAGGATAACATATGCTTTTTCTATAATTTTCCCTTCGGGCAAACCCATCGCTATGTTTTAACGAGCCTAGCGATAGTGAAACTCGTTCTTGTCTGTTATGGAAAAGTTTGTCGCTATTAGGTTTTAACGAGTTTAACAGCAAAGATAACTCGGTCCTTTTCAATTTTAGAGAGTCTGAAAAGGAACGTAAAGGAAACTCCAAAATCCTTTTTCTTCATCTAATCCCTTAAGTCTGAAAAAGTATAAAATAATACGAAAGGGATGAATTTTCAGTAATTTTAACGAGCCGAACAAGACAAGCGCTCGATCTTTTTGTGTAATAATCCCTCAGGTCCAAAAAGATTAAAATCTAAAGGAGGGATAGCACTTCCGATCACTTTAACGAGCTGGAGAGGCCAATGGCTCGGCAATCTTTTCATATTTTACGAGTCAGTTGAAAAGAGCTTAAAGGAGACTCGTTTTTTGAGGAATGAGTGATAGATTCGGGTAGCAGCTGATTCCAAGTAAGGTTTGGAATTTTCCAATCACGACAGTGTCACAAGGATGGCTAACAAGATCACTCTTCGCAGTTGTTCCTCAAAAGGGGTAAACAATCAAGTGGAGGTGAATGATCGGCCAATACAGAGTGGAGGTGATGATGAGAACACGACCAAGGCTTCAAAGGCTGAAGTAATACATTCACGATGGTTATTTACCGGAAATTGGTTCATTTTTTAATGAGCTTAAATGTTGGGGGAAACACTTGCTCATTGCTTATGTTTATTTTTTAACGAGCTTGAATTCCGCGTTAAAACTGCTCGATTAATCCAGTCGCATAATAAGGATGTCTCATATATAAAAACGGCATTATTTCAAAGCTTTGCCCCACATCCTTTCTTTATGCAAGTTAGGAAATGACTAATCCTACGAGTTTAAAGGGTTAGAATGCCTATAAATTTAAAAAATAAATGGTTGCTCTTCGCTTGCATGCCAAAAGGTATAGTGAAATAGAGTTTCAAGGTTACCCCTCAATTTGTAGACAAAACATTTGTTTTATCGGGAAAGTCCTACCTTTTCAGGTTACCCCTCAATTTGCAGACAAAACATTTGTTTTATCGGGAAAGGCCTACCTTTTTCAAGTTACCAAAGATTGTTCAATTTGTGCCACAAACAAAACACTTCTTCGGCGATGTCTACCGAAATACACAAAGGTGAGTGGCGTAGACGCCTCCACTCACATAACTTTGACGACGGAATCTTATTCTAGTCTAATCCCCTTTTCCTAAATGGACGAGAGTGTCAGACTAGTCAGATATCCTTCACGGAAACCTACCCTATACCTAAATTTTTCCTGTCGAAATAGGCCAGGGTGCATGCCCCCTGGGTTTCAGTCATGCCCTCCAAATCACTCGCGCTCATCAGGAGGACAAACTAGGGATTGACGAGACATTCCTTGTGTGAAAAGACCATTCAGGGATGGTATATGACTATTTGCTATGTGTGAACCGGGGAATGAAAGCTGGTCTACGAGCTTGACCACTCTTTCTTCGTGCGGAGAACACATTACTCTAAAGAGTGAGGAGACAATGGCTCCCATGCAATAAATATAGTCTCATCCAAGGAGTAGATTATAATCCAGGGGTCCTTGGACTACCATTACGTTCATGTGAACGGTTTTCCCTCTCAATGTTATGGGCACATCGGGAAGGATCCCTAACAGTCGACTGGTTCCTTTGTCAAAGCCTGTTAGATTTCTCATCTCAGGCAAAAGCGATGGCGAACCAAGCGCTTTCCAAGCAGTTGAGGAAAGGATACTCACAAAAGCCCCCTCATCTATGATGGTACCGACCATAACCATTCTATATACTTGAACGATGATTCGGAATGGTACACTAGCTGGTAAAAGGGGTCTGCCTAGTAAATTCCAGTCAAAGGAAATAACCAGGTTGCTTGGAGGTCGGACCGAATAGATGGCCGGGTATGACTCTGACGAACTTCCTTCCTGCGGTAAAGGAATGGGTGGACTGCCCCCATGTTCATCGGAGTCTGAGTTTACAAAGAGAATTTGAACGGTGTCGTTCTTGTTCTCTTCGGCGATTGTATCATCTGAAGATGGATCCTATGAAGGCAAGACCGGGTCAACTGCTGCCTCGACCTTTTGACTTCCGTCTGGTATGGATTCAGATGGTTTTTCTTCAATGATAGATGCTTCGACCGACCACAAGGGTGTGTCAGCCGGATTTTCAACTAGTGATGGACTCGAAAAGAGTTTCTTGTATCTAGGAGGAAGCCATAACGGTGAAACCGGACGGTCGTCCAAGACTCTTTTAGCTTCGTCTAAGAAGGGACAACGGTGGACGGCGTGATCGCCTTCACACAATTTACAAGGAAATTTATACTTTCCTTTTTGTCCAGGGGCTTCACTTTCACTAGTTGACAGTGTATGCTCAACATGATCGTCAGAGGTTGATGACACCAGATTGTGCAAACGAGGAGACCGGTTCCTTAAGATCCGAGGGATGCAAGGACAATCTCGATGGAAGTGGTCTCCTTTGCAAATGACACATGGCGATTTAGGCCTGCTCAGTGCAGTGTGTGGATTTTCGCTAGACGGCGCTTGGTTGCCCCTTTTTCCCTTTGGCTCCTTCTTCTTCTTCTCTTTCTTCTTCTTTTCCTTCTTCTTCTCAGGTACTTGATTTTTGGCTTTACCAACTTCATCAAGCAAAGAGGAAGGAGGAGAGGAAGAATTGGACGAAGTAGAGGGTTGGGGGGTAACTCTGGAATCGTTTAGTTGCTGACTCGATTGCTCAGGAATCGCGGTGTTCTGAACGATGGAGGTTGAGAAGAGCCATACGGGCAAGCCAATTGTCAATCCTGGAAGCGACAATGTGGCCATATGGGATGCACCAACATCTCTCCAAGAGGAGAAGGGACTAGGATTTCCTCCAAGGGGAAATCCTTGGTTGGTGGACTCCATTTTCCTCAACCTAAGACCAACGTAGGAAAGGTGATAATTATTCTGTTTAAAATAAATTTTAGACGCTTTGACACAACTTGTTTTTTCAATTTTTAAGAGTCGAGAAAAAACAAAAGATGACTCTAGTCACCTTCTATTTTTAATGAGCCTGAAGTGACAAGTGCTCAGATGGACCTTTTCCATTAAGGAGTATGAAAAGGAACGAAAGGGACTGCTCTGGAAATCTAGATAGAGGGATTACCAAACCAATCGCAAAACTGCAGAATACTTTTTACAGTACGGCAATCAATCTTCCCGAAAGTTGTGTTCAGTGCATTGCGATCGATAGGGCGACAGACACGGCTTCCTATGGATAAAGGATAAAGCCTATTGTGGTCTCCCAAAATATACTCGACGGTACGTGGGAGCACAAGTCCGTACTGGCACTTATCGTCTCAAAGTGGAGGAATCACCCAACCAATAGTGAAAACAACAGTTACCAGGCTTTACGACGCCGGAATACGTCTCTAGCCTATACTTCTAGATGTTTTGCGTTAGGTTCCAAAGCGTTTTTAAATTCATTAAATTTATTTTATAGTTGATCTTGCTTAAGAAGTTTTCCTTTCAGGTTCACCGCATGATGTAGATTTACAATTCCTAAAATGCAACCTAAGATGATAAACAGTCGTTTAGTCTTCTTTTTGCAAATGAAAATCCTAGCTACTAAGGAAAGAGAGATGGCGTTCTTTCAACAAAGAGCATAGAGCACACACTATGTGCACTGTCCTAAATCAAACCAACAAACAATCTAAATGCAAATGCACGTGCATGTATTTGTTTTCAGCCTTGTTACACTAAAATTTATCACCATGACTATTTGCAGTCAGTATGGCTCCATCAATAACCATACTGTCCTCCTTGGCAAGTCTTATACCTCTGCTCCTCATGTCAAACTCCAAAAAAGAGAGAAAGCCTTTAAAAATCAATATAACTCTGGTTATGCAGTTTCTCTTACTCTTACCTGCGTGTACGCACCTCAAGTATATAATACCTGCATACTTGTACGCTCTGTCTGTAAAGGGATGGGTGCGTACTCCTGTAAAAGTCAAAAGGCGCAAGTTTTACTCCAAAAAACTTACTTGTGGTCGATTCTAGAGCATTCTAGAAGATGGTTTGATGTGGATTGAGCGCCTCCAGATGGTTCATGCATCCCAATGAAAGAGGAACTTATCCCATGAAGAGGGGAGCTATCCCTTTGAAAGAGGGGCTTATCCCATTGATGGTGGACCTGTTTAACTTCCTCCAAAGCATTATAACTACAGGCATTTGGGCCAGAGGGAGGGGAGCTTGAAAGCTGAACATTCCTAAGGGTAGATGCTGCTGAAATTAGGACTCCCTTATAGAGCTTGACAGGAGAGATTCCAATCCTTTCTTAGCTTCATTTGGAAATGGGTGAGCTGATCAAAGTAGAGGAGAACTCTTGTTGGACCCTAGGAGGGACCTGCACAACACCAAGGCACTGGTTGTAATGGTTTCTTTTGTTTCCAATTAATACAATTAAGTTCATTTTTCTCAACAAGTTGTTATATATAATTTGTTTCATAAACTCCTTGGTCTTTATGATGAATATGTTTTATTATATGAGTTATTCAGGTGCTATGTAATCGTTTTCTTGTTAGTGAATGCAGGCTTCAAGGAGAAGGAGCTCATCTGGATCGAAGAGGCTTGGCCGCTACAAACAGCGTTGGACTAGAGGTAAGCCTTAAACACCTGGTTGCTTTTATTTTAAATGCATATTTAGGGAAAGATAGTGCTTGATTGTTTTGTTTGTCACTAGAAAAGCCTTGTTTTCTAGGGAGGTCGGTTTTGTCCGCAAAATTGACTCTTTCCGCATGAAAAAATGGCGACTCCACTGGGGAATCCATGGATTTGATTGATACTTTGATTTGAGAAAAGTTGATTTCTTTCTAGTTTTTGACTGATTGACTGTGAATTTGGGTGGAATAGCTTAGGATTGAGTTAGTTTTTTATTTTTCTTGTTTTTGAGAGCAGTACGCACCCTCTACGTTAAGCACAGTGTGTACCTGTACGCACTTCTGCTTTGTATACAGAGCGTGGCCGCACCTGTGCAAACAGGCTGCCCGCGTACCCTGTCAAAAGTTTAGAAATTTTCAATTTTTTCCTTTTTAACTATTAGATTTTATTTATAGTTTATTTATTGCTGCCCAGATCCACTGGTTACCTGTCAAAAGTTTTCATCTAAGCTTGTTTCATTAGCATCAAGGGTTTTAGTGAAGTTCATAGAAATTCTGGCCCTAGGTTTGATTTTTGTATTGGTCTTGTAGTGACTCTGGCTTTAGAAGTTGTAAAAACCTTGGATATCCCTGGTCTTTTCAGTCTTCTTAGGAGTCAGACCATTCGTAAAATCCACCTTTTTTTGAGAAACCTACCGTTGTGTTGTCTCTTTGCGGAATTTCCAGAAGGCTTGTTTGTTAAGCTGTGAATTTCATTCTTAAGAAAAAAAACAAGAGTTTTTTATTTTTGTTTTTGACTGATTTATGATTCTGCATGAATTAGTCCTTGGTTGAATTGTAACTGAGTAAAACAACCTGGAATTATCTTTTGTAAGCTTTTACCTCATTAGATTTTCTTTTAGGTAAATTTCTCTTAGATTTGCTTTTAGGTAAATTTCTCTTAGATTTTCATAGATCTTAAAATTGATTTTTGTAAAGTAGTTTTACATGCTTTGTTAAAATAGGAAAAATACAAAATCTCTTTTGAAGAAAGTTTGTTTTAGTAGCGTTTGAAGTCTTTGAAAAGAGAAAGGAATTTTTCATGAAATAATTAGTGGTCTTATGTTGTGTGCTTTGGAAAAGATAAAGAGATTGTTTCTTTGATTTTCATTGCCAAGAAAGTTGTCTTTATAAATTTTGCATTCTCCAACTCTCTTAGCTAGGGAATTCATTGAAAAGGAAAGATTGTTTTGTTTCATCCTAGGTGCATCTTTTTAGTGGATTTGAGTCGAGTCTACACATCATAAGTTTCATCTCCGCTACCTTTTGTCCTAAAGAAAAGCCATAAAAATTAACGCTTAAAGTAAAATTAACTTAGTAACTTTTTATTTACTAGGGCTCTGATACACCAACATAGATCAGGCTAGTGTCTTGGAGTAGGAGAGTAATTAACTCTCCAAGACAGTAAAAACAAACAAGTAGCTTATCTTGCGGTAGGATAAATCCAACTGTTACATTTATGCTCTGGGAAAGCTCCTCTTAAAGGAGAAGCACGAGATTGTGTCCGAACCAGTGAGGGAATCAATCCTCCTTCATTGGGAACGACGCCAAATATGCACGTACTACAAACGGTAAACCTCGGATTAACCATTGTCGAGGAGCCTGGGATCACTTGTCAGTAAACCTTGGATTATTGTCAAGGAGCCGGCAAGGGGATTGAGCTTGTTACTCTGCCCTTGCGTGTGTATCAGATCGTAGACTGTTCCCCCAGGTATATTTGTTTCTGTTGGTGACCTTAGTGACTATTATCTTTAGGATTCTTCCTAAGGTGACGGTGGAGGGAAGATCCCACTATACCTGGAGCAGACGTCGGCTAGACTCACTTGGATTTTCTGGGGGGTTCACTTCACTCGAGACAGTTAAAGTGGAGGAACTTGGTCCAGTCTATTCATTAAGCAGGTTGTCGGGGTAACTGTTCCACCCGCCACTTCTGTACTGAATTCTGCGATGTTGGATTTCATCACCAACTAGTGTTTTCGGTCCAGAAGGTTACTGTTTGTGTGTGGTTTGACGCCCTAGATTCTTTAGGCGTGTGATTCGAATTTGTTTGGTTCTTTAGAGACTTTAGGCGGTTTGCTTTGAGATTTTACTTTGTTTGCATGTGCAGTAGTTAAAATTTTTTAGCTGTGGCTAAATTACCAAGACAGTCCCGTAGACTTCGGGGCCAGTCTCTTGAGGTTGTAACCGTGGCTGATTTGTTGAGGAAGTCCCGTAGACTTCGGGGCCCACCTCCTGAAGAAGTCCCGGGCCATTACGAAGGTTTGAAAGTCCTCGTAACTCCTAGTGGCAGTAAAGTAGGGTCACCTGAAGAAGGAGAGTCTTCGTTGGTTGTTCATCCTGATTACCAAACTCTAGAAACAGGTTATAATCCTGAAGCTATTTCGGTTTCCGAACTTGCTGGTAGCTTTTCATCTACTAGTGATATAGGCGAAGAACCTGAGATATCTGAACCTGTTACTCCAACATCGGGGTTTGTCTCTCCAACTTCTAGTGCTCCTGATTCACCTAGGGTAGAAAGAGTAATCACCGAAAATATTCCTTCTGGTTTGATAGCTATTGAAGAACTTGCTCTGGAAGAAGAAGTAGGCATCCCTATCCCTGAAAATCAACCTACTATTGATCTAAGGGAGCGTGAATCAATTTTTTACAGTCCACCTAGAAGTACTACTTAGTATCTTTCTTTAACTAATTATTTGGACAACTCAGGGTTAAGTTTTTCACCACCTCGTGTTTCTTATCCACCTAGGGGTATTTATACTCCCGTAAATATGTCAGGTTAGTCGTCCATGTTTACTCAATCACCTGAATATTTTTTGTACGGCAGTCCTTCTGTTCCCTCTGGGTATCAATCACTTTCTGGTACTTTTTCGGTAGCATCTCCTCAACCCATTGAACAAAGGTTATTCACTGGAAGCAATGGTGCGAAGTTGTTGAGCGTAGAAGACATTCTTATGATGTCAGGTTCTATTCCCAATTCTCAACCTCAAGGTGGCCAGTTACCGCCTGGGGGGCAACCTCAAGGTACACAATTTGCATCTGGGGGGCAACCTCAAGGACAGTACGTGCCTACGGTACATTACATTCCTCAAGGTCAACCCCAGACTCAATATGTACCCCAAGGTCAACCCCAGTATCAATTTATACCTCAAGGTCAACCCCAGTATCAGTACATGCCTCAAGGGTATCTACCCCAAGGTCAGTACTCGAACCAAGGTTTCCAACCACTCCAAGGTCAATCTTATGTTCAAGGAACGGGAAATGTACCTTTCAATTATCAATCCTACCCTCAACCCGGTTTTGGATCTCAATATTCTCAACCTGTTATGGGTCAGTACCCCGGAATGAACATAGTGTGGGATCCATCGCAAGTTCAACAGGTGTTGCAGCCAAGTGTACAGCTGTCATCTCAAACTGGACAACCCTTAGTGTCTGGTTCACCCCAGCAACCAGTCCAGTCTAATATTCAAACTTCTGTACCTTCGATAGTTTCTCAGTCTGGGCCTACTACGCCTAGTACTCCATCTCAAGCGACTGCTGCAACTGCCGCAACATCTGTTCCATCTACCCCACTTACTTCTGGAGTATCGACAGCTCTGGTTTCTACTGTTCCTGTATCTACTCCTCAGACATCTTTACCATCGTCTGGATCCACGATTCAAACTACGGTTCAGATGCATGTAGGACAACCTGGTTTAAGTACGGTTGTCACAAGTCAACCACAATTCACTTATCAACCATACCAGGGAAAGTACCAATTCGGTCCTGCTGTCCAGCAGCCAGTTTACCAGTATCAACCGTATCCTGGGTACACTTATCAACAACCTCAGCAACCCCAGTACGGTCCGGTTAATCCTGGTTTTCCAGGAGGATACAATATCCCGAACGTGATTCCTATTCCTAGTTATCCTGGATATCCTCCTCCTGGGGCTGGTCTCATGACCCAGAGTTTTAGGGATCCTAATCGACAGCTACCGTTTATCGCAACTTTGGATTTACGAGACTTGTCGCGCCTAACGAACAATCCAATTAATTATCTTCCGTTTTGGCCGCCAATGCCGAATAAGTTGCCCAGTGACATTCCCAAATTCGAAGGTAAATCTGGAGAGGACCCGTCGAATCATGTGATGACTTACCACCTCTGGTGTGCCTCTCATTCCATCTCAGATGATTCGATCCGCTTACATCTTTTCCAGCGCACTCTCATTGGTCTTGCGGCCAAGTGGTACATTGAGTTACCACGGGCCTCTTTTTATAATTTTAGTCAGTTAGCTACCTCGTTTTTAACTCATTTTCAGTTGCCGGTCAGATATGATAATGGCACGGAATTACTAACTTCATTAAAGCAATCGACGTCCACTTATATTTCCGATCATATTCATGAATGGAGACGTCGAAGGCGGTTAGTGAAAGTTTTTATCCCGGACTAGATCTTAGTTGAATGGTTTGTTAAATCATTGTTACCGAAGATTACTAAAGACGTAGCTAAGGCCGGAGTAGTTACTGAGGAGCAAGTGATTGCTCAAGCACAGTACCTTGACTTAGTTTATACTCAGTCAGGTACGTTACACGAAAAGATCCCTGATCTTCCTAAGTCAAATCAAATCGCTGCAGCTCCTTCGGGATCTCATGCCGCTGATGGCATGATTGGTACGGTGAACACTAAAAGCAAGAAGAAATCCTCTAAGAATTCTTCTCCTATTATAACCTTACCAGACTCCCCGACAGGAGATTCTTCTGCTGAGGTTTCCGCCGATATTCACGCTGTAGAGTCATCTACAGCTAAATCAAAATCCGGTGGGAAGAAGAAAGGGAAGAAGAAGAATAAAGTAGACGGAACTCCAAAGGAGAAAACTGAAAAGGCAGAATCTAATGATGAAAAGCGCAAGCCTCGTTATCCATGTCTTATTTGTGAAGAGGAACATTTTACAAGAGACTGCCCTCATTGAACAGAGGTTGCGAAAATCGTCAAAGGTTCCCAAACTCCTGCTGTCTTGAAGGATCCATTTCCAAAAGATAGCAAAATGATAGGTTCTTCCTCGAGTGCCAATGAAGAACCCATTTTGATGATGTCCCATGTAAGGATTGTGACTCGATCGCAAGATTATGGTAGTAAAAGTCCTATTGATGGCAAAGAAGCAGAATCTTCTCATTCTAATCCATCAACCTCAGCTCCCGGTTCCGATCCACTACAGATCGAGAAGCCTAACCCAGACTTAGTAATCAAACCGCCCGCCAAGGGTGTACTTCGAAGGTCAGCTTTCAATCCACATGCGAGAGCGGCCCAGAATTATAACATTGTTGAGGATTTAGCTGTATCACCCTCAGGAATGTCGGCTTTGGAAGTGCTACAATCATGCCCGGCACAGCGTAAATTACTTTTGTCGGCTATAGGAGTTGTCGATGTTCAGGACCCGAACCTAATAATCTTTGATCTAGAAAATAGTACACCGTGTTTGCCTCATCAAATGGCTTTCCAGATCCCAGTGATAGTCAAAAACAGACCTATTCATCGGACTGTAATTGATGAGGGAGCTTCAACGTGTATTATGTCGATACAGTGTTGAAGATCGCTTGGTTCTCCTTCACTAAATCAATCCCCGACAATTCTTAAGGCCTTTGATGGCCATGGGTTTCATCCTTTTGGCATTCTACAGGATTTGCCTATAGGGGTTGAAGGAAAAACCGTTAGTCTAGATGTGGAGGTGGTTGATGCCCCTCTAGACTACAACCTTCTCTTGGGTCGAAGTTGGACTTACGCTATGATAGCGGTCGTTTCATCGGTCTTCCGAGTAATAAAGTTCCCACATAATGGAAAGATCGTAACAATAGACCAGTTGGCTTACTTTTCATCCGACCCAGCCTCTTCGGAGAGTATTCAGCATGTCGGTAAAATAACTATCCCATATAAGGATGTTGGTGTAGGATTAGTTAAAGATGCCGATTTACTGGGCACTTTTCCTTTTCCTCCACTCAACGCATCATCTTCATTTGCAACCATTCATATGATTACATCATACACTATTTATTACGACGATCCTTGGATCGTTCCTTCTGAATCTGAAATAGACTCATTTGGTAATTTTATGCCTTTGAGTCCATATGAAATTGCCTATGAAACCGTGCAGTCTTTTACCGACCCGTGTTCAACCAAAATCGACCTAATGAATGTGGTCCGTGAGGAATCACTTTTCACATCAACCTTGGAGTTAATAGCGTTTCCCAAAGTTGTTTCATCTGACGAGCAACTTCGTGAAGTCCTATGTATATATGATTTACCATGGGACGATCTCCATCATAGATCTTCGTTTTTACCTGAGGATGATCGTGTTGAAAATGATTTCTCATCAATTTTTATAGCTGAATATGTCAAGGAAGCTCAGAATCCCATGAAACATCCTGATTCAGAGCTGAATTTAGGGAACATCTCTTGAACTATTCCCATTGACATTTCAGTTAAGCCCGGAATTGTCGAAAACATTCATATAGGTGCCTCGTGTACGGATGACAAACTTCAAACATACAAGGCCCTATTTCAAGAATTCTGCGACGTGCTTGCCTGGTCCTATGAGGAAATGCCAGGAATTGATCCCGCGATTGTTGTTCATGAGATCAAGACTTACCCGGATGCTAAACCCGTCCAGCAACGTTTGCGTCAGATTCACCCACGAAAAGCTGCTGCAATTAAAGCAGAATTTGAAAAACTATTGAAAGCAGGTTTCATTTATCCGATCCCGTTAACGGATTGGGTATTGAATATTGTTCCGATTAACAAAAAACAAGGAACAATAAGAATATGCATCGATTATAGGGACATTAATCGAGCTTGTCCAAAGGACAACTACCCAACACCCTATATCGATCAAATCATTGATGATTGTGCCGGCAGCGAAATATTTTCCTTTATGGACGGTTTTTCCGGTTACAATCAAATCAATATTCTACCTGCCGATCAACCAAAAACGGCTTTCATTTGTCCATGGGGGACATTTGCTTATTGCACATTGCCTTTTGGGCTAAAGAACGTCGGAGCAACTTTTCAAAGGGCGATGTCTTATGCATTTCATGACATCAAACACATTGTGCAACCGTATCTCGATGATTTGTCTGCTCATTCATTACATCGAGCTGATCACCTTGTCCATTTACGAGCAATCTTCATGAGGTGTAGGCATTATCGTATTCAGTTGAACCCACACAAATGTGTCTTCTGTATAGAAACGGGTCGATTACTGGGATTTGTAGTTTCGAAGGCCGGCATTCGCGTCGATCCCTCGAAGGTCGAAGCTATCATCAAATTTCCTCCTCCTTCGAGTCTTCACCAACTCCAAAGTTTGCAGGGGAAAGCAAACTTTTTATGACGATTCATTCCTAACTACGCCGAGGTTACAAAGGGTTTTACACGGTTGTTGAAACAGAACGCTCAATTCTCTTGGGATGAGATAGCTCAGAAATCTTTTGATGCACTCAAACACGCGGTAACCCATGCACCGTTGTTGCATCCTCCAAACTACAACCAGGATTACTTTTTGTACCTCGCCACCGCTCATTCCACCATTGGGATGGTCTTATTTCAGGAAGACGAATTCGGAACGGAACATGTGATATATTACCTTAGTCAGACGTTAAATCCAACTGAGCTAAAATACTCACATGTGGAGAAATTGGCATTGGCAGCCGTTCAAGCTGTCCAACGTTTTCGTCACTACATTTTACTCCGTAAAACTACAGTCATTTCGGATTGCAACCCTATGATCTACATTTTGACCAAAAAATTGCTAGGGGGCAAGTACTCTAAATGGATTGTTATCCTGCAAGAGTTCGACTTGGAGTTTGAGAAATCTAAGTCTAAGAAATCTTTAGTTTTTGCAGAGTTAATGTGTGACTTCCCGCGTGCTGACACGGAAACTGTGGCAGAGGAGCCCATTGCGGACGAATCTTTGTTTCTAATTAGCACTTTAGATCCGTGGTATGGGGATATCATTGTCTATCTCTAGACCTAATCCTTTCGGCCCGAAGTTTCAAAGTCAGAACGTCGGAAAATTCGATTCCAGTCCCAACAGTACAAAATTATTGGAGATACTCTTTATCGCCGTGGGGCGGACTCTATTTTTCGACGTTGCTTAACTCACGAAGAGGCTGAAAGGGTTCTAAATGACTGTCACTCTGGAGCATGTGGCGGTCATATGTCTGGGTATGCCATAGCCCAAAAGATATTGCGCGCTGGCTACTTCTGGCCGTCCTTGTTTAAAGATTGTATTACTGCGGTCCGAAAATGCCACAACTGTCAAGTGTTTGATCGAAAGATGCGTGCTCCACCTGCTCCTCTCCACCCTATAATTGTCGTTGGTCCTTTTTCCAAATGGGGTATCGATTTTATTACATGTAACCCTCACTCGACCGGGGGGCATGCGTATATCATCCTTACGGTAGATTATTTTACTAAGTGGGCCGAGGCGATGCCTACATTCGAGGCAGACGGCAAGACAGCTGCAATTTTCGTGTTCAATCATATAATTGCTAGGTTTGGTGTCCCACAAGCGATAATCACTGACCATGGGCGCCATTTTCGAAACGTTATGATGACAGAACTTACAGGCCAGCTTGGTTTGCGTCACAATAGTTCAACTCCTTATTATCCACAAGCAAATGGTCTGGTTGAGTGCATCAACAAAGTTTTAGTTATCATGATCCGACGAATCATTGGTATTCATCGGTCGAATTGGCACAACATGTTATTTTCAGCGCTTTGGGCGTACCGAACCTCAGTGAAAACATCAACAGGGTTCACTCCTTTCCAACTAGTTTATGGTTTGGAAGTTGTGCTACCCATTGAATGCGAAATCCCGTCCCTGCAAATGGCCATCGAGTTACTTCCAGCTACTTCCGAAGAGGAGAAGCGTTTATTATACTTAGCTCAATTAGATGAGAATCGACGTGATGCTGCATTGGCGATCGAGACTCACGCAAAACGTATGAAAGCTCAGTATGATCGAAATGTGACCCCTCGAAATTTTTCGGAAGGAGACCTAGTTTTATTATATGATCAAGCTAATGATAAATTAGGTGCTGGCAAATTCGTTCCTATGTGGCATGGGTCCTATATTGTCAAGGGAAAGCTAGCAAAAGGGGCCTATGAGCTGGTAGACTTTGACGGGGACTCTTTGGGTAAACCCAGAAATGGACTTTACCTAAAGAGGTATTATGCTTAAAAGATGGGTATGGAGATTTTTAGTTAGGTTAGTTTTTCTTTCTAGCTGGTGTGTTTGTTAGTTTAGACAGTGTGCTTAGCCTAGAAAGTATGTTTTCGTCGTTATTTCTGCTTATCTTGGTTTTACTCTTGATGATGCAGATGTCGATGCCTCTCCAAACATACATTGGTTTTGCTGATGGTGCTTGTCGTAGTACACGGAATATCTCTTCCGCAGCTTGGGTTATCTATTCGCCCTCTGATGAGTTAGTATCTATGCATGGGGTGAGCCTCAGTCAAACAACAAACAACATTGCCAAATACAGTGCAGTGATTGAGTTATTGTCTGAATCTATTTCATTTGGGATTCGGAGTTTGATAGTGAGGTTAGATTCTGAACTCGTTGTATTACAGCTTAATAGAGTGTATGCCATTAGAAATCCAGTGTTATTAAGGTTATTTTTGAGAGTGCGTCTCTTGGAACGTGAGTTTGATTACATTGAATATCAACATATTCCAAGGTCTTTAAATACATTAGCAGATGCAATTGCTTCTCGAATGTTAAATAGACATTTGCAATAATCATACATGTAAATTTAAAACCATTCTATAACATGATTTACAAGATAAACCAGTAATAATGATATATATATATATATAGGAGTGTGTCAAAAAATACATCGTCTTCGATCATAGGTTGAAAAACACCTTATGATCGGCAAAAATGATAAGTACAAAAAACCAAAATGTCACATGTGTCTACAAAACAACCATCCAATCACTGGTGATGATCTCTATATGACACCACTGCACGGGCCACCCTACACAAGAACCTCCTAAAAGGTCCTGGGACCCCGACTACATAGCGCTGAAGCCTAATTGGAATATCATCTATGGTAGTCTCCAGTATATCTGTTGTAAGACGCTCTAGGTCACTTTCCAACTCAGCCAAAGTCTCTGTGGCCTCGTCCTGTGGGGCCGGTGCCGCTGCAACTGGTAGTCTCCTCTCGTAAGGCCGGAGATTAGCTGGACGTCGTGGGCCTACATCTGCATTTTGAAAATTATTACTATCATTTTTGAGACGATATAAAACAAACAAAAAAAATAGATAGTTTAAAAAAAAAAAAAACTTGTGGAAAATGAAGTTACCTGTATCATCCCATTGTTCTCCCGGTGGAAGAACCATGTCCAGATCTCCATGAAAATCAACTCCGGCAAAAGGAAAATCCTATATAGAAAAGACCTGGTCTTCTAACCAGTGAAAGTACTCCGGAGTAAATCGGACAACCTCCGTTCCCTCATCAGGATGAAGGGCCATAACCGCAACCCATCGCATCAATTTGGGCTCTCGAGGAAGCCCAGCCTCAACAGTGAGCTGCTGTGGGATCAGCATCGGAACCCTCTCTAAGCCAAAACTCACAACTAAAGCCCCATACCCAAAGGTCTTTAGCTCTCCATTTTTGGCTCTAGTCAGTTGGCCTTTTACATTGGCCAACACAGCATCACACCAGCTGAAAATGGTACCTCGATAGCAATCAATTTCCATCCGCATCTGGGATCCAGTGGCAATGTGTAAAGCGGCAGCCCCGCAAATTCTGGTAACTGTAAAGGAAATCACCTTAAGTTCAGGATGGGATATAGTTTTGATCTCTATCCCCTTCTCCTGAGACTGAGTGTTACACCACTCTAGTCAGAGACTAGCGATAGACTGGCCACCTGGCCTAGTCCCAAAGAGAGTCAAGTGTTCGCCTCTCTTGGGCAAACCAGTGAGAAAGTAGATATCTGCGGGCTCCATCTCGAGCTGGTGCCCTCCAATATAAAAACACTAGTCCTGAACGTTCCATCTTTCTACCAGCCACTCTAGAAAGCTCACTTGGGCCCTCATGCCAGGTATGGCCCAGTATTTATAAAGGCCGCATGCCTTCAAAGCATCAATTGACGGTTGATGATTAATGGCGGCCAAATCAACATCTTCGTGCTCTCTCTCGCGCCAATCAAGCATGGTGAACAATCTACATGCCAAAAAACATCCATTAGATTCCATGAAATCAAAATTTTTGGTCCATTTTGGAGAATTTGGGGTTTAAAAACTTGTTGCGCGGAGTACGCACCCCGCCTTTAGGAACAGAGCGTGGGTACGCAGGGTCCCTGAAGGCAAGGTGCGTACTCCCGACATTTTTCCAACTGCAAAAATGTCAGGGTACGCGGGTCCCTAGTGTGGCACCTGCGTACCCCGAGAGGCGGTTTTTGAAACCCCAAAACCTCCAAAAAATGAAATCTAGGGCCTAAAAAAGAATTCTAAACGGATGAAATTGAAGAAGAGGATGTTGAAAATTACTTGGAAGAGACGGCGTTCGGTTTCGACAGTCTGATTCTCCGCAATGTCCACGGGAAGTTTCTTGCCAAAAGCCCTTTTTCTCTCCTCAACAGTAAAATAGTAAAAATGAATTGGTAAAAGCCCTTTTTATAGGTTTTTTGGGTAAATAAATGGTAAATTTGTTTATTTTTCACCATGAAAAGGTATTTTTCAAAGTATTTTTATCTATCTTCAACAAGTATGAGTAATGTGTTGGTTTTTGTGCAGGATAAAGGATTTTCAGGGAAAATTATCATTTTTTACAAACAAAAACATCAAAGTCATCGTTAAGCCCTTTTCTGACTCCTAAAACATGAAAAGATTGCCGAGCGTTTCTTTTACACTCGTTAAAACGGAATTAAAAGATGGTCCTCTTACAGCCCTTTTCTGACCGTAAAAACATGAAAAGATTGCCGGATTTTTGTCGTTTCAAATTCGATATTGGAAATAAAACGACGTGTCCTTGATCGTTTTTTACTTTTCAGATCAGAGACACTAATCATGAAAGTACTCCTTGGTCGTAAAGATCAAGCGGTTCTCTCAAGTATTATTTTATACTTTTTCGGGCTTGGGAGACACAAATTTACGAAAAAGGTCAACCCTGGAGTCTTCTTAAGTTTTTTCAGACTCTCTAAAATTGAAAAACGTCGAGTTTCTCCTATACTGGACTCGTTAAAATTTCACAGTAAAGGACCTGTTCGATTACAAACAGGAACGGACCACTCCTTCTTAGGGTTCGAATCTAAACTAAGTTGGACTCATCCGAAGGATGAGCTTATAATCAAGCAAATGTTATCCTCCTCAAGCTTGTAAAAAATAAAGAGGTACTTTCTAGAAATGGTGGGGGAAAAGAGAGAAAAATGAGCCTATTTGTTATCCTTTGTCTCGGAAAAACCTTATCACCACTCTTGAACACGACACTTTTCATTCACCTGGGTTGGGAAATCCTTTGCCTAACAGTTGATCAAACCGCATTGAAAGTCTTGAACCGTTTTCTAGGTATTAACTTTGGGTCAATTGTCACCAAGCCATCTGTTGTGTCGTTATGTGTTCAAGAGGTCACTGCAAATAAACCATTCATCTGCAAAATATCTGTCATCCATCTTGACCATCCCTGAGTCAGTCCTTACAGCTACATTTCTTCAACTTGATCTATGATTTCGTGTTGTGGGCTTGCCTACGACGGATCGCTTTCTATCGACATCAGCACATTATCTAGAAAGATGATCTAGGAATCATTAGTACCTTGAAATCTGCATGCCTCAATGGCAGGTTTCTCGCCTTTGACGACAGTTTACATCATTGACTTTCGATCGAAGGATTCCATGACATGTTCGACATCAACACATCTACTCACATCTCATGGATTGTACTGGGTACTTTGAGAACCATTGACATCACTGGTGGTTTCTCTCACACTTGTTAACAGTTTACATCATTGACTGGTAATCAAGTGGTTTCTACCATGTTCGACATCAACTCATTTATTCGCATGGATAGAATCGTACTATTTCGGGAAGTAGAAATGAAAACCCTAGATCTAGTTTCCGCCATCCAGGCTGCGAGGAGTTTTGTATTCATTATATAGTAGACTAATTATAAACAGATGGCTACGTCCATACTGTGTCTACATGTGTCTATGATTATGATGTATTGCAAAATCATTCCTATATCAGAGCAGTAGTTAGTTTGTTAGTTAAAGTTTTTGATCTGAGTATGGGAATGCCTACCTCAGCGATGATATGATCTCATATATATATTTTGTGTTGAATATTTGCAGGTTTCGACTGGGCTCTCCACAAGATAATCCTCGAAATGATAAACTGCTTCACCCTTCCTAGATGATATGAAACCCTAATCTACTACAAACCTCGCACTTTAGGGGAAAATCTGTTACACTAAAATTTGTCACCATGACTATTTGCAGTCAGTATGGCTCCATCAATAACCATATTGTCCTCCTTGGCAAGTCTTATGCCTCTGCTCCTCATGTCAAACTCCAAAAAAGAGAGAAAGCCTTTAAAAATCAATATAACTCTGGTTACGCAGTTTCTCTTACTCTTACCTGCGTGTACGCACCTCAAGTATATAATACCTGCGTACTTGTACGCTCTATCTGTAAAGGGATGGGTGCGTACTCCTGTAAAAGTCAAAAGGCGCAAGTTTTACTCCAAAAAACTTACTTGTGGTCGATTCTAGAGCATTCTAGAAGATGGTTTGACGTGGATTGAGCGCCTCCAGATGGTTCATGCATCCCAATGAAAGAGGAACTTATCCCATGAAGAGTGGAGCTATCCCTTTGAAAGAGGGGCTTATCCCATTGATGGTGGACTTGTTTAACTTCCTCCAAAGCATTATAAATACAGGCATTGGGCCAGAGGGAGGGGAGGTTGAAAGCTGAACATTCCTAAGGGTAGATGCTGCTGAAATTAGGACTCCCTTATAGAGCTTGACAGGAGAGATTCCAATCCTTTCTTAGCTTCATTTGGAAGTGGGTGAGCTGATCAAAGTAGAGGAGAACTTTTGCTGGACCCTAGGAGGGACCTGCACAACACCAAGGCACTGGTTGTAATGGTTTCTTTTGTTTCCAATTAATACAATTAAGTTCATTTTTCTCAACAAGTTGTTATATATAATTTGTTTCATAAACTCCTTGGTCTTTATGATGAATATGTTTTATCATATGAGTTATTCAGGTGCTATGCAATCGTTTGCTTGTTAGTGAATGCAGGCTTCAAGGAGAAGGAGCTCATCTGGATCGAAGAGGCTTGACCGCTACAAACAGCGTTGGACTAGAGGTAAGCCTTAAACACCTAGTTGCTTTTATTTTAAATGCATATTTAGGGAAAGATAGTGCTTGATTGTTTTGTTTGTCACTAGAAAAGCCTTGTTTTCTAGGGAGGTCGGTTTTGTCTGCAAAATTGACTCTTTCCGCATAACAAGCCTTCTTAATGTGCGAATGATAAAAAGAAAGCTAAGCGCAAATCTGAATTATTTTCCAAAGCGACAATTACTAACAAGTTTCTTTTCAAAACAAAATGAGGACAATGACAACACTTTGCGATTTGGAATTGAAAACTTGCTTTCGACACTAGAAAAACTACTAATTCAGATCAAATACAATAGTAACAGTGTAATCGACTATCAAGAACAATCAGATTCTCTTCTATGATTGAAAACGACACTTGCGACACTTTCAAATCAAGAAACGACAGTACAATTACGCTACTTCTTTGTAAAGGAGAACTGAAAATGACTCAAAAAATACATAAAAACATTTACAGTTCTTTGCACAATGGAGGCGGAATAACAGCAAGGAAAGGGGTTTCAAACAGAGGTGTACTGACTACAGGCAGCAAAACTCCTGAATAGATCTGAAAAGAGTGAACACAGAAACCAAAATTTAGGAACAAGGCCTTGTCTGATCAGCACACCTGTAACACAGTGAAACTGAAATGCAACGCACCCACTACACTCGGGAAGTGCACTGCATTTGAAGCTCACAGAACAGACAGTGCGCTTGACCAGGGACGCAATTTTGATTGGATTCCAGGTCACAGTTTGCAGTTCAGTTCAGGGATTTAGGCCAAGCAAGTGGTAATCAGTAAATCAATCACAGGGGTAGATCTAAGGAGGTTACTAGAGCCACCACGAGGGCAATTAGAAATCTTATAAATCAATCGTTTAATTCATAAACAAAACCCGGAGATTGACTAAAGCAGCGTTGATCTACTTTGCACTTGCATAGCAAATGCAGTTCGAAGGCTAGTTGGCTTGACTTCAGGCTCTGTCTGTATGTTTATAAAGTAAACAAATGTAGATGAACAAACAATCTACTCGCTCCCCAGTGGAGTCGCCATTTTGTTACCGGGAATAGTGTTTATGCAGAACTGCTAATCCCGCTAAGGCTGGTAGATACCTTAGAAACAAACAAACTAAAACTACTTTCGTTTTCCTTTATGAGAGATAGATGAGAGAAGAATAAAGGAGACCAACCTCTGTCTTGCGCTTGGTTCCTTGTTCGATTCCTCTCCCTTCTGATAGATCTTTTGCTACTCGCTTCCTTGTCCACCCAGCTTCACAGGGTACCTGTAGAATCAAAGCAGCATAATACTATCCAAGAACATAGATCTATTATCATAAACAATATAGGATCAGATGTACATTGACCACACAAATGCATAAAACATTAATCATACAAGCATGTGGAGGAAAACTTGAATAGCTTTATTGATAATCAAGAAAGAGCCAAGAGAATTACAACCAATTGTTCTGACCCAGCATCATCCTCTCAGCAAGAAGCCCTTCTTCACCTCATGAAAAGCTTAGATCACCCAACACTATGATATTGCACCAAGAAACCAGCAGCACTTCCTTACAAGATGCAAAATTCCAGCCTGTGGATCTCTGGGATGAGGGATCCATATATAGATGTCTGCAAGGGAGGTGAGTTAGCTTGAGATTTGATTAGTGTCTTCCCTCTGATAGTTCTTGATTCCACTTGGAGATTGATGATCTCTTACTCATCCCTGGTCGAATTCAGAGAGGCAAGTGTCACAGGAGAAGTTTCTGGAAGATTCCATGCTTCTCCACCTTGCGGATTGACCCTGCCATTTGTCCCTTCTCACCCGTCGCACCTCATAGAAGGGCTTTTTGACATGCAACGCACCTACTGTGTGTATTTAGGTGGGATGCAACGCACTTTACCTATGGAGCAGGTGAAATGGTCCAGTTTTGACCAGTTTTGAGTAGTTTTTCATGGAGAACTTCTGGGAGATGCTGTAATTAGTTGACCTTGTTCTTCTAGGGGTTGGAACAACACCTTTAGGGACTTAGGAGCCCTTGGTTTATGGACATTTATGCTTGGGGTTGCAGTGCCTAAAAATGTCTATAACACCAACCAAGGCTACAAGACAAGTAACTCAATGCACAATTATTTTCGGGCTCTAGAGAGTTTGTACAACCAAGGTTCATGGGCTAGTAAATCAACCCACCAAGGGCTCTAAAGCATTTTTCCAACCAATGCTCCAAAACTAGTAACTCAACCCAAGCTGTTACAGGGCTCCAAAGCGTTTGTCCAACAAAGGCTCCAAGAACTAATAACTCAACCCACAACCAAAGAAACATGAGAACCAACCAAAAAGAAAAAGGGAAAGTCTTCCACAACACCATGGCTATCCAGGAAATGGCAAGGCTAGGGATAACCACTTTCAATCCAGACAATCCTCCATGCCAATGAAATATCATAACCAAGAAACCACATGCATGTCAAAACTAGTAAGGAAATCATATATGCAACTTGGTACCTGCAAGAAAAACCATTGTAGTTGTTGATCCTAATCTCCTCTTGTGATTTCCTATGCTTCCCTCACCTTCATGCTCCAAATCCCAAGTATGCCACACTCCTTCAAGAGTGTTCCAAGAAAGATATAAGTATCCAAGATTATGTGAGAGAGAGAATAGAATGAGAGCTCCAAAACTAAACTGACAAAAGTCTGAGAAAAATCTTTACAACTGATCCTCAAAATCCTTTTTATTAATGAGACCTCTATTTTCTTAATTTTCCATTGTTTTCCTTTAATTTCTTCCTCACATGAAACCTGTGACCTTTCACCTTCTTTTTCTCCTATTTTCCATTATTTTCATAAATAAATGCCAAAAAATGTCTCTTTGCCTTTCCAAAGCCTTTTCCATTGCCTTTTCCAATTTCCATAGCCATAATAATATGAAATGAACACCCACTAGGATTTTTTTCCCACCATTCAGCTTGGAATACGTGTCCCATGGCCATGGTCTTATATTTTTTTACATGACTTTTTAAATAGGGTTGTTACAGAACCATCCCCCTTAGGGGAACACCATCCTCAGTGTTCAATGAGACCTACAACCAACAAGACTGCTAAAAGAAAAACATACTACACATGGAATTTTATAACACATCTCATTGCAGTATTTGCAATGACCACTCCTGAAAACATGACAAACATACCACTCACTGGAGCTTTATAACATAGCTCATTACAGTATTTACAATAATGACATATACTCATGCACATTTATTTCAACCATAAAATAGCCATGTCATCTATGGAGATTTATAAATCTAGCTCGATACAATATTTACAATAATATACACATATGCACATTTTCTCAACCAAAAAATATGGGATATGATGCCTGCATGAGCAACAAGGGAATCCATAAGCTCACATCACCACCCTCAAAGCAGTACCAGGATTCACATCCTTCCCAGGAAGTCCAAAATCCACTGCCAAAGTCAAAGTTTGCATCCAATGTCTAGTGCTACAATCTTGTGCTATCGTACCCTCATTCAACAGTTATCAGCTCATTGTTCCTGGGCACACTACCAATGTGCATCTGATTCCAACTGGAAATGCTAATGAAAAAAAAAATCATTCCATAACCTTCCCTTCTCTGCTATATAGTCCCTTGGGAAATCTGGTCATCCCCTTCCTATTGGCATTATGATACAAGTGTTGTCCTTGATGGAAACTCACTCACAAGTTAGTTCAGATTTGATAAAAGGAAACTCACATTGTAACAGCTCACTCCAGAGGTAACATGACATTGGTATAGAAGAACAGGAAGTTGGAACAAAGGTCTACTGATCAGAATCAAGAAGTTGAAGGAAAAGGATGTTGTAAGTTTTATACGCAGGTTCACTTTGACAAAGAAGCGTATACACACGGTTAACAAAACAAAAAGAGTATATACGTATGCACACACTTTCACAAGAGGAAAAGCGCATATAGGTTGGAAAATCAAGGAAATTCAAGTTTAAAGAATACCAACGGTTAATACCATGGTGTTAGCCCACAATATTGAGCGGAGTAACAAATATTTGATCCTATCCAAGAATACCACAAGCTCTAAGTGTTATTTTGGTCTGAGGTATTGAGAAAGGCCAAAAACTGTGTAAGGAGGAGAAGATCAAAGGGCCAAGTGCGCAAGTGAAAGGGTTACTCATGAATACTTCTATCTAAAGTATATTTTATGTTGCAAGGGATCTGATTATGATATGATCTGAAATATTTTGTGCACCTTGGATACAATGTTGGATCAGGATCATGAGACCTGAAATGACTTATCATTGCATGATCTGATATTGGTTGGGCTAGATATGATTTCTTATGCATGTTTTATTCTTTAAATGTCATTATTTGGGTATGTCTGAAGTCTGGAATAGCAGAAAAGTTGTAAGTTAATATTTGTAGATCTATATGTTGGTTCGCCTTGGTAAAGGTTCATATGCATGCAGGTTCAACTCTTCCAAGTAGTGTATACAAAAGAAAACTTCTTGTTCATAAATGACTAATCTATCTTATCAGTGCTATTGTTTTACTGTTTCACCGTTGTCTGTCAATGAAGACTTCTTAGATATGGAAGTAAAACTAAATACATAAGGAGTTTGTTTCTGATTGATTGATTGATTAAGTGAGAAGGGTTATCTTAGCTGCTGACTATTTAGATATCTATAATTTGACAGTAGATCTTCAGATTGTTACTGGTTGGTACAATTTTGATTCCGAGGTTTTGTGATTCAGTAATTTTGGAGGTATACGCAGGTTTGGTTAAATGAAGTAGCTTATACACACAGGTTAGGTTCAGTAAAGTAGCGTATGCATTCTGATGTATTATTTTTGAGGTTGCAGTTGGTTCTGAAATATGATGCAGGTTTTTGGGTTCAGCACAGTGTTCTGGTGATAGTGATCTAACTAACTGATTGTTGGTTGATGCAGTTTTAATTTCAAAGTTTCTGAAGGGTCTAGTGTGAAAATTTGATGAAATGTGGCCTGATGTTGTGTACCAAGAGTATCCAGTTTGAAAATTTATGAAATGTGGTCCCTAAAGGAAGAGAGAAGGCAGTAGCCTTCTGTAGGCCGGCGCCTACGTACTAGTAAACATATTAGCTAGTACAAGGGCTAGGGGGTTGTATCTCCCTTCCAATAGAAGCTGGAAAATGGGAGAATGTTGTAGCCTTCTATAGGTGGGTGCATGCATACTAGTATGAATCTGCACTAGTACAAGATTGTAAACCGATTTTCTCTATATTAAGAAGATGGAGATGACAGCAGCAAGTGGTTTTTCTCCTGCATTGGGTTTCCACCTTAAATTTTGGTGTTCATGTGTGTTGCTTATGTGTGATGGTTTATTATGTTATTACTACACATAGTTACTATAAATAAGATTCTGATGAACTGACTAAAGATCAACACATGATAAATTAACTAAACCATAAGTCCTCTGGGTAGACGTTGATTTCTTTAATCACAGTAGCGTGCACATGCAAGTTCACTTCACTTAAGTAGAGTATATAAAAATGATTGGGAAATGAAAGTTAATTGAATTGTAAATAATGATTCACACCCCCCCCCCCCCCCCTCTTAGTATTATTTCCAACAATTGGTATCAGAGTAGGTCCTTCATAAGAAGCTTGATCGCTTGAAGGGAGATCTTTCAAGATGAAAAATCACAAAGGCATGGGATCTATCAGACCACCAATCTTCAATGGAATAACTTGCTATATTGGAAAATAAAAACCATAGCCCATCTTCAGTCTCTTAGAGCCGATGTTTGGGAAACTGTGGAAGGAGGATATCAGTTTCCAACAACAATACCTATAGATACAGCAGGTAAGAAGTTATATGAAACGAATGACAGAGAAGTCAATACTTTATTGGGAATTCTGTCAGAATCAGAATTTGTCAAAGACATGCAACTCAAGACGGCCAAAGAGATATGGGAAAAAATCATTCAGAGCTATGAAGGAGACTCCCAGGTAAAACGTGTTAAGCTCCAAACTCTCAGAATTCAGTATGAAACTCTTAATATGCGTAGTGAGGAAAGTATTGCTAGTTACTTTTTGCGTGTAGATGAGATTGTTAATTGTATGAAGAATCTGGGTGAAGAAATAAAGGATTCTACTTTAGTAGAGAAAATTTTGAGATCCTTATTTTATAAATTTGAGTCAAAAGTATCTGCCATAGAAGAAAAGCATGATCTTCAATGTATTACTGTGGTTCAACTTCATGGAATTCTAACTGCCTTTGAAATGAGGAAAGGAGGTCAATCAAATATGAGAGAAGCTGCTTTCAAAGCTTCAGGTAAAGGAAAAGAAAAGGAAGAATTATGATATATTTTAGAAGAAGAAGATGAGGTAAACTTTGTCAAGAAGCTTCAACAGGGTTTTGGAATATTCAGAGATAAGCTACCATTCAAATGCTTTGCTTGTGGTAGAGTTGGCCATTATGCTACAAAATGTCCTCATAAAGATAATCATGAAAAAGGAAAGGAATCTACAAAAGACAATAGAAAACAGGTTGTTAATAGAAGAATTTACTATACTCATGAAGATAGTGATGGGTTATCTAATAGTGATGAATATGAAACTGAACAAGACTATAAACTACTCATGGTTTATGACAATGATGATTTTTTGGATGCCTTAGAAGAGGAATACTTTCTTGAAGAAATCACTAAACTCAAAATCTATTTGGAAGAAAATATTATGATCATAAACATGTTGACACATCAACTCACTGAAAGAGAAAAGCACAATGAAAAACTAGAATGTGAAGTTGTAGGTCTAAGAAAAGAACTTGAGAAGACAAAATTTCTTCATCTTAGATTTTCTAAAGGATTGGAAACTTCAAATGAAATCATCAAGGTTCAACGTTCTGCTCTTATAAAGACAAGTCTTGGATATATTGAAGAATCATCCCAATCGCAAAAGCCATCAGCCTCCACTAGAATCTATCTTGATGCAGCAAATACCAGTGAACAGAATGTCAATCGTCAGCAAATGCCTAAATGTACTCATCAGGTAAATCATGCTGAATTTACTCCAAGGATGAACATCAATAGAAGCATCAACCAAAAGGTAAACAATACCAAAAGATTCTATGATCACAAAAACTTCTTTAATGGACAATGCTTTTCATGCCATAACTTTGGGCATAAGGCTGCTCAATGTGTTGCTTACAAAACTATCATGAGTAGAGAAGCATGAAATCAAAGGAACGTAATAGGAATCAAGAAAATTTCTTATAATAACTTTTCTCCTCTTGAAGATGAAATTGAATGTTCGTTTTGTAATAACTTTGGTCATGAAGAATCTAAATGCAGGAGCAAATTTCGGCCAACACTTCAAAAGGAGCAAATTCCAAGGTATGGAGAAAGAAGGAATTTCAATCAGAAAGATGTGGCATAGCTATGTTTGCAGAAGGACAAGAAAATCAGTGGTACATTGACAGCGGATTCTCTAAACACATGACAAGTGATAAAGATAAAGTTTATTCATATAATTCCTTAGAAAAGGAAAAGAATGTCTCCTTTGGAAATGACAGACTAGTTGTCATTAAAGGTAAAGGTTCTGTTTATTTAAAAGAAAAGGTTAAAGCTAGAAATGTCATGTATGTTGATGGTTTAAAACTTAACTTGTTGAGTGTTAGTCAAATGTGTGATCAAGGAAATGAAGTTGTGTTTCGATCAAATGGATGTGTGATTCATGAGCTTGATACAGGAAATACCATAATCAAATGTACAAGAACTCCAAACAATCTATACATACTTAAAGGTGGACAAAAGCAATGTTGTCTAAGCAAAACAAATGAAAATGAGTTATGGCACAGAAGATTGGGGCATCTAATATTTTCTCAAATAAGAAAAACATGTAGGCTCAAGGTGGTTCACGATCTTCCAAATATCAACATCACAGAAAATACAATATGCAAACCATGTCTAGTCGGTAAGCAACCCAAAGTTCATTTTGGTGAAAAAGAAGGATCAACAAGTAAGCCTCTTGAACTCATCCATACTAATTTGTGTGGACCAACAAGGAAAAAGTCACCTCATGGAGAACAATACTTTATTTTATTCATTGATGATTTCTCTAGAATGTGTTGGATAGGTCTACTAAAGCATAAATATGAAGCATTTGAAAAGTTTAAAGACTTCAAAGCTTTAGTTGAAAATGAATTAGATCGAAAAATCAAATGTCTCAGATCTGATCGAGGGGAAGAATTCATATCAGATGAATTTTTTTATTTTTGTGAACAACATGGAATAAAAAGGTAGTTCTCTATTGCCAGAACTCCTCAACAAAATGGCGTAGTAGAAAGAATGAACAAAACAATTCAACAAATGGCTTGAGCTATGCTTGATGAATCTGGAACTCCTACCACCTTCTGGGGTGAAGTTGCATTTACTGTCGTGACTATTCTCAACAAAGCTAATGTTCGGGTAAATAGTGATCAAACTCCATATGAACTTTGGTATGGTAAGCCTCCTACTGTAAAACACTTTAGTTTTTTTAGAAGCAAATGTTTCATCAAAAGGACTAATGATAAACTTGGTAACTGTTAGCACCTGGATTGAACCTCAGGCTGAAGGAAGGCAATGTCAGGGTCACCACAAACCACGCTTAGCCAAGTAGCTAGCCCTACTAGGCTAGGAGAGGGCTCTCTCCATAAGGATCTCAGAAAAATTGGCTAGAACTAGAAACTGATATTAGGCTAGGTAAAGTAGCACAAGGTTTGATTTGATTTTGAAGGGTTCTGCTGGATCAAGAGGAGCCAAATAGTTAGGGCAAGGGAATTAGGTCAAAATTGCAGGGTGTTCGATGGGGCAAGGTAGGCAAAATGATCAGAACCTTAGGGTTTGATGGATAAGGTGGAAATACAGTTGAGGAGCTAGGAAGAGCATGTAAACCTCGTGGATTCTTCCTATACTGAAGAAAACACAGACTGTTAAATGTCTACCCAAAATAGAACATAAAAGTTATGGATTCTACCTTTCAGACATGTATAAATTCACATAAAGAGTATTAAATGATGAAATGGAATCAACAATACATTTTAAAACATGAAAACATAATAAAAAATGAACTGAGCATCATACCACATGGATCCCAAAGAAATAGCTGCAATTTTTTATTATTTTTCCTGCTGTAACTAGTACAAAATGATGTCTATCAAAGCCTAAGAAATCCCACTGAATCCAACCTCTAAAAATGACTAGGGAAATACATAATATAGGCTTCAAACCACCCATCCTAACCTCATGGGGTTGAATCCATAAGAAGAGGGAAAGATCCAAGAAAGACTGAACTGATTACAAGAGAATATGGTGGTCAAACTGACTCATCCCTAATCCAAGCAAACTGATTCATTACACCTCATGAACTTGATTTACCTAATGAATCTACCCTAGTAAGCTCTAGAATCATCATAATTACATTCAACTTATCAATTACAAGGGTAAAAACATCATTTTCCATGGTAGAAGTGAAAACAAGGTTGAATTTGCAAAATTCTGGGCAAAGTGTCAATCGTGCAGCACTAGTGCTAGGCATGCCCTTCAACTTTAGCTGCACTTTTGGAGGCCTTCCCGATGTCCAAATTGGTCCCACAATAGCTTGTATGAAAGCTATGCCTGTCTGATTTCTATAACAACTTGAATTTCAGAATTTGGATGTCATTTACCTAGTTAAAAACCAAATCTCCCAACACTGCTCAGCGAACAGCGCCTAGGCCAAAAAGAGGGCAGAAAGTTCATTGTTTGGGTCATTTTTGACCTTTTGACCAACTATTTCTCCTCCAAATCCTTAGCAAACGTACAGGGTGTATGTACTCATCACTAGAAACCCAAAAATGCTGACATTTTTCTGATTAGATGCCTTAAAAAAGAGCGCAGCACCGAAGGCGTTGCGCGTTTGACCTCCATGACTATGCTAAAAATTGTCTGAAAATCTTAGCAACTTCCTTCAAGCTCAAAAATGGTTCAACATGCCCAAAAATGTGTTTTTATGACTGATCAAGGTTAGAGGCATGTAGGGATGCCTCAGCCAGTATGTCAAGTCTCCTCTTCTCCTCTTGCTTGGTCAATTTGTCAATTTTCTCATGAGCTCTTTTGAGCTTGCTCCTTGCCACTTGATTTCTCCTTGCATAATAATTGGCCATCTTCCTTTGTATCTCAACATATTTGTTTGCTTTGTCGAAGAGGGTCTCCAAGTGTGTGTTCACTTTCTCAAGCCAAGACTCTCTGTTTTCAGCTATGTCCTTGACCAATTTCTCATCTAGAGTGAGTTGCTCCTCCAATTCTGCCTCTTTTTGTCTTTCAAGCTCTAAGGCCTTTTTCAATCCTCTTGTTCTTGGCATTTTTATTTGTCCCTATTCATCATCCGGCTCTCCATAATCTCCATAAGCCTCATCAAGCTGAAATTTGGCTTTCTCAGCTTCCCTCTTTTCCTTGATGTACTTGATTTGCATCAACTCCTGCTTAACTTCTAGCTGCTTATTCTCTTGCTCATAAAAGGAGATGATATATTTGGCCCTTTGTAAACTGGTCTCAAGCTCCCTGATTTTGGCATCCTTTGCTTTCAAGGTAGCCTGAGTGATTTTGTCTTTCTCCTCATCACTTGAGTTCACAAGGAGAAACTCCTTTTCAGTGTCATGTTTTTCATGCTGCTGTTTGACCTCTACTTCCTCCACCATTTTCTCTTTTCCTTTAACCTGTAATGTTGATGATGAAGGCAAGGCCCCTCCCACTTTCCATGGGGTAAACACCTGCCTCTTTCCCCTTCTTCTGAACTAGTGTGACTCTCTTCTGCCATGTTTTTAAGGTGGAAACTTGAGGGACTGATATGTGGGTCAAGGTGAGTGAAATAGTGAGGGATATTGAATGAAGTACAAGCAATGATTATTTAAGGGTGAAAAAGTCTATGAAGTGCTTTAATTATGATAAAATAGGTGATTTTGGAAACATACAAGAAAGGCTTTGCTAGTGTTTTAAAATTTAGGTTGCAAACTTGCTTAATTGATGCAGAAAAAGAGATATTGGGCCACTTACTTGTTGTATACAGGTAATAAAATCCTTTGTAGCTTGATCAGATGAAGAAAAGTGGTGTTTTGGTGCTCCTAGGGTTTCTCAGGCTTTACTAGCCAAACGTGCAGCACCAAGTGCCAGCGCGCAGCGTCCTTGAAAAATGTGCCCTTCAATGCACAAGCATGCAGTGTCATTGAAATTTGCTCTGGCTCAGTCAAGCAAACGCACCCTTCACTACACAGGCGCACAACACCACACTCGGGCATGCAACGACTCTACCCAGCACGCAACGTCTTAGTTAAATGCGCCCTCCAACTTGCAGGCTGACTTTGACTACCTTCCAAGTGTCCAAATTGATCCCATGATACCTCATTGGAATGGTATCTCTCTTGGCTACACAATGCACCTATCAAGCACAGAAAATGATCAATTATAGCCCCTAAAAAGTCAACTCTCCCAAGACTGGTAACAAAGTGCACAATGAGGGTACAAAAATGAAGTGTTCTCTTACAGGAAACCTCTGGAGGTGTTTCGCAACTCCAAATTGAGATCATGATAGCTCATTGGAAAGATATTTCTCTCTAGTTATCAGTTGATTCATCAAGGAAGTCATTTGGACAATCCAGCTAGAAGAAAAAATGATTTTCCCAAAGTCACTGTAGAAGTGCAGCAACTCTCTTATAGCAATTGTATTTTTGACATTTCTCTAAAACCATGATACCTGTGTAAAAAGTGAATTAGGTTTTTCATCCTTGGCCTATTATGGACAAAAACCTCTCTCACATTTTCCAAATACATCCCTGTTTGGTCTAAAACATAGTTTGAACAAAAATCGGCCCTATGTGTGGAAAATGATTTGTCTCTTAGACATCATGTGTATGAGTTGGAATGGCCTCATACTTGCTGAAATAACCTCCCTTATGCCTCATATACTCAGATGTCTCTATTTTCATAGCCAACCCTAGCTCAATGTGTGAGGAAATTAGGGTTTAGTGCTTGTGGAAAATGATGATTTGGACACCCATGGGAAAAGAAAACTCCCTTTGGCATGCACTTAACCCTTTGAAACTTTATCCTTTCATTTGACTATTTCCTTTGACAAATTGATATTTTGATGGTCTGGCATCTTTGGAACACTGAGTTAACAACTTGGTATGGTGAAATTATTACATTTGAAAGACATAAAATGACATAATGAAATAAGAGTTTCTCTTTAAAAATCATCTTCACATGGTGAAGGGATGTTATTTTATCACCCTTTACTTGTTGGTCTTATGCAATGGAATGGAACCATGGCAACCCTAATGACCTAATGAAACCTTGAAAAACCCTAAAAGACCTATTGGTACCTTGAAGGACAGAATTTCAAGATGACATAATGACCTCATGATTGATACAAATGGCATGATAAAAATAACTTTATGGATGATGTATAATCAACAAGATACGAAACTATACCAGCAAGTAATCACATTTAGGGAAGAGTGATGTTTTGGACTAGGACTTCCATTAGTGACTAATTTTTTTGCATGACCTAGTGGATTGATAAAAGAAAATTGTGTGGGACACCTAAAATGAATATTAAAAGAGCAATTTTGATCACTGATGGCAGTATGCAAATACTGAATCTAACATTGACTCCATTGGGGATGGTAGCTCCTTGGAGGTGCCAAGAACACCGTAGACCAAGTAGCCTTATCCATTGTGCATGGAGTAAAAAAAAACTCAATTTGAAATACATGACTGAATACTGATGACTCAAAGACACAAACTGACTTTTACTCGATGAAAACTGACTCAATACTAAAACACAACTGACAAACTAAAAAAGATGTTCAAAATGGAGCTTATTCAATAAAACCTACTCTAATTGTTCCATTCATCACCTGATCAAGTGAAATGAAACAACCAATGCAACCAAATAAGCATTTTGGCTGCTGTTTGAATTCTTTGCAAGTGCTTGTTTATGAGCAAGAAGAGAGAACTACTGAAAGGCAACTTGCATGAAAATTTGTCAACAGATTGATCTTTATGAAATTGCAAAGCACGAGCCCACCTGCTAACCGCAAGAATGCTACGAAAGTATCTTCATAGGAATACATATTGATTTCCAACCCATCTAATACGTTACTACTCTGCTCTAGGTTGTCTTCGTACTTCTGTTTTAAAATTTCCCTAACATCTACGTTTTCTTTCTTTGATGACTGCAGAAAATTGACAAAAGGATCCTGAAACTCACGAATGACTAATTTTTCTTGATGATCAACAACAAAACAAAAATCCTCTTCATTACTCTCCTGATATGACTGCAAATCTTAGTATGAGCTTTGTAGTGAAACTCCTACTGAACAAGAAAATGAAGTCGACTGTCAGATCAAGTTTATATCAACATTCTTTTCAGGCTCATAGTTAGCTAATGGAGAAGGACTTTTACTACAAATATCATCCAACATATCAGCTATTGGATCATGAAAAACTTGCAAAGATTTCTACAACCTATTTTCCATCAATTTTAATTAGACTGCATGACACTCTACCGCTGCTCATCCTTTGCTTTAGAGATATTATGAAAATTTTTCAAAACATAGTCGTACAGAGTCATCTTGCATCATTTGATCATATGTTTCAGCTTCCAAGCCTTCATCTACAATTTTAAATTCAATGGAACTCCGTGGCTGCAAATCTAGAGCTAGGGAGGCTTCTATGTCGCAAATGATTTCCTCGTCTAATTCATGAGAAGGTTTATCCTCTATAGTGTTGACCACTCGCTTATATGCTTGCTTATAGTTTTCTCTTATTTTTTCAAATGAGGAGAAACAAAAGGGTAAGGAGCTATAATCAAAAATTTGATTATCCTCTTGATTGTCAAGATCAAAGCTCAATGAGTGTTGATTTCTGATCACATCAAAATTACCTGTAATGAACTGAAACGAAGTAAAACAAAGAGGCAAAGATCCTTCACTTACTTCCAAATTTTCTGCACTTTCCTCATCACTGTCATAGCTAATATGCTTTGGTTGATTACTGTATTCGAGTTGCTGAAACCGAACTTCCTCCTCCCACAAACCAGCTATTGATTGCTCTGCATGATTAGCTTCTGTTTGGAGAACATAATAATTTTCGTACTGATCAAAATTTGGCAAATCATCAATATAAGTAATTTCACCAATCATACACATTATATTATCAGATTGTTTCTCTTCGGATTGATCTACAAATCCATTTTCAAATCTATGGTAGCTAGGCTTAGCAAGAAACTTTTTAGGGCTAGCAATCTTTCCTTTTTTTGGGACAGGCAAGTCATGGTGATCTTGAATAGAAAATTCATCTCTCGAGGTGATTATTTGCATCATTTCTTCCATTTTACTTACCAAAATGTCGAGCTTTACCTCTGAAGATGTTAGGTGCTCTACAATTTTCTTCGTCTCTTCTTCCTTCAGCTTTGCCCTTCTGATCAACACATTAGCCTTTACATCTACTACATTGTTCTGCATCTCTTCACTTGTTGCAAGGTTCCTTTCCCTCAGCTGAAACTCCATTTCCGGATCAAAGGCATCTGGATAGTACAAGAAAGTGGATCCAGGAGGAGGCCTTATATTAGCAAGCATCAAAAAATAGACTTGGTTAAACCTGGCAGAAAATTGTTGTATTGTCTCCCCTGGCAGTATTTTTAGCTGGTTATACTCTTCTAGAATCAAGAAAGGGTTTTGTTTGACCACCCACTTGTCGAGGAAAACTTTGACGAACTACTGGAAATCTGAGATGCTCACATCAGGCAAGTTTTTGAACCAACCCTTGACTTTTCCTTGCAAAGAAAGAGTGAATAGCCTAATACTAACATCCTCTTCATCGACTTCAAAAAGGTCGAGGAAAGTCTCAAAATTATGCAGATGTCTCTTAGCATTGATATTTTCATATTCACCATCAAACCTCGGCATGTATAGGTAATGATTTTCAAGGAAAGCATGGAGTATAGGAGGTAAGATGATCGGTTTGTATCGATCTGGAATTTTACAAGGTGTAGGAGTATGTACAATAGCTGTAGAATCAGTCTTGGTCTCTTTAGGCTCATCAAGTTGAAGATGGTCATCATAAGATTCATAATAAGGGTCTTGATCAAGATCAATGGCGTACGAAGAATTTTTTTTCAAAATCTTTAAAGGGAAGGAATCACATGCAGGTCTAGGATATTTTCTCGAATACAGTGTACTTTGTAAAACATTTTTGAGATTCTCGGGAGAAGAGAAAAAATAATTGATGACAAAGAACATAATGCCTTGGATGAAATTCAAACTTGAATACCTGATCTTTCCATATTGTCCTTTCATGTTTCTATTGGTCGGGTTCACCTTCAAGTGGAGTCTTTGGATATGATCTCGAAACTGATTTGTAGTCACCAGGTGAATGATTTCAGCCTTCCTGTGTCTGATCGTTGTCCACCATCAACAATTAGATCTAGATCTGAACTTTGATGATATTTCCTAGGGAATACGAAACCTTTTGCTCATTCCCCAATATGGTCGCCACTATATTAGCACCTAGATTGAACCTCAAGCTGAAGGAATGCAATGTCAGGGTAACCACAAACCACGCTTAGCCAAGTAGCTAGCCCTACTAGGCCAAGAGAGGGCTCTCTCTGTAAGGATCTCAAACAAATTGACTGGATCTAGAATTTGATATTAGGCTAGGCATATTAGCACAAGGTTTGATTTGATTTTGAAGGGTTTTTCTAGACCAGGAGGAGCCAAACAGTTAGGGCAAGGAAATTAGGTCAAAACTGCAGGGTGTTCGATGGGGCAAGGTGGGGACAATGATTAAAACCTTAGGGTTTGATGGATGAGGTGGAAATATAGGTGAGGAGCTAGGAAGAGTATGTAAACCTCATGGATTCTTCCTAAACTGAAGAAAACACAGATTGTGAAATGTCTACCCAAAACAGAGCATAAAAATTTATGGATTTTGCTTTTCAGACTTGTATGCATTCACATAAAGTGTATGAAATGATGAAATGGAATCAAAAATACATTTTAACACATGAAAACATGAGAAAAAATGAACTGAGCATCATACCACATGGATCCCAAAGAAATAGCTGCAATTTTTCATTAATCTCCTATTGTAACTGGTACAAAATGATGTCTATCAAAGCCTAAGCAATCCCACTGAATCCAACCTCTAAAAATGACTAGGGAAATACATAGTATAGGCTTAAAACCACCTATCCTAACCTCAGGGGTCGAATCCATGAGAAGAGGGAAAGATCCAATAAAGGTTGAACTGATAACAAGAGAATAGGGTGGTCAAAGTAACTCATCCCTAATCCAAGCAAACTGATTCATTACACCTCATGAACTTGATTTACCTAATGAATCTACCCTAGTAAGCTCTAGAAGCATCATAATTACATTCAACTTATCAATTACAAGTGTAAAAACATCATTTTCCATGGTAGAAGTGAAAACTAGGTTGAATTTGAAAAATTCTGGGCAAAGTGTCAAACGCACAGTGCTAGTGCCACAAAATCATCTCTAAAAAAGAAAATCATTCAAAGTTTTCCTTCTCGAAATCGGTGCCACAAAATCATCTCTAAAACAAAAAATCATTAAAAATTTAAATCTGTGAAAATGAGCTGTAAAGATCTAGTCACATATCCCAATTCATGACACCTCTGAATAAACTGAAAGAGATTTTTTTTATATGGCTTGTGATTAAAAAAACCTCCTTTGGTTTTGCAAAATTACTTTCCATCTGTTGTAAAATGGCATCGCACTAAAATGACTAAAACAGTAAAAAAATATGAAAAATTTGCTTTGTTTTAATGTAGGCTCCAAATATCACTATATATCTTGCACATAGTAGCACCTGTGCATAAACTAAAGGAGGTTTTTGTTATTTGGTATGTGATGAACAAAAACCTCTTTCACTTTTGAAAAATTCCTTACCATTATTTCATAAACTTATTTTGTACTAAACTTATCATTGTGTGCAGCAACTGACCTCAAAACATGCATAACCAAGAATCACTCATTCATTTAGATTATATATTCTAATCCGGGAGCCGGTTACGGGAGTGTGATATACCGTTGGAAATATTTTTCTAAGCTTCTTTTGATGGAAACACTTATGACATGTTTTGTGTTGAACATCATGTGCAAAACATATTACAAAACCAGACATAGTAAGAGCTCATGTTGATCCCTAGTGACAGGTTACGAAGACTGGAACTAACACTGCCCAGTGATTGAAGAGTTGAAAGCACGCTAAAAAAACACCAAAATTTCCTAAGTGCCCTAGTGATCACAATGGTGAGCCCGCCTGGGTATGTTAGAGCGATGTGCAGGTTCTTAACTCTCATCTTACCGCCCAACAAGTGTGGACTAGGAACACTCTACATCAAACAAACAACTTGGTTGACTGTATCGTCAACTGCCATCCCCAGCAACAGCGCCAAAATGTAGTGTTGTTTTAATCAATCCTAATTGACCGAGACTGCAACATTTAATTGTCAACCCAGGGTAGGTCTTGTTGTTTCAATGGAGTTTGCACTGTCTGTGCCGATACACCACAGCCAAGAATAAGAAAATGCAGAAAATAGTAAAAGGTGTCGTTGAACCAAATTGTTGAATCAAACCATTCATGTAGACATAAAAACACTCTAAAGAATTAATCACGCAGAGAAATTATCAAAGTAAAGGTGCCCCACACAGGAACTAATATCTATTCCAGCTGGTTACTACCACTATGTTGATTAACTCAGTGTAACAGCATAATATAAATGGAAATAGCAGCGAATGTAGTCCACAATTTGTACAACAACAGCAAGAAACCATAAATAAATTAGCTAAACTAGAATGTACACTACCTCTATCACTACAATCCCTGCCAAAGAGGAGGTCCCTTCCTCCTCAACAGGGTGCAGGAGTAATACAAAAGTAATTAATGAACCAGCTGAAGAGCAGTAATAGCATCACTGTGCTGATTAATATTAAAAATAAACTCAGAATTACAGAAGCAGAGTAATAGTATTTTCCTATATGTTGTGTCCTTGTACATGAGAAATCGAGTTCCTTTCTAGTTATTACATCCCGAAATTAGAAACAAATCAGTCATGAGAATCACACAAGTCTCATGCTGATCAAAAATAAAAGTAGTTACAACCTATTTCTAAATACAAATATACAGTAGTTAGGATTGCAATCACTTGGGTCTGTTTCTTCCAAAATAAACAATCCCTACTGTCGAGAGCTGTTATGTGGAATAGTACCCACATTTTCTAGCTTCGGTGCAACAACATCGAGAGAATAACAGTTCGGGATGTCACAGCATCGCTAGCGACAGCACTTTTGGTGTAACATCGGACTCTTGTATCAGCGCGTAGTGTAACAGCATCCAATGTGTAACAGCAACCTGTGACAACATCCAGGGTGTAACAGCGAACTATTCTACCCTTCTTTGTAGTTAATCCATGCTGCCTATCTTCTTCATAGCTTTGTTCTCGCAAGCTATCACCTGAAAAGAAGAAGAGCTTCCCAAAATACTTCTTCAATATTCTCCCAGTTAGCCACAAAAAAGGAATAAAGCATCGTATTACTTAGTAAAATATGGCAACGTAACATGACAGTAGAATAGGTTATAAAGGTGAGAAAACAGGGAAATTGATCATGTAAAGTCATAGGCCTGGAGGACAGAAGGTTCAAAACTGGGGAAAGAAGGTGCAGAAAATAGGTAAAAAAAACCACACCCAAAACATATTACCGAAGAAGTGGAGGAAGCTAAAAATAAGAAATCCAAGAATGAGGAAGTAATAGATCTCCACTATTGAGATATTCTTCCTCACCTAAGTTCTTTTCAAGTTCCTAAGTCTTTTGTTTTAAGATGTGTCTATCATGATTCATTAAAAGGGATGCATCAAGGCATCATAGAAGCATTGAAATCAAGAGCTCAGGACATCATCATAGAAAAGCATGAAAGATGGTTAGAATCTATGGAAGTCAAGGATATATCTCTTAGGAATCTCATTGGGAACATAAGTGGCAAGGTCATCTAGTACAAGGTTCATCATACATATGTCAAAAGGAAACATCTATTGATGGGGATAGTTTAGATCCTCAATATTCTCTGATGGAACCTTCATTGAAAGCTTCACCGATCATGAGGAAAAGCAAGTGTTTCATAAAGAATTCCCATATTGTGGAATTCAAGGGATGATGGTATGATGACATAAAAATGAAGCATTTCCAGGGATTGAAGCTCTTTCAACCAAGGAAGTTGTTACAGGAAGTTTGGATGACCCAAAGGAAAAATAAGGTATATATGCTTACTTTTGATATTGTGGAAGTCATGTCATATGGTTGCAGGTAACATGTATCAATGTTGTATCTTGAGAGCATGATCAAAAGTAAGGATATCCTCCCTCAAAGGAATGCAGGAATTCATGGGTCACATATTCACCTAATGAAATCAACATAAAATTCCCTCATATGAAGTATGAGGTGGTTGACTACAATTGAGGAACTCTTATTGGAATCTCCTTGGAATGTAATGTGCAAAGACAGGAAGGAAGAGATAATGGAATATGTAACCATGTTAAAGGAAATCAACATCTGAAAGGCCAAGAAGATTTGACTAGGATATCTCCATGGAATATATGAAGACTCTGATGAAATTTGAAAAGGAAAGATACTCTTGACAATATATATATATTTGGTAGATGTCTCAATATGTATGCAGGATGTTGATGCAAACTAGAAGATGTCATGACAAAAGACCATCAAAAGGTAATGTTGATTTTAATGTTCATTCCTTTATTTTTTATATATATTTGGATGGGTTTATGTAGAGCTTCCAAGGGAAGATATATGGATGTCTTCCACCATCGATGCACATCTAGTAGGACGTAAATATCCTTATGTAAACATGGCATGAATAAAGTAGCATGACATGAAGGAAGGCTAGATATGGACTGATGGATCACTTTCTGATGATGACATGGCTGACTCATGGATGAAAGTGATGGATGGTCGATGCCCTATGTATAAGTCACAAACATGAAGACTCCTAAATAAAGAAAAGAAGTGCATGACATCGTGAAGAGTAGTTCTTCAAGCAGTTGGTTGTCTCATCATCTCCACCTAAGGAGCCGTTGTAGGTCACTAATTAAGAGGGATCCTGGAAACATGTTTCTTACTTGGAAGAAACTTGGAAATTCCTAAGCCAAGAGGGAGATTAGGTACATTCCTTTTGTAGGAATGAGTACATTCCTTTATTGCAATAGATATGTCCTCCCTAATTAAGAGGGAGAGATAGATATGTCATTCTTGTCTTCACTTGGGAAGACAAAATGGAGGATTGGGTAAGCATCTAGCATCCAATTCTCTTTGAGGATGTATTAGGGCATCCAAGATAAGAGTAGTCATTGACAACCAATATTATTTGAGGAGTGGGAATCCAAGATAAGAATAGTCCTAATGGAACACACCCTGAGAACCTAGGCAGGGTATGTTCTGTGAGAGACAATGATGAGCGTGTTTATACATCATTGGTCTCACCAGCATTGTGCTGAGATCTCGTGGAGAGATAGAGTTGTTAGTCAAGTCCTTGCTATGTGACAATGATGATTGATATGATGCTAAACAGATGGGTTACCAATCTGATTCTTCTTATGATAAATTCTTCAGATTGAGAATAACCAAGTACCATTACGATTACCTCCCTATTTAAGAGGGAGTGTTGAAAAGTGTAACTAGGTTTGGTCCACATAATAACATGTGTAATTATGATTTTATGTAATTGATGAAAAGAAGAAAAATAAAATTATTATTGTAATTATTGTCTCATGGGTTTCATGAGCAAGAAATTTTATTTTTAGTATGACTCTCATTCAAAGTCCTTAGGATTGGTCATAAAGTCTAATTGATTCAATCTCATGTATGAAGGAACCTTCTTGGGCATGTTACACCATGTATGAGTCATTTAATAAATGTGTAAGCCCTCCAAAACCAAGCAGGAAACCTCCCCTTGAATTCGGCTACGAAATGGAGAATATAACTTACTTAATGGACATGTTGGCTCTCATGTACTTATGTTGGCTCATATACAAGGGAAAACTACTATAAATAGGTTGCTCAGATTTCATATTTGCCACAGAATTTTGGTAATCTCGATCTGAAGTGTGAAGGTACTACAATAATTACAAGATTGTGAAAGTGCAGCAGTGGGAAAGGATAGCGATGCAAAGGTGCAGCAGTACAGCAAGTGTGAGGTATAGCAGTTTGAAGTTAAGTAGTATGAAGGTGAAAAAGAAGGAGCCAGCGAAGAGAGGAAAAGATACGAAATATTCCATCATTAATTTTGGGAATTTTGTAGGCTAAGGGTTTTCTAAAGTGTAGTGATGAACCAAGGGACCAAAATTCTAAAGATTATCCAAGAAGAACCACGAAGTAGAGGTTTTATCAATGTATGATGAACCTCATAAAGGAGGATTTGTGTCTTGGTCTTGGAGGGGAAAATATGTCAAGGGTCTTGGCCTTGGTATTTTTTCAATTGGAATCTCTGTAAGAAGAAGAATTTGTTCGGGTTTTCCTCTCAAATAATGAGAGATTTTGGCCTTGGCTGATATCCTATATTAAGTGTCTCTTGTCTCCTTATGGTTTATGCATTGGTTGTTGTTTGATGAAGAAGAAAACTAATAACCTAAGTAAAATAAGATCTTAATCTAAAGAAGTAAAAAGCAATCACAATTAGTTACTAATAGAAGAGAAATCACTTAATCTCTATGCCCTAGATTTCTCAACACGTGCTTCTATGTAAGAGACTCAAACCCATTATCCAATCGGTTATATGCAGTCATAGTGTTAACCAATTGTGCTCCCAAATGTGAGTAATTTTGTAGGTGGAGTATCAATTTCACTCTATCTATTTCTATGGAGAGCTTATCCTTCTTTTCCAAATTCTCTAGGGCATTTGGAAATTTGGAAATCCACTATTACATTTAGTAAACTTCTCAAGTTTCTGTCTTCAAGAGCTTCACCATTTCCTATGCATTCTTCTGAATTATAATGAGAGGAGCCATGATATGTTGTATAAGTATCATCTCATTGTATTTTCGTGTTATGGTATCCTCCATTGGTCCCAATACATCTAGCATGGTTGATTTCCATTCTACGGTATTGGATTTATTTCGTAACATTTTTTGGTTCTCCACTGCAAGATGCTCTACCTGTTGCTCTGTGGCAGTGAGTTCTCTCCTCATCTTAGCATTATCTTTTAGAAAATACTTTGATTTATCATGTTTCGTTGTAGCCAATGCAACATTTTTTGCCATAACTTCCCTCTGATTTCTTCTAGTGTTGGAGGTGATCACATTTTCTATCCTTACTAAGGTTGGGTTCTGAGGAGCATTATGAAAGTACCTATGCCTTTGTTGCATGATCCTCTTCTCTAGTTGGTCAAGTTTTACGCTGCAAACATCTGTGACTTTATTTTTTGGTGGAGGTGTAATCCACATCTCTCCGGATGGAAGATGTTCTCATATTAGTGGTTTTTCGCCTACAGTACTGGGCTCCTCATCCATGGGTTGGATGGTGACTTCTTCCTCATACTTCTCCTCCTCTAGTTCATTAGTTAATTGTTCTTCTTCCATCCCCTGCATTGCTTCCTCCTCCTGAGACTTCCTTTGTTTTTCTTCCTCTATCTATCTCCTTTCTTCCTCTTCTACTAGTTGCTTCTCAAGACATTGATCTTGCTTCCTTCTCTCCTCTTCTTCTACCAGTTTCTTCTCAAGAAACTCATCTTTCTTCCTGCTCTCCTCTTCTTCTCCTCCTTCTTCTTCTCCTCCTTCTTCTTCTCCTTCTCTCCTTTCTAATTTTATTTTTGTATCTCCTGTGTTTAAAGGATCGACTGTCCATTTTTTGTTGCTCTTGCTTGATGAGTACCTGATCCTTTTCTTGGGAGCTAACTTCTTTACTTGGGGCGTTGTTTCCTCCTCTTCTTGTTCTTTTTCCTACAAGTCTTGAGATGGTGCATCGTGAGGTGAAATGGTGCCCATGGTTGGATGTGTCTTGATTCTGGAATTATATTAGTTATTTATCTTTTTATACTCTCGCCAACATATTAATTAATACCTTGTATTATGCTCAATCCTTTCACAAATGTTGGTTGACAATTCCCTAAGATCATATGCATGTTAAAATTATGAAATTGCGGTCAAATTCCACTTTGGACTACTCATTTTATGGAGATGATGATGGCATTGATTTCATCTTTTCGAGAGGACCAAAATTAACCTAAATATCACCTTGTTTGGACAAGCAGAAGTTGGTTTTTGATTTTATGCACCCACTCATGGATATTGGATCAGGTCGGCTTCACTTTCATGCAAACTTGGACAGGTTGGCCTCAACATAAAATGGACATTGTTGGACACCCATATAAGGCTATAAATGCAATTGACCTAGAATCTCATTCGGACATCACAACATCAAGAATCTTCTTCTCTTCAATATGATTTGGTTCGGCACATCGTCGAAGGAAAATGTCGTACGGAGGTTTGAAGTCTTAGAGCTGAAGCTCGCACAAAATTAGGGTTTTTTCTCTGCATGTTGGCACAAAACTGGGAAATTTCATCCCTGGATGCACGCATGCTATGGGAAAGATAGCATCCAAGAAGCTATAGACGCTCGCATGCTAACTTGAACAGAGCGTCCAGGGGTTTGAGTATAGTTGACCATCATTCGAAGTTTTCCATATTTGTTTAAAGTATGAATCAAGTTGTCTCTGATATATTTTTCCCTTTTAAATTGGTTTCAGAATTTTTTGGGTTGTATTGTTGATCATATTGTGTTGGGCTCATTGTACTCTCTATTGAACATTTTATGACAATCTAATAAAAGAATAATTTCAAAGGGTTTTCCCCCTTGTGAAGTTTTTCCCTGGTCTTGGACCAAATTTTGATATACAACCATTCATTCAATAGTTAGACTTGTTGCAAGTCAAGGATGGACCCTTCAACAGATAGCCATAAATATTGCATTCCTCCATGGAATTCTACAAGAAGAAGTATATGTTGAACAACCACGGGGATTTGAAGTAGGAGATCGAAAGACATGCGTTTTTAGATTAAAGAAGGAATTGTATGGTTTGAATCAAGCCCCAAGAGTGTGGTACGCCCGCATAGATAATTATTTGATGAAGCTGGGATTCACAAGAAGTAATGTCGATCCCAACCTCTACTTCAAGGTAGTCCAAGGTATGCTACTGATTTTGGTTTTATATGTTGATGATATATTCCTGAAAAGTAGTGAGCCTCTGATTATCGAGTGTAAGAGGGAGCTATCCTCTGAATTCGAGATGAAGGACCTTAGACTCATGCACTATTTTCTAGGCCTTGAGGTGTGGAAAAGGTTTGGTGAGATTTTCCTTTCACAAGGAAAATATGTTGTGAAGTTGTTGGAAATATTTGGAATGATAAAATGCAAGTCCCTACCCACACCAATGGAAATTAACTTCAATAAGCTATGTGGAGAAGTTTCAAGACCCGATTTGGTGAATCCATATTAGTATAGACAGTTGATTGGGGCTCTGATGTTCCTTGTGAACACATGTCCGGCCATATGCTATGCAATGAACACGCTGATTCAATTCATGACCGAGCCTCTCCATGCACATTAGACTGTTTCCAAACACATTTTGAGATATTTGCAGGGGATGATTACACTTGGTCTAAGATACTTTGCTTGAGATGTTCGACTTCATGGATACACCAATTTTGAATGGGCAAGAAATTTTATCGACAGAAAGAGTATGTCAGGATGTTGTTTTATTCTTGGATCTGCCATGATATTCTAGATGAGAAGGAAACATAAGTCCGTAGCATTGAGTATTGTCGAGGCAGAGTATATTTATGCTAGCATGGCTAGTTGTGAAGTTTTTTGGTTGAGGAAGATATTTGGAGAGCTATTTGAGTAGGTCCTAGACACTACAGTGATATATTGCAACAACAAGTGTGGGATCCGCCTGGCAAAGAATCCCATGTTTCATGAAAAGTACAAGCACATAGAGATCTGATACCACTTCATCCATGATATGGTACAGAGAGGAGTTGTTTGACTCCATCACATATTGACAGATGAGCATATTGCAGATATTCACACCAAGGATTTACCTAAAGGGAAGTTCTTGGTCTTCAAAGAGCAACTTGGACTCATGGACGTGACCCCTCCTGATAAGGGGCACCACTGATCGAGGAAACTAATCCATACTCTTCCCCCCGTTTGAGCTTCTAGAGTTGAGGAAACTCTGGAAAATAGGGTATCACCCCTATCTGTTACCCATAGGGTTGGAGTAGTAGCTCACCCTATCTTAGTCTTTGCAGAGTATGCCCCAATTGGCATCATACCCACAAGCTGGACTTGTTTGGATTATCCCTCCTTGTCTAGCCAATAGGTGAGGAGGCTTGGGGGCATGAGATCCTTACCTTTGGTAAGTCGATTATCTTTCCCAAGCTAGGATTATGATGCAGGTGTTCTACCACATGACTCTTAAGGCAGATTGTTGGGAAGATCAGTGAGCAATAGGATGGGTTGATTAGTAGCTCCCCTACATCACATATTTCCCGATATGGGTTGAGTTGTAGCTCCCCCATGATATTCTGGGTATTATCCCGATGACATATTTCTGAGTAGTATCCCAATTTCAGATATTTTTGGGTAGTAGCCCGCTGACAGATATTTCTGGTTAGTATCCCACTGACAGATATTCTAGGTAGTGGCCTGCTGATAGAGATTTGAGGTTATAGCCCGATGGACAAAGGGTGGTATATTTTTCTCCCCATGATCATTCTTCTTTAGATTCGAGAATTTTTCATTAGATAGAGTTGAGCATATTTGTACACATGATGACAGGATGACACATTGATCGATGGGCGGGTTTTACTTATGGAATTCTCCCTAGTTGAGAGGGAGTGTTAAAATTATGAAAATGCAAAAAATTCCACTTTGGACTTCTAATTTTATGGATATGATGATGTAATTAAGTTCCTCTTTTCAAGAGGACCAAAATCGACCTAAATATCACCTCGTTCGGACAAGCAGAAGTTGGTTTTGATTTTGTGCACCCACTCATGGATATTGGATTAGGTCGGCTTCACTTTCATGCACACTTGGACAGGTTGGCCTCAACATAAAATGGACATTCTTGGACACCCCTAGAAGCCTATAAATACAAGTGACATAGAAGCTAATTTGGACATCACAACATCAAGCAACTTCTCCTCTTCAATCTGATTAGGTTCAGCACATTGGTGAAGGAAAAGGTCATATGGAAGTTTGAATTCTCATATCCGAATCTCTCACAAATTTATGGTTTTTTCTCTGGATGCTAGCACAGATCTGGGAAATTTTGTCCCTGAACGCAAACATGTTATGGACAAGACAGCATCTAGGAAGCTATAGACACTCGCATGCTAACTTGAAGGGACTGTTCATGGGTTTAACTACAGTTTACCATCATCCAAAGTTTTCTAAAGTTGTCTAAATTCTTAATCAAGTTGTCCGTGATATATTCTGCCACTGTAAACTGGTTTCTGAAGTTTCTAGGTTGTATTGCTGATCATATTGTATTGGGATCATTGTACTCTCTTCTGAACATTTTATGACAATATAATAAAAGAAGAATTTCAAATGGTTTTCCCCCTTGTGGGGTTTTCCCCTAGTCTTTGACCAAATATGGTGTCTCTTTTTGATGTGTTGATTGTCTTATTTTTCATTGCATACATTTTTCTATCTTCAATTATTGTTGATGATTGGAAATACTAATTGTAATTGGAAATATTGCTAATTGAAGTTTGGAATTAGGCTAAATTAATAGATACAGGGTAGAGCAATCTGAAAATTAACAATGCATATAAATATTTGGTGGCAAAGTGTAGGAAACTCAGCTCTTCAATTTTGGATGCCAATATCTTGTGACACTTTAATTCATATAATTTTATCCTTAATGTAAATGTGGTCCAAGGGGATTTCTTCCTCCTGTGAAGGGTTCCTAATAGTCCCTTATCCAATTGGTTTTCCACCTCCTACATGACCACCTTTTTTGTCACATATTATGACATAAGTTGAGGGGTTGTTTAACATCTGAAGCATTTGATGTAAGTCCCCTTAGGAGATGCAAACCATTCGGCAATATATTGAAGAGATTCTTTCACTTGATATAGCATGCATGGTGGATTGGTCTCAACTATCAGGCGAAATATGGATTCAAAGAAGTGTTCGGCCAATATGTTGTATGTGCCTCTGAAGCTTCCTTCTGATAACACCCTGCAGTGGACATAAACTGAGAACTTCTCTTTAGGATTCCAGTTCCAATTCATCTTCGGGAATTCATATCGTGTACAGATATCGTCTAAGAGATATGCAAACATGCAAAATTTTGTAGCTTGATTTGATTTCAAAGATGCTTTGACTTGCCCCACCTATTGTTTCAACTCAAATGAAAAGATATCTACCCAATTAAAATATTTTCCACGGTTCACCGCCAGATTGAACCTATATATCCATTTCTCTTAGAATACCTCAGCTTTCTTGTGCCCAAACATCTGACAATACATAGTTATCAAATACTAATATATGTCTCTTAATATCTTTGTCGGATAAATTGTTATTAGGCGATGGAGGAACTTGGTAGGTTCTCAACATTGTTGCTTGATAACATCGGTCATGTCGAGGTTAGTCCATCTTGTGTAAAAGAAATCGTTTTCATATTCATTGGGATTGAGCATATTATAATATGCCTGTATATCCTTACCATAATAGGATGTGAGGTGTCTGCCACTTTCACTATGTAGCATAAGGTGTGAATCATCCATATGTGAGATTATCCATTCAATAGCTTCAGCACATGGCATGACCAGGTATTTTCATGTGATCTTGTGTATTGTGGACTTCTTGATGTTTACATATGCATGCACATATTCTAAGTCCTCAGGAAATGTATCATGCATGAAAGTGTTGTAGATCTTGCTCCAGGTAACCTATGTCGTATTGTCGATAAAACACTAAGTATCCACATATATAAGAATATTGGACTTTATAACTTCAAACAAATCATCAGTGGTTTCTCTTGATAATTCTTTAGAGGCTACTTTGCACGGCAACATGTCTCCAATAGATGACGACACATTAGTAACACGTGTAGCATGGTCACATGTTTGTGGAAGCACACTCATAGCAACGAGATCAGCTTAAAACAACTACCTATGCAGCAATATTTGTAAATCGCGTTCAAAAAGTCACCACGAATGATAGAGAATAAAAAACTATGAACAACATCCAAAAATAACTTGCATGCAAGCAAAAATACACATGCAAACTAGGAGGATGCACTCTCAAAGCATGAAGAGACATGCATGGTCATATGGGCCTCCGTAATACACTTGTGTGCTCAAGAAAGAGGAAAAAATCAGCTAGGGTGCACTGTAGCACCCTGAAGGGTCGAAGGAATGAGAAAATATGGCTTCAGGTCTTCCCTATGTGCCCATGCGCCCTATGAGATGAGGAGGGCGCATTGTCACACTCTAAACTGACGATGGATGAGGAAAAGGGAGCTTTGGGTCTTCAAGGTGCGCCTATGTGCTCAAGGCAAAGGAGGGAACATTGTTGCATTTTGAAGGGTTGAATGATGAGGCTTCATGCCTTTGTAATGTGCCCATGTTCCCTAAGGAAAATAGGGCACACTATAGCACTCTGAAGGGTTGAAGGGAAAATATTTGTTCCTTCATGATGTGCACATGCACCTAGGAAGAATACTAGGTTGAACAGGGTGAATTTTTTTATATTGGAGGAGCATCATGCTTAGGGAGTGCACTCTTCTTGAAAAGAGCCCAAAAACAAGTGCATAAATTAGAATTTGATGCTAAGATAGGAGAAGAATGATCTGCAAGGCTATATAAGTTGTTGTCAAATGCATGGTGGAATATGAAGAGTTTCAAGAATGTGAAAGGTTTCTTTCGCATGCGGCATTAAATGAACACTTGCAATATTAAGATCCATCTAAAATGCCAGCAAACACACTACAAAACAAGAAATCAACAGCAAACAAAGAAATATTTGACAGTGAAATGATAAAAACTAGTAAATATTGGAGCATGCAAACTTACTTGTTGCACTGAATGATGAAGGCCTTGACGATTCCCAGTTGTGCACTCAGATGAAATGATGATGAAGGAATGATTAGTTGAGTTTATTTAAATATATCAAGATACAAAACTAACTCATGCATGAGTACCACTCATCGTCAAATGAAAGGATCAGTTAAAAAGGAGTTAAGGCGGTTCCTATCTTCAAAGAGTGTGCCCTCATGCAACAAGTTGGATCATGCATGCATCTGCATAGGGCGCATTTTTTTGTCACGAAGGAGTGCACACAGGTAGGGTGCACTTGTTTATCCTGAAGGAGTATGCCCTAGTAGGGTTCACATTCAAAGCACGAAGAAAGTGTGCCCAAGAAAGTGCAAGCCTTCATCAACTCAAAGTGTGTTTTTTGCTTTTGTGAGAGATATACAATAAAGATTACAGAAAGACAGATGCATGTCATACATGATATTTTCAAGTTGACCATGATCCAAGTTGTCATGTGTGTAGGATTCTTGGATGAATGATGGAAAATATTCATTAATACTCTTCTTTGTTTCTACCTTACAAATTAGGGATTTACTTGACATGAGATGAAGATGTGGGAATTCAATAATCAAATTAAATTTATTTCCCTACGGGTTGAAAAAAATTATACGAATAAAAGAAGCATCCCTCAGGAAGGCATCGCCATCCTATGCGTTGACATCAATGAAAAAGTTGTGCAGGAACATCAAAACCTAACCGAGATCGCAAATATTTCCATGGTGATAGGGACCTAACATAACCATCAACCTTAGTTGAAGTTCCCTACTCACTTGACTCGACTCTAAGTTCTAAGACAACATGGTCAACAGCTCGTCAACATAGGGTTGAACATTTAAATCATGACATCCAACAAAATATATATGTTCAAGACCAATACAAAATTCTTCAATAATAATCATTTCATCTTCTTAATCAAAAGGAGATATACCTAAAAGAAAATATTCGATAATCGTGTCAGACTCCTTTTGAAAATATTGCAAATCTAGATCTTCATGTAGGAATAAAGATTCATCCAACTTGCTTGAACAACCATTACCGTATAATTAAGGGAGAAGAAAACTATCGGGGTCATGGTCATCCATGTTGAAATATGGCAACAAGAATATTCCAAATTAATTTGTCCTTGAATTAAAATCGAATTTAGTCTTAACAACTACTTGGAAATAATTAATTTATTTATTTTAAATTAATTAGTTGAAGAAATTCAAGTTAGAAGTCTTTTTGAAGTCATGCAAGAGTTATCCCTTAAATTAAGGAGATAAGATTGAGTTATATTTGAGTTGTAATTAGTTAACTCAATTTACTGAGTTAAGTCCAGTTAAATTAGTTCCAAACTGTTTGAGGAACTAATAGTGAGTTAACAGTAAATTGATGCATTAATGCACTCAACTAGTGCTACTCCAGTTAACTTAAGATTCCCTTATCAAAAACTCATACATTTCTATTTTGAGAAAGACCTAGTTGAGATTAATGTTCAAGGACAGTGTACTATCAGTTGCATGTGTTTTCTCATGGAAAAAACTCATGCATGCAGTCAAGGATTCATCCTTGAGGATTGCGCAATTTTGAAGGCTTGTTTTTCCACCTGGTAATAGGCTAATCATCCACAAGGAATAGCGTAAGGAAATAGGAGCTTGGAGGGAAGAGAGGAAGGCTAGAGAGAATCCAAGATTTCCTGTGAGCATCTATGAGGATTGTACTAAGAGCTGGCTAGCTATGAGAGCTAAGTCTTTATATAATTCCTATGTATTTCCACCATGTATGATAATACAATAGTGTGGGGTTTTTATCTGAGACTTTCCCCAAAAGTATTTTCATGTGTATTGTGCCATTGATTCTTCTTCTTTTGGTTATATTGTTTAGCTCACTCTTTAAGCTTTCGCAAATTGATAGTAGAAGTAGGTTATAGTATTCTGCTTTGATTTATATTGCATTATTAGGTTAACTTATCACAGATTTCCTACATGGTATCGGAGTTGTGAACAATATACTAAGAAGAGAATTTGAAGTTTGAAATTCGGGGTTGCAGGTGAAAATCAAATTCATATCATACTTCAAGGTTGGCCAATGGCATTCTATGGCTTGAGACTCGAGTATTCCTTGGAAGGTAGCTCGAACTACATAGCATGGAAAGATAAAATGGAGGTTGTATTAGATGACAATGGCTTGAAGGAATTCATTGATCAAGAAATCCAAAATCCAACTTCAACTAATGCACAAGAGTTGGCTGAGTGGAAGAAGTGTGTGGCGAAGGCAAGACGGATCATCCTTGAGAGAGTTTGAGACCATATTGTCTCGAGTCCCCATGGGAAGGATACTCCATTTTCAATGTGGAAGACATTGAAGGACCTTTACCAGAATAGTAACGACAAGAGGAAATTGGCACTCAAGGATAAGCTTCGAAGAATCACTACTACCGATGATGATATGGTGAACCTCGCTCTCCTTGGCCTTCCAAAGAGTTGGAAAAGCTACTAGGACTCTGTGAATGGAAGGGAGAAACTACCGGATTGGGAACACCTGTGGTTGGATCTTATGCAGGAGGAGATCAGCAGGATCACATGAGATGGTTCTTCATCCAAGAATGATGATGAAGAAAATCTGGCCTTAGCAAGTAAGGCAAGGAAAGGGAAGGAGAAGGCTTCGCATTTCAAATCAAATTCTCATGGAGGGAAGAAGGGTGACATGTCTAAAGTAAGATGATTTAATTGTCACAAGATGGGACATTATGTGACTAATTTCCCATTGAAGAAATCCAAGAAGGGATCCTCGGAAGGATCAGAAGGTGAGGCATTAGCCTCTTAGTTCGAAATGGACTTTACCCTCATCGCATGCATGGTGTCATCGATGATGGGTTGTGTTTGCTATCTTCATAGTGGAGCCTCATTCCACATGACCGGTGATAAAAATTTATTCAGTGCCTTGGAGGAGAAATACCTCAAGATGCACATAGAGGTGGGTGACGAGAGAAGGTATAGTGTTTCAGGAGTGGGCACGGTTGTGTTTTAGAGGGAGCATGGAGCTCCTCTCACCTTGACAGATGTGATGTATGTTCCTGGACTGAAGAAGAACTTGGTATCGGTCGCGATGTTGGAGGACAAAGGCTATGATGTTGTCTTCAGTAAAGGAAAGGCATTCCTAAGACACATATCCATGGGTCAAACCAAGAGGATATGGATTCGGGTGAAGAATCTCTATAAACTAGAGGTAGATGATTGTGCAACATTGAGTACGAAAGAAGAATTGGTGCAAAGCCAAGACATTGGCGAGTTGTGGCACAGGCGGTTGGGCCATTTGCATCATGGGGCTTTGAAGATAATGCAGTAGATATCTACAGGACTTCCCAAAGGTAAACTTGAGCAAGTTGACACATGCAAAGGTTGTACCTTGGGAAAGTACACCAAGTCTTCCTTTCATGATCGAGACAGTCGAGCAGAGGCTATCTTAGAGCGAGTTCATACTGATTTGTGTGGACCATTCTCGACGGAATCCATAGCGAAGCAAAGGTATTATGTGATTTTCATTGATGACTATTCTCGTAAATGTTGGATTTATTTCATGCAGAAGAAGGACCAAACTTTCACAAAGTTTTATGAGTTCAAAGCTTTGGTCGAGAAAGAGTCAGGGAAGAAGATCAAGGACTTGAGAAGCGACAACGGTGGAGAATATGTCTCTCAAGAGTTTAAGGACTTCTATGCAGCATAAGGAATTAAATGAGAGTTGACGGCACCTCATAACCCACAGCATAATGGTGTGGCTGGGAGGAAGAAGAGAACTATTGTAGGGGCAGCACGGGCAATGCTGAATGACCAAGGCCTACCACTTCACTTGTGGGTTGAGGCATGCAACACATCGGTCTATCTATAGAATAGAAGCCTGCATCGCATACTTGGGATGAAGACACCAATGGAAGCTTTCTCCAGTAAGAGACCAGATGTGGGTCACTTCAGGATCTTTGGCTCATCCGTATATTGCCATGTGACAAAGGATGCACGGAAGAAGCTTGAGCTAACAGCAGAGTTGGGGATATTTGTGGGGTACATTGATACACCTCACAACTATCGGATGTACTTTCCTACCAGTCAGAGGACAGTGGTTCGCAAAGATCTCAAGTTTGATGAGCAGAATGCCATGTAAGTTTCCCTTGAGAGGGAGCTCCAACTACAGGCTAGGGAGGAACTGTTGGTTCCTAAGGAGAAGGAGCCTCAGATTGATGCAAAGCAGCTGCATGCAGAGGTTCCAAGAGTGGAGACATCAACTCAAGCAGAGTCTTCCAAAGATGGACGAAAGCACACAAGAGAAGCTGACAGATTGTTGGAGGATGCGAGATAGAATGTGGGAGCACCATCTTCTCAGCGCAAATAGAGGAGGTCACCTCAGAGGTACACAAGATACATGGCCCTTGCTGAGGAATGTGTTGAGACCGAGCCATCTTCCTTTGAGGAAGAAGTGTAGCAGCCAATTTGGGTTGATGCTATGGTGGAGGAGTATGACTCCATAGTTCGTAACAATGTTTGGGACATGGTTCCGAGACCGAAGAACAAGTCAGTTGTGAGTTCCCGCTGGCTATACAAGGTAAAGAAAGTTATTGATGATAGTGTGGAGAAGCATAAGGCAATATCTGTTTCCCGTGGCTTTTCACAGGTCGAGGGGATTGACTATGATGAGACTTTTTCTCCTGTCGCAAGGTACTCATCTATCAGATTTATGTTGGCACTATCAGCACAGATGGGTTGGAAGATCCATCAAATGGATGTGAAGACTACATTCCTCAATGGCTAGACTGAGGAAAAGGTGTACATAGAGCAGCCGGAAGGTTTTGAGACCTTCGATCGTGAGTTGCATGTGTGCCAACTCAAGTGAGCGTTGTATGGGCTGAAGCAAGAACCTCGTGCTTGGTACACCATGATATACAACTACTTCATTGGGTTGGGATTCACAAAGAGTGAAGCGAATGTGAACCGGTACCACATCGTAGTGAAAGGTAAGCTGTTGATCATTGTACTTTATGTTGATGATCTCATATTGACTGGTGATGATCAGTTGATCGTGTCTTGCAAGGAGGACCTTGCAAGAGAATTCGAGATGAAAGACATGGGTCTCATGCATTACTTCCTTGGCATGGAAGTGTGGCAGAAGAATGGGGAGTTGTTTGTGTCTTAGGGAAAGTATGCCAATGAGATACTCAGGAGATTCCACATGGAGAAGTGTAAGCCCATGCAGACTCCTCTAGCAGGTAACTGGAGGAAGGAGGTTACTACTTCAAGAAAAGTGGTAGAGGCTACTATGTACAGGAAGATTGTGGGTTCATTGATGTACTTAATGAACACACGACCAGATTTGTTCTATGCAGTGAACCAGCTGAGTCAAGCGATGGTTCAGCCTACCAATATGTTTTGGAAGGCGGCAAAGCATGTATTGAGATACCTTAGAGGCACATCTCAATATGGATTATGGTACAGACGGAAAGAGGGAGTGAAGCTACAGGGCTTCACTGATGTAGATTGGATAGGGAGTCCATCATATCAAAAGAGCACATCAAGAGGGATTTTCAACCTTGGGTCAGCGGCAATTTCTTGGTACAATAGGAAACAGAGGTCGATTGCACTCAGCTCGGCAGAGGCAGAATACATGGTTGCAAGTCAAGCAGCATGTGAGGCCATCTGGATGCGGAAAATCCTAGTTGGTTTGTTTGATGAGAGGATGGATCCAACTGTGATCTATTGTGATAATCAAAGTTGTATCAAACTCTCTGAGAATCCAGTATTTCATGATAGATCCAAGCACATCGACATTCGGTATCATCATCTCAGAGACTGTGTAGCGAGGAGGATCATGTTGTTGCAGTATATTTCGACAAAGGAGCAAGATGCTGACATTTTGACAAAGGCATTGTCAAAGTGTAAATTTGAGTTCCATAGAGACAGGATCGGGGTGGTAGATAATCCCTTTCTTGTTGAGAGGGAGTGTTGAAATATGGCAACAAGAATATTCCAATTTAATTTGTCCTTGAATTAAATTGTGAATTAAAATCGAATTTAGTCTTAACAGCTACTTGGAAATAATTAATTAATTAATTTTAAATTAATTAGTTGGAGAAATTCAAGTTAGAAGTCTTTCTGAAGTCATGCAAGAGTTATCCCTTAAATTAAGGAGATAAGATTGAGTTATATTTGAGTTGTAATTAGTTAACTCAGTTTACTAAGTTAAGTCCAGTTAAATTAGTTCCAAATTGTTTGAGGAACTAATAGTGAGTTAACAATCAGTTGATGCATTAATGCACTCAACTAGTGCTACTCTAGTTAACTAAAGATTCCCTCATCATAAACTCATGCATGTCTATTCTGAGAAAGACCCAGTTGAGATTAATGTTCAAGGACAGTGTACTATCATTTGCATGTGTTTTCTCATGGAGAAAACTCATGCATGCAGTCAATGATTCATCCTTGAGGATTGTGTAGTTTTGAAGGCTTGTTTTTCCACTTGGTAATAGGCTAATCATCCACAAGAAACAGCGCAAGGAAATAGGATCTTGGAGGGCAAAGAGGAAGGCTAGAGAGAAGCCAAGATTTCCTGTGAGCATATGTGAGGATTGTACTGAGAGCTGGCTAGCTGTGAGAGCTAAGGCTTTGTATAATTCCTATGTATTTCCACCATGTATGATAATACAATAGTGTGGGGGTTTTATCTTAGACTTTCCCCAAAAGTATTTCCATGTGTATTGTGCCATTGATTCTTCTTCTTTTGGTTATATTGTTCATCTTGATCTTTAAGCTTCCGCAAATTGATAGTAGAAGTAGGTTATAGTATTCTGCTTTGATTTATATTGCATTATCGAGTTAATCTATCACAAATTTTCTACAATCCATGGGTTCATCGTTATTAACGGGTGCAAGATTGACGAGAGGGATATCAAGATTTGAATATGGTTGATCGATAAGATCATATGAATCACTTCCAGGAGAGAGACGTGAAAGAAAAATGAGTGCTTCATCAACAAATTGATCTTCTAATTGAAATATTGGTTTAGGTCCAACATACAGAACGTCAAAGGGAGGAGGACATGGGACAAAGATCATTACCAGCTCTTCTTCTGGAAGTTGAAATTCCTCCTTATCAAAAGGATCTTATTCGAAATATTTCCTTGACATACAGACTAAGAATCAAAACTTCTCATCCAAAAATTGCCAGTCCACATCCTCATACGGAAAGTGATAACAAAGATGAAGGAACTGATTAGAAAAATTCTCAAGAGATTCATTCAATCCCATTCTAAGTTAATCGATTTCGTCAATAGCATCCTGATATTCATATTTATCAAAAATTCGATAAGTCTCGTTAACCAAGTGATCGAAAGATGAGATAGAAGAGATGGGTAAAGAACAGCACCATTGCTCTTAACAACCATCCAATGTAAGGGTAAACAATCGTGCAATGGTTTCTTCTGAATCAACACCATTCACAAAGCAAAATTGAAAAAATTCAGTAGCATACCTAAGAAAGGTTGTTGTACCTTTGCCATAAAATTTAAATTGTGACAAGTTATGAAAAAAGTCCACGGGGTTGAAATATATAAATCTTGTGTAAAACACCTCAAGATTATGATTTGGGATGAAGCCATTAAAGGTAAAAGATTAAAATATACCCCAAAGGCTTGGCTTGTTATTTGGCTCTCCTTCTAGCATCAAAAATGCTAACAGTGCTGGATTCTGCCAACATTGTAACGGGATATCCCTGATGTGCAGTCCCAATTAAACCTTACACTATTTGGTGTAGGAGTCCCATCTAGTCATACCGCCCAACCATCATTGCAATGGTTTTACAAGAAGTGCCTTGTTTACAATAGGACATAAGAGAGTAAAATGCCTCTTTGCGGTAGCAAAAATGTGAGCTTTGTGACACGCTCGATGTAAGGTGTATGAAGGGAAATTCCACAGATGGTGAGGAAAATGAGACACCAGTTAGAAAAGTAATATTACTATCCTAAAGGGGGACCCGGGAATAAAAGAGAGACTTATTGAGTACCTGCAGATTATTCCACATGATAAACAAAAATTGCTAAAGCTTAATAGCTTCCATTCAATAACAACTATAACTAAGCAACGAAATAGTTCATTAACCTAAATAAAGCAACATATATCGTACACATAATGATAATAGTTTAACTATATACACGATAGATGTATGAAGGAATGTTGACTGATTAAGATTGTGATAATAAGTGAGAGATCCCAAGTACACTATTACATGAGTGAAACATTGTATCCAATAGTGGAACACGAAGCCACAACTTGCTTCTCTAAAGAATAATCTATCTCCTATGTAGTACAAGAGAAACCAAGGCTAAGCCTCCCAAAAAGCCTTTTGCTTGAGTTATGAGGATCTATTTATAACAAATACAATGACTCTTGAGCTTCTCATGACTCTTTGACTTATATGACTATTCATATTCTAAAATGACTCATTACATTCCAATGTGTGGTCATTCATATTCCACTTGTGTCCCTTGGACTTCATTACATAACATTTATTACATAAGACAATTTACACATGAGACAGTGGCCTAATAAGACAAAACTGCTAAAAGAAAAAACTCATCAAATGGATAGATCATGTGCTTCTTCATGGAGTTCATTTGTGATATAAGTGTTCCATGGTTTGAACTCCTTTGTGATGGATTCGATCTAGTCTGGCAAGTATCCTTTGTATCACTCCCTTACCTCTAATGCCTCTAATAGTATGTTCTTGGAGCTCGACTGGACATTATTCCATAGCCATGAAAGCTTCATGTGCACTTTGACTGGTGAAAAGGCATACTGTTGAATAACATCTTTAGTCACTTCCAAGCCTTCTTATTCTGTTACCTACTTGATTTGTTCAATGTAATCTCTGATCTCCTGAAAGACAACCTCCTTGCCTCTGATTACTTCAAGGGATCTGATACCAGGCATATCATGCTTCTTTGTAAGAGACTCAAAACCATTATGCAGTCAGTTATATGCATTCATAGCGTTAACCGAATGTGCTCCAAAATGTTAGTATTTTTGTAGGTGGAGTCTCAATTGCATGCTATCTATTTCTGCAGAGAGATTATCCTTATTTTCCAAATGTTGGGAATTTGGGCATTTGGTAGTCCACTCCTGCATCTCGTCAACTTCTCTAGTTGCTATCTTCAAGAGTTTCACCACTTCCTGTGCATTATTTTGAATGCCAATGAGAGGAGCCATGACCTGTTGTATAAGTATCATGTCATTGTATAGTTGTGTCATAGTATCCTCCATTGGTCCCAATTCATCTAGCATGGTTGACTTCCATTCTGCGGTATTGGAGTTCTTTGATAACAGTTTTTAATTCTCTGCTAAAATATGCTCTACTTGTTGCTTCATCATAGCAAGTTCTCTTCTCAGCTTGGCATTCTCATTTAGCAAATACTCTAAGTATCTTCTACCATTGTAGAAAATGCAACATTCTCTGCCATAACTTCCCTCTAATTTCTTCTAGCATTGGAGGAGGTCACCTTTTCTATCCCTATTAATACTGGGTTCTGAGGATCATTAGGAAAGTACCTATGCCTTTGTTGCACGGCCCTCTTCTTTAACTACTAAAATGTTACACTGCAAACATTTGTGACTCTATCTATTGGTGGAGGTGTAATCCTGATCTCTCTGAATGGAATATGTCCTCCTGTGAGTGATTTTTCACCTGGAGTATTGGGTTCATCATCCATGGGATGGATGGTGTCTTCTTCCTCATACTTCTCCTCCTCTATTTCATGAGTCAATATTTCTTCTTCCAACCTTTGTGTCACTTCCTCCTCTTGAGACTGTCTTTGTTGTTCTTCCTCTATTTGTCTCATTTCTTCTTCTTCTACCAATTGATTATCAAGAAACTCATCCTACTTCATGCTCTCGTCTTCTTCTCCTTATTCTTCTTCTCCTTCTCTCCTCTTTAGTTTTGTTTGTGTATATTATGTGTTTAAAGGATTGGATTTCCATTTTCTATTGCTCTCACCTTATGAGTACCCGATCCTTTTCCTAGGAGCTAAGTTCTTTACTTGAGGTGTTGTTTCCTCCTCTTCATGTTCATGCTCCTACAAGTCTTGAGCTAGTGCATCATGAGGTGAACTAGTGTCCATTGCTGGATGTGTCTTCATTCTGGAAATGTACAAATTCCTTTATATTTTCATCCTCTAGTTAGCATAATTATGAATACCTTGTATTATGCTTGATCCTTTCACAATTCTTCCTGAAAATTTGCCTAGGATCATATGCATGGAAATATTTGGTGGAAAAGTGTAGGAAAATCAACTCTTAAGTTTCATATGCCAATGTCCTCTGACTCTTTAATTCATATAATCTTTTCCTTAATGGAAATATGGTCCAAGGGGCTCTCTTCCCTCTGCAAAGGGTTCCTAATAGTCCCTTGTCTAGTTGATTTCCACCACCTGCATGGCCACCTTGTTTGTCACACATTGCGGCATAAGATGAGGCATTTTTTGACATCTGAAGCATCTAATGTTAGTTCCCTCAGGAGTTGCAAGCCATTCTGAAATATCTTGAAGAGACTCCTTCACTTTATCTATCATGCATGGTGGATCAATCTCGGATATCAGGTGAAATATGGCCACAAAGAAGTGTTTGTCCAATCTATTGTATGCGCCTCTAAAGCTTCCTTTTAATAGCACCCTGCAGTGGACATAAATTGGGAACTTTTCTTTAGGAGTCCAGTTCCAATACAACTTCTGGAATTCATATCATGCACAGATATCGTTCAAGAGATATGCAGACATGTAAAATTATGGAGCTTGATTTGCATGCAAATATGCTTTGACTTGCCCCGCCTGCTGCGGAAACTCAAATGATAATATATCCACCCAATTAAAATATTTTCCATGGTTCACCACTAGATTGAGCATATATATCTAGTTCTCTTGGAATACCTCAGTGTTCTTGTGCCCAAACATCTAAAAATACATAGCTATCAAATACTGATATACATCTCTTAAGATCTTTGTCAGATAAATTGTTGTTGGGCGATGGCGGAACTTGGTGGGTTCTCAACACCATTGCTTGATAACATCGGTCATGTCGAGGTTAGCCCATGTTTTGTAAAATAAATCATTTTCATATTCATTGGGCTTGAGAATCTTATAATATGTTTGCATATCCTCACCATAATAGGTGGTGAGGTGTCTGCCACTTTCACTGCGTAGCACAAGGTGTGAGTCATCCATATGTGTAATTATCCATTCAATAACTTCAGCACATGGCATGATCAGGTATCTGCATGCGATCCTATGTATCTTGGACTTCTTGATGTTTATATATGCATGCACATATTCTAATTCCTCAGGGTATGTCTCCTGAATGAACGTGTTGTAGATCTTGCTCTAGGTAACCTCTGTCGTCTTGTCAATAAAACACTGAGTGTCTTCATATATAGGAATATTAGACTTTATAACTTCCAGCGGCTTATCAGTGCTTGCTCCTGAGAGTTCTTTAAAAGACACTTTGTACAACGTCATGTGCCTAACAAATTAAAACACAATAGTAACACTTGTAGCACAGACACTTGTTGGTGGCAGCACATTCATAGCGACGAGACCAGCTTAAAACCACTAAATATGCAGCAATATTTGTAAATCGTGTTCAAATATTCACCACGAATGATAGAGCATAAAAAATTATGAACGACAGCCAAAAATAACTTGCATGCAAGCAAAAATACATATGCAAACTAGGAGGGTGCACTCTTGAATCGCGAAGAGACATGCATGGTCATTCGAGGCTCAATAGTGCGCTAGTGCACTCAAGAAAGAGGAAAACACCATCCGGGGTGTATTATAGCACCATGAAGGGTCGATGGAATGACAAAAGATGGCTTTAGGTCTTCGCTATGCACCCATGCACCCTAGGAGACAAGGAGGGCACATTTTCGCACTCTGAACTGACAAAGGATGAGGAAAAGGGATCTTCAGGTCTTCAAGGTGCGTCTATGCTCTCAAGAAAAAGCAGGGTGCATTGTCACATGTTGAAGGGATGAATTATGAAGCTTCGTGACTTCGTGATATGCCCATGCACCTTAAGGAAAAGAGGCACATCATAGCACTCTGAAGGGTCTAAGGGAAAAGCTTCATGCCTTCGTGAAGTGCTCATTCGCCTAGGAAGAAAACCGAGTTGAACAGGTCGTAGTTTTCGAGATTGAAGGAGCTTCGTACTTAAGGAGTGCTCTCTACCTGAAAAGTGTTAATTTATGCAACCAGGGTCAAATTCCACTCTGAACCTCATTTGGACAAGGAGAATTTGGTTTTTGAATTTATTACCCTCACATGTACATTTGGACAGGTTGGCTTCAACATCAAGTGGACCCTAATGGAAGCCTATAAATACAAGAGACCTTAAGTTCATTTGTACATCAACATCAAGCATTCTCTCCTCTTCTTCTATTGTTTGGCTTGCACAAGTCTAACAGAGGAAGTTTTGTGGAAGGTCTGAAATTACAGGTCTAAGGCTCACACGTGTCTAGGGTTTTTGTTTTCCAGTCACACGCTCGTCAGAAGACATATTTAACTGCAGTCGCTTACTCGCAGGGCTTCATAGAGCGAATGGGAAGTCGCAGTGGCTTGCATAACAGCCTAAAGGAAACCACTAGGGCTCAGAGATAGTTTTGGGAGGACTAGACCCCATTTTTTCACTTTCCACACTTACAAGAGAAGTTGGGCAATCATAACCGCTCGCATACACTACCTTAGGGAGCGACTAGGTTCTAAGCTTGGGTTTCACAGTCAGGTGCCATAGTTGCTTGCTTACAGTGTCTTAGGGAGCGATCAGGAAGACACGGTGGCTCGCAGATTATCTTCGTGAGCGTGACTAGGGTCTTGAGCTAGGGTTTGACAGTTGACCGCAGTTAATCGTAGATGTCTGAAGGCTGGAACTTTTCTCTCTGTTGTACAGTAGTTTTGAAAGTCTGTCTCTAATTTTTATTAGGTAAATATTTACTATATGATTATGTATTGGGCTCATTGTACTCTCTACTGAAACATTTTATGAAAATCTAATAAGAAGAATATTTGAAAATATTTTCCCCCATAGTGGGGTTTTCCTTTGGTCTTTGACCAATATGGTGTCTCTTGTGGTTGTGATATTGTCTCCTTTTTCATTGCAAAAAATTTTCTATCTTCAATTATTGCTTATGATTAGAAATATTGTTAATAATTATATGCATTGCTAAATGAAGAATTAATTTGGGCTGAAGTAATTGAAACAACATAGAACATTCTGAAAAATTAACATGGTATCAGAGCTAAGGTGAAGGACAAGCCCAAAAGGAGACAAGCATTGAAGAAAACATATTTGGAAAGTTTAAAGGTTCGATCTAGTCAAAGACACGATGACTTCCTTCTTCAAAAGTGATGAGAAGTTGGGTGACTCATCCAATTTTGTTGCATGGAAAGCCAGGTTGGAGACCATAGCTGATAACAATGATGTTTTGGGCTTTATTCAAGGAAGAGTACCAAAGCCTCCTGAGAATTCTTCTGATAGTGCCAAAAACAATCATTATAAAGGTGAGTTAAAGAAAAGAAAATTATAGTTGATGGTTTACAAGATAATTTAGTCGCATATGTTGGAAACTTGAGAAGGTCTAAAGACATGTATGATAAGATAGTTGGCATGTATGAAGTCAACAATTTGAATGAAATTATCTCCTTGAAATATCAACTCAAAGACACCAATATGAACAAAGGAGAGTTTGTGCAATCCTACATAATGAGGATATCTCATCTTAGAGATCAATTGCAAAGAGTTGGAGAATATATGCCTAACAGGGAATTGGTGATCATGAATCTAAGAGGTATCCCTCCCATTTTGGAACCCTTCATTACTTCCATAAGCAGCAGCAATGTTCTCCCATTATTTGATGAAAATAATGGAAATATTACACAAGAAGAATCAAGGATGATATCAAGAGGAAGGATTCAAAAACATGAAGAAGGAGAGCCTGCTACATATATCACTCATGACAAAAGGAAGAAGAAAGGAAAAGAAGGTCCATCAAGAAATCCTCCTCCTCAAAATGCAAAAAGAAAGGATGATAGAACATCGTCTCATATTGAATGATATAATTGTCACAAGAAGGGTCATTATGCACAAGATTGTCCCGAGAAGAACAAAGGGTCGTGTTACAACACTAGAAGAAACAAAAACAAGTTCAATAATCAAAGGAGAAAATATGATAGAATAAATAACTTCAATAAAATATATGAAATTATACGAAGATATACCTCAAGCGACCATGAAGAAGATCGTTGTCCTAAAAATAATTCAAGTTTTCCTAGATATGAAAGTAATTCTATAAATCAAACTAAGTACATTCTTATTTCTACACTTAGTTCTTCTCCTCGAGATTCATGGGATAGTTGGTTGGTCTATAGTGGGGCCACTCATCATTTATCTGGATATAAAGAAGTTCTCTCTAATATAGTAGAGAAGGAGACCAATCTGAAGATTATTCTTGGAGACAACTCTACTCATCCCGTAAGAGGTTTTGGGTCTGTCAAATTTCATTTGAATTCTGGGGAATCAGTTTTGTTGTATGATGTTATCATTATGTAAAAGTATTAAAGAAGAATTTGGTATCTATATCCTCTTTGGAAGATAAAGGGATGAAGGTTTCCTTCATCAAGGATAAAGTTTTGAGTTGGTCCATTGGTTCACCTATGAGAGATGCATTCACATTAGGATCAAGATCTGAAGGACTCTATAGAGTCACTGGAAGACCACTTCTAGCATTGGTTCATAATACTAATCACCTAAGCGAATTATGGCACTGAAGAATAGCTCATCTACATTATGATGCTCTTTCGAAATTAAGGAAATTGGTCTCTGGTATTCCCACTATTCAAGCCCATCATGATGGAGTATATCTAGGTTGTGCGAGTGGAAAGAAGATTAGGGGACCATTCCCCTCTAACGAGAACAAGACAATTGACATACTCCATCTCATCCATTCTTATATATGTGGTATAACTCCAATGTAGTCTATTGGTGGCCATCTCTACTATATCACCTTCATTGATGACTTGTCTAGAAAGACATGGATATATTTTTTGAAGCACAAGGATGAAGCCTTTGAAATGTTTAAAGAATTTAAAGCTTTGATCGAAAATAAAACAGGGAAGAGAATCAAAATATTCAGGTCTAACAAAGGTGGGGAATACATGTCAAATGAATTCATAGAGTTTTTCAAGAAAGAAGGAATCACTTTTTCCATATACTCCCAAAAAAAATGATTAGCAGAAAGAAAGAGCAAGTCTATATTAGAAGTTGCCTATGCCATGCTCCATGATCAAAAGTTTCGAGTTCCTTTGGGGAGAGGCAATGGATATTGTCGTATATGTTCAAAACAAGGTGCCTCATCAAGCACTGGAAAACAACACCCCCAAAGAAGTGTTCTCAGGTGTCAAGCCTGACATAAGCCATCTCTGTATATTTGGATGCCACGTATATTTTCATGTGTCGAATGACAAAAGGAACAAATTGGTGGCAACTGAAAGGAAAGGTATGTTTGTGGGTTATTGTGAAAATTATATATCTTATAGAATATATTCATGGTCAATGGAAGGTTGAAATTAGTAGGGATGTCACATTCGATGAATATGTTTCTCTTGGAAAATAAAAATATCTTCCTCCACCTCCTCCCAAAAAGAGGAATGATGATAGGGATATTCTAGATGGTCCTTTTGTGCCCGAGTCTGAGAATGATATTGTTGATGATCCCATGGAGCCTATGGATCCCTTAGATCCTCCTCCAAGTGATCCTCCTACTAGGAAGAGACCACTTTGGCTCCATGACACTCAACAGTTTGTTGAGATACATGTTCTCATTCGAATAAGTCGTAAAAGAACAAGTTTGGAAAGATTCTATGGCTGAGAAATATGAATCGATTATAAAGAATGATGTATGGGATGTTTTGTCGAGACCAAAGGGGAGATCTTTGGTGACTTCCAAGTGGCTATTCAAGATCAAGCATGGAGCTTATGGTAGCATCGAGAAATACAAGGAAAGGTTCATGGCTCGAGGATTCTCACAAAAAGAGGGAGGGGATTATGATGGTATATTTGCACCTGTGGATTGATACCCAACCATTCGTTCGATAATATCCCTTGTCATAAGTCAAGGATGGACTCTTCATTAGATGGACGTAGATACTGCATTCCTCCATGGCATGTTACAAGAAGAAGTGTATGTTGAGCAGCCACAAGGATTTGAAGTAGAGGATCGAAAGACACATGTTTGCAGATTAAAGAAGGCATTGTATGGTTTAAAGCAATCCCCCATAGCATGGTATGTCCTCATAGACAGCTATCTGGTGAAGCTAGGATTCACAAGAATCAATGTCTATCCCAACCTATCCTTCAAAGTAGTCCAAGGTATGTTGTTGATATTGGTTTTATATGTTAACTATTTATTCTTGATAGGTATTTAGCCTTTTATAATTAGTGCAAGATGGAGATAGCCTCTAAATTCGAGACGAAGGACCTTGGACTCATGCACTACATTCTAGGTCTTGAGGTGTGGCAAAGACCCGATGAGATTCTCCTTTCATAAGTAAAATATGTTGTGAAGTTGTTAGAGAGATTTGGAATGACAGAATGCAAGTCCATGGCCACACTGATGGAAATGAACTTCAAGAAGTTATGTGGAGAAGTTGCGGGACCCGATTTGGAAAATCCATCTGAGTATAGATAGTTTATTAGGGCTATGATGTTCCTAGTGAACACTCATCTAGACATATGTTATGCGGTGAACACACTGAGTCAATTCGTGACCGAGCCTCTCCATGCACATCAGATCGCTACCAAACACATCTTGAGATCTTTGCATGGGACGATCACACTTGGTCTGAGATACTCTTCCAGAGATGTTCGACTTCATGGATACATCGATGTTGACTATGCTGAAAATGTTATCGACGGGAAGAACACGTCTGGATGTTGATGTAGTCCTGGATATGCCATGATATCCTAGATGAGAGGGAAGCATAATTTTGTAGCATTAAGTACCACCGAGGTAGAGTATATTGTTGCTAGCATGGCTAGTTGTGAAGAAATTTGGTTAAGGAAGCTATTTGAGCAGGTCCTAGATACTACAGTGATATATTGTGACAACAAGAGTGGGATTCATCTGGTAGAGAATCTCTTGTTTCATGACAAGTCCAAGCACATAGAGATCAGATATCACTTCATTCGGGACATGGTGCAGAGAGGACCCATTAGACTCTATCACATACCGAAAGATGATCAAATTGCAGATATTCTCACCAAGGTTTTTCCGAAGGGGAAGTTATTGGTCTTCATAGAATAGCTTGGACTAATGGATGTGACCACTCTCGATAAGCAGTAGAGTTGATCAAGGATAGTGAGCTAGATCTTCCCCCCTGTTGAGCTCCCAAGGTGAGGAATTGAGATAGAGAGCTCCTGGAATTGAGGGATCTCTGGACAATAGGGTATTACCCCTATTTTTTACCCAAAGGGTTGGATATGTTTCTCCCCTATATACTCATATGGTTGGAGATGTTGCTACCCTACCTGGTCTATGCAAAGTATAGCCCAGTTGGCATCATACCCACAAGCCAAGCTTGTTGGGAATATCGCTCCTTATTTGGCCAATGGGTTGAGATTGTACTCAGGGAGTACAACCCAAGTTTATAATGATGCAGGTGTTCTACCTCGTGACTCTTGAGGGTCATTGATGGGAAAATAGGTAAACAATAAGATTGGGTTGTTATTTTCTCCTCTTTGTGGTTCCGGGTTGAGAATGAGCTCCTCGATGTGATTCCAGGGTTGAGATGTGCTCCCCTATGTATTTGGATATCCTATTGCTCAACATGGGGTTGAGATATGTGACTCCCCCATGAGATAGAGGTTGGAAGCTAATGCTCCCAAATTCTTCTTCTTTTAGATTCGAGAATGTTTCAGCAGATATAGTTGAGCACAGCATGACAGGATGATATTCGCAGGTGGAATTCTTCCTAGTTGAGAGCATGTTAATTTATGCAACTAGGGTCAAATTCCACTTTGTATAGATCATTTCATGGAGATGATTGTTGCATTGAATTCCTCTTATCAAGAGGACAAAAATTAACCTAAATATCACCTCATTTGGACAAGCAGAAGTTGGTTTTTGAATTTATGAACCCTCGCATGTATGTTTGGATAGGTCAACCTCAACATCAAGTGGACCCTCATGTAAGCCTATAAATACAAGATACCTCGAGATCATTCGCACATCAAAATCAAGAATTGTCTCCTCTTCTTCTATTGTTTGGTTCACACAAGTCTGATGGAGGAAGTTTCACACAAGGTCTGAAATTACAGGTATGAGGCTCACACGTGTCTAGGGTTTTTGTTTTCCAGTCATACACTCTTCACAGGACAAATTTGACTGCAGTAATTTTCTCGCAGTGCTTCAGAGAGCCACTGGGAAGCCGTAGTCGCTCTCACAACATCCTGAATGAAACGACCGAGGCAAAGGGACAGTTTTGGGAGGACTAGACCCTAGTCGCTCGCTTTCCATGCTTCAGGGAACAACCGGATAGTCATAAATGCTCGCATACAGTGCCTTAGGGAGCAACTAGGTTCTAAGGTAGGGTTTCACAGTCAAGGTGTCATAATCACTTGCTTACAGTGTCTTAGAGAACACTCGAGAAGACACAGTTGCTCGCAGATTATCTTCATGAGTGCGACTAGAGTTCTAAGCTAAGGTTTGGCAGTTGATCGCAAATGTCTGAAGGCTAGAAGGTCTCTCTCTACTATATAGTAATTATGAAAGTCTGCCTCTAATTTGTATTGGGTAAATATTTACTGGATGATTATTTATTGGGATCATTGTACTCTCTGTTGAAACATTTTATGACAATCTAATAAGAAGAAGATTTGAAAGGGTTTTCCCCCATAGTGGGATTTTTCCCTAGTCTTTGACCAATATAGTGTCTCTTGTGGTTGTGTTATTGTCTCCTTTATCATTGCATATTGTTCTATCTTCAATTATTGTTTATGATTAGAAACATTTTTAATAATTGGATGCCTTTCTAAATGAAGAATTGATTTAGGCTGAAGTAATGGAAACAACATAGAACAACCTAAAAAATTAACAAAAAGAGCCTAGAAACAAGTATAGAAAGAACAATTTGATGCTTAGATAGGAGAAGAATGATCTGCAAGGCTATATAAGTTGTTGTCACATGCATGGTGGAAGATGAAGAGTTTTAGGAATGTGAAAGGTTTCTTGCATGTGAAGGTAAATAAACACTTGCAAGATGAAGATCCAGCTAAAATGCTGGCAAACACACTGCAAAACAAGAAATCAATAGTAAACAAAGAAATATTTAACAATGAAATGATAAAAGGCAGTAAATATTTGAGCATGCAAACTTACTTACTGCATTGGTTGATGAAGGACTTGAAGATTCCCAGTTGTGCACTCAGATGAAATGATGATGAAGGAATGATTAGATGATTTTATTTAAAGAGATCAACATGCAAATTTAACTCATGCATGAGTATCACTTGTCATCAGATGAAAGGATTAGTTAAGAAGGAGTTAAGGAAATTCTTATTTTCTATGAGTGCACCCTCGTGCAACAAGTTGGATCATGCATGCATCTGGATAGGGTGCAAGTCTTCGTCACAAAGGAGTGCGCCCAGGTAGGGCACACTTTCTCAACCTACATTAGGGGAATTTTTAGGTCTAAAATGGGCCTCCTAAAGAAATAATAAAATAATAGCTAAACCAATAAAATAATATTTATGAATTTGCAATTCACTTTTTGCACCACAATTCATGTAACCATGGTTAAATTCAATTGAAAAGTTGTACCAAAATAAAATTAATAAAAAAATTATATTGATGTGACTATAAATAAGAAGGATCTTTTCAAGAAAAATTCATTATTATTGAACAAGTAATGCATTTGTTCTTTGTACTTAAATAACTTAAAATAAATTATCAATATAAATTCATAAATTCTTAGTTATATAATATATTATTAATTAAAATTTCTATTATTTAAATTATACAATGAAATTATATAATAACATGCAATTAACATACTGTATAAAAATCAAATAATATAATATAATAAATGTAATATATTCTCTCACTCATTTAAAAATAAATAAATAAAATAAAAAGTAAAAATTAATGCAAAATATATATGAAAGTCAATATTATCGATTTTTTAAGATAAACATCACAACCCAACCCGCATATTATTTTATAATTTCATGTTAAATATAAGCAGATTTGTAGGACCAATAATTATATTCACTTTCTAATTATTAAATATTTTAATAAAATTATTATTATAATGAACATAATAAAAAATTAGTATTTTCTACTTTGGAAAACATTATAATTTTTTTATAATCCTCACCACATTGATTTTTCTAAAAATGTTATAATAACATAATTTTACATATTATTCAATAACTTGAAATGAAGCACAATTTGTAAGATCAATTTATTAAAAACACCATAAATCATATAAAACTAATATACCTTTTTTGTTTAATTTTAATATGTTTGTATTGTTATTAATATTATTCATAGAATTGATTTATCCTAAAATTACAAGATTATATTTATTTTTATTTTTTTTCATATGTATAATATATGTGTATAAATATTAACTCAGAATTAATTTGAAATTGTAATATTAAATGAAATGAGATGAATATATAATTTAAAAATAAATATATGAAAATATATAAATATAATATTTATTGAAAAATGTGTAAAGACATGAATATTGTATTGGGATATGCATTGTTTCTTTCAAAAAATGTGAAATGACAATACTAATATTTTATTTTAAAAGTGTGAAATGACCTTTATTATGAGTACTTTATTTTATGACTTTAAAAGTACTTAAAGCATTACCATGGTTAACCATGAGTTTTTATCCACCATTGAGAATGTTACAAGTAAGTTTTTTTATCTCAAGCAATGCCACCTCAACCATTGGGGATGATGGCATCCTCTAAAATATTATTGGTTCTCATAAAGTGAATTTTGATTGTACATTTTTCTTAGGAGACCCATGTTACACCTCAAAATTCCCCTAATGAAGGAGTGCGCCCTAGTATACTGCACTTTCAAAGTATGAAGAAAGTGCACTCAAGAAAGTGAAAGTCTTTGTCAACTCAAAGTGAGATTTTGTTTTTGTGAGAGATTTTCTTCCTTTTTGCTTGTTTTTTCTATTTTTTTTTGTTTTTTTAGTGTGTGCATGGCTAGAAGGCAAGTTTCTAAGTCAAGAAAGACGGTGACTTCACTTAACCACAACTTATTAACTCAAACACTTCTAATGGTTAAGTGACAAGTGCCATGAGTGGCACTTGTCATCTGATGAAAGGATCAGTTAAAAAGGAGTTAAGGCAATTCCTATTTTCTAGGAGTTCACCTACATGCAACAAATTAGATCAAGCATGCATCTGGATCGGGCGCAAATCTTCGTCACGGAGGATTGCGCCCAGGTAGGGCGCACTTACTTAGCCTGAAGGAGTGTGCCCTAGTAGGCCGCACTTTCAAAGCATGAAGAAAGTGCGCTCAAGAAAGTGCAAGCCTTGGTCAACTCAAAGTGAGATTTTTCTTTTGTGAGAGATTTTCTTGCTTTTTGCTTGTTTTTTCTTGCTTTTTGCTTCTTCTTTTTCTTGCTTTTTTCTTGTTTTTCCCGCTTTTTGTGATTTTTTGGTGTGTGCATGGATAAAAGGCAAGTTTCTAAGTCAATAAAGACTGTGAGTTCACCTAACCACAACTTACCAACTCAAACACTTCTAATGGTTAAGTGACTACGTTTGAGACACGTTGACTTAGGAGGATGTGACACTAGGAGAAAACTCTCAAATAATAGATCAAACCACATGATGATGCATGCGGACTTGAAACGAAAGTTAGCATAGGCTCCAAAATTGACATAAGCAAAAAATTTGGAGGGTTCTTGTCGCAGAGACAACATCTCCTTCAATGTTTTTTTGTTAATGAGGGTATTTTCCTTTTGTTTTTGTTGGCACCCTTTTGTGATAAATGATTGCATCAGAAGATTGTCGAACTTAAAGGAGTTTTTGGCATTGTTCTCTCATTGTATTATTGGTCAAAGAAGAGAACTTTATTTGAGGCTATATTTACCTTTTTGAAATAACCTTAGAAGATATCTTATGCATAGCATTGTGGAGCCCATATTGGGTTTTTACTCACTGATTTATTCCCAAAAAAATTGGTGGATGATTTGAGGCTTTCCACTGGTGGAAACATTCTTGCTTTGTGACCATTCAACCAAGGTTTCCAATCTTTTCCCATTAATGTAAATGTTTTAAGCCATTTCCTTATTTTTAAAGCTTTCCTAGGGTTTAAGGGCTCGCTCAAGGCCAATGTCTCTTCTCTAGGGTTTTCCTAAGGTTTAAAACCCTAAATCCATAAGTCTTTAATCCTTCCTTTGTAAGAAGCTTGCAACCACTTTTACAAATTTATTCGAAGAAGCTAGCATCTATCTTCCACTTCGTATAGAAGTAAATTGTGAATAGCCTACAAAATAATCTCATCATTGAAAACCCATGGACTCATATTAACATGGAAAATTTTAGGGGCTAATATTCGTAGGTGGGCTAATTTTCCATGGTTTTTCCAAAAAAAAGATGCCAATTTCCATTTTTTCTAAAAATAATTCACCCAAGTTTTATAATATAAAATTATTTTACCTTAAATATCACCAAAATTATATAGAGAGTATATATAAAAACATAATAAATTTGAATGTTTTTACAAAGATATCACCAAATATTTTATAGTTTTCATATTAGAGACTAGCAAGATTCGCTAAGGTTTCTAAACTTTAAGATAAATTTCCATCCTTAAAATTTTCCCTGCGAGTCATATATGTATTTACATAATTAAATAGGATTGATTATGATATTTGGGCAAAGCATATACACTTCTTCAAAACAAGGGTTTATGGATGAATCCAATAGAAACCATTTTCCCCAATATTCAAGGTATGAGATTGTCAATGTTGCATTTCAACATGTTTGGATCAAGTTCATGGGTTCATCTTCCAAGATATTATATGTACGATCATTTTACGCATGCATCAATTAAAAGAATAAATGATATTTGCTATGAAGCTTTTATAAATTCATTATTGAGCTCGCCACATTTAGATAAGGGTTTGTGGTTTTATAATGGATTCTTTGATTTATTATGATGTGATGCATGACTCAAAAATTAGAGTTAGTTCATAGTGACATTTTTGGTATATGAATAGTTGTTTATGAGGAAGACCAAAGTGCCTCCTCATCTTCTTTGATGAATTTTACCCACAAATATGCAAGATCTATATTATTTTTTTAATGACGATTCTACCAACGATTCTTATTGTATTTTTGTGGATCACTTCTTTCCACATTATGATATTGGTCCTTTTTCAAGAAGAGAAAGTGCTTCATCACCTCCTTTGATGGAGTATATACTTAAATATGTGAGATATATCCTTTTATTTTATTTTTAGATTATTTTACCAACATTATTTCTTCTTTCGACATCATGATGTTAGTCCTTTCTATGTACTATTTTCAAAAACTTTATTTTTAATGATAGTGCCGGTTGGTCCCTTAGTTGCGGAAACTTATTCGTAAGGAAGATAAGGTGTTCAAAGGAGGTTATATGGCATGTGTTCACCATTGATGAAAAAATTATAATGTAATACCTTCTCTCCAAGGCCTCTTATTTAGATTAAAGTGAAATGTTGCAAATTGGGTATACCATATTTTGTCCTGGGTATCCATAAACCCACTCACCTATGTATCTTGTCCAAATCCAACCTATATCCAATCTAGGGAGCATACACCCACACATTATTGTACTTCGTGTCTCTCAAATGTATCCAGTGTAACATCCCAACATTTAATCCCCCACAAATATTGTAATTGCATTACGTTAATGATGCTTGTATGGGCAGGTAAGTGTAAAATGGAAAAAGACCCGAAATAATTGTGTTGATGCATAGGTAAAGCCTTGATATGGACCATAAGAAGCCATGAGGAGGAGGGAAGCCAACAAAAAAGGTTATAGGAAATTAATCCTTGGCAAGAATTATTTGGTTGAGCCAAATCTAATATTACCTACATTCCCCAATAAAATATCTAATGGGAAGGTATAGTAATAAATGTGAGAAGTTATGAAAAGAGTGGGGCAGTGGTACCAAACTGATCAAAATTATGGGCTACATACCCTCTTTTCTGAAGAATTCTGATTTCTTATGTAACCCGTCAAGGAAGGAAAATCAAGGAAGAAGAAAAAAGAAAAGAACATTGATGCATAGGGCAGAGAGAAATGAAAAGCAGAAGAGTTCAAAGAAGCATATCAGAGTGACAAGAGGAGGTTTTTGTGTTAACCAAAAAAAATCATTTGTGTGATTGAGTCTACCTAGTTGGAAGTGAGGTCAGTGTTTAAGTATTCAACCTATGTTAAAGGGCCAATTGTATTTCTAAGGAATGTTTGTGTTATGCACGACAAAACCAAAGAACTATTAGTTGAGTGAAGGAATTCCTTCATGTTGTGTAGGGCCTGTAGGGCCAATTGCTAGAAACTTGTTACACCTATGCACGAGAAGCACAAAATGGAAGCACCAAGAAGGGCTCCCTTTGTGATGTGCGGACCCATGGTGGCCCTAGTATGAATGAGAGAATGCCCTGGATCAATCAGTTGAGAGATCTCATACTGACTTTTGTGTTGATAAATGAGAGTAGCCTTCATCCTTACACCAATAATAACCTGGGAGACAATTTCCTTTTCAATGCTTGTTGTACATGGCAATTGAGAAACCACTCATAACAATTGGGAAGACATTGGGCTTGGTGTGATCTTAAGAGAACTAATGAGCTTGATTAGATGAAGGAGAATGGCCTTCATGACTCCACACTATAATTATGAGTTATAATTACCTCTATGGTTTCATGGTATGGTTCAAGAGTGGCCAACTACAAGAAATATTGTAGTGTAGTTGAGCCTATGGTGGGGTGGAACATGGCTCACCCTTCATCATTTGCAAACAGGTAATGAACTAGATCAAATAAGTACCCATGCCGACTACATCCCTGCAATGTAAACCATGTTAATAGGAAAGAAAATATGATTGATGAAAGGTGTTATGTTTATGTGTTTGTCTCTCAAATGGATCATATGGCCGATGTAATGCATGTTTGTGATGAATGTTAATTGATTTGGTTGTAATGGTTGCACAATATTCATATGCCCATTAATCAACAGTTAATGTGCTCATCTTATGTTTTTCATGTTTATGGACAAGAATTAACTGGTTCGCCTTAAGTGTGGGACCAAAAGAATTTTAGTCCTAATTATAGCTAATGTCTGTGATATGTTATTAGACAAGCTAGAGAATCTTTAGGCTTGTTGAAGTGATCAAATGTGTATGATATGGGCTTTGAGATAAGAATATAATCCTTGACCTCTCAATGGAAAATTTCAAGGAAAGGGTCTTCTGAAAACATCTACTAAAAAGTATTAAAGAATTCATTGAACAACCCTAGAGCTAATGGAATGTTGTTGAAGAAACTAAAGGAAAGGCTTGAAATATGGAAATGAGATGGAGTATGGATACCTTCAAGGTTAGCAAGGACCTTGCAGTTTTAGAAGTCCCTTGGGAAACCCCTTGTCCTATAAGAACCTCTTTAGTGTTGGGGATAAACTGGGGAAATCACAACATTATTGAAGTTCAATAAGGGCCTAGCATGGCATGTCCATGGAACTGATGTGGCATTAACATGGCACTAGCATGGATATGACATAACACTAACGTGGAATTGGTGTGGCATGTCCATGTAGTATGAAACATGGCATAAAGTATGTCCTTGATGACATGGCATGACAATGTGGCATGATGAAATGGATCAAAATGTACAACAACACTATGGTGGAAATTAGGTGGCAACAGAGTTTAGACGTGATGTGGACTATCAGATGTTGAGATATCAATAAATCTATGTCGGTTATACCTTTAACTTCTTCCTAACGGCTGGGTTATCAACCTATTGGGTGTCAGTGCATCAAGACGTTAACTATCAAACATTAGGTGAAAGAGTGCATTATCACAAGGGGCCAGGGAGGTCAGTGGCCCAATAGACAGAAGGGGGAGGTGACGAAATATGGATTTCATCAAACAACAATGTATTATCGACTCAAGAAAATTCCAACGTGATGAGTTGTTAAGTGCTTAGGGTGTCAAAAGGGGGAATGACCCGGTGGATAAATAAGGAAGAAGATAGATAGATATATAGGTTAAGTTGGTTGATGTAGGCCAATGAGGTAAACATGTGGCAGCATACATGTTGATATGGCCCTTTGATGGGAAAATCTTCAATTGGGCATAACATTGTGCCCAAAGCTCACTTTGAGATGAAAATTATATCATTAGAAAGTTCTTAGTGAGCAGAAGATGATGGTGATCTCAAAACCAAGTTTGAGGAGGTTAAATAAAGAGTAATCTTGATTATCCCACTTCCTTAAGGTGACTTAGGAGTTCATATCTAGATACCGCACAGCCTTGATCAAGCATTAAGGGACTAGGTTTCTTATAGTTCAAGCTCTAAAAATATTTGGTTTAGGTATCCATATTGAGTGTATTTGAGAATTATTAACTACATTGAAGCTAGTTTTGATGTATTCAAGTTATCTATACATAAACCACTATATTTTGTATTTTTCCCTTGGTCAACCTTGTATCAAGTCAAGTACTCCTAATCCCACTCATACATATTGAGTTGGGTATTCAAAGACTCGCTCTCATTTTCATTTCAACTATAATATATATTTATCAAGTTGGGTATTCACATAAGCTCACCCCAATGTCCAACAAATATTGATATTATATTAAGTTGGGTCTCTATAGACCTGCTGTCCAATTTTTAATTGTGTTCTTTATGGCTTGTTGCTTATAGTAAGGGATATTGTTGAACCAATGATATTACCTTCACATACGACGATCATTGAGCTTGCTTTTTTTATTGTTTATTAGTATGTTTCTTGGACAACCTACTCACTACATTATTTTATACGCATGTGGTTAAGACTAGCCTAGTCATTATTTATGCCCATTAGCTTTGATGGGGAAGGAACCTTGCCTCTTGAGGTGTGTATAAATATAATCTAAACCATCACTTTTATACTAAGTGATTCACAATTTAGCCTATAGGGACAATATAAAATGTTTACTCTCTTATACTTGGGTTGCATTTCCTTCTCTTTAGCATAGTTGTTAGGGTTTTATGTTGTGTTTCCCGACTCGTGTTTTACTCATTTATCACAAGAATTACGGTTTACATATTGGTGTTACTCAATCCATGCAATCACTTAGGAATCTCAACAACAGAGGCATGAGATATTCACCATCATAATAGGGATACCAATAATATCTTAACTTTTTTTCTGTCTACGGGAATTGACAATTTGGTCAGTCTCGTACTCGTGTGACACGAGGTCGATTTTGACCGCTACCACTATAATTGTGCCACCCAATATAATATTTCCATAGATAACTAACCAAGGATTTGAACATGGGGCCTTGTACTCACATTTACTTTACATTTTCACGAGGCTTGACAAGTGAGCTCCATGAGGGGGAGGGGCAAATGAAAAACCCAACTTATTACTTTTCTAACAATACAACAATATGGTCATTAAGGCAAGTAATAAATACTTTGGAACTATGTGCTTTCATAGTCTAAATGTGCTTTGCATTATCCCTTTATGGAATTTCAAAATAATGGGAAGAAAAACAACATTTTATCTAAAATCTAATAAGAATAATTTTGGTGATGGAATTGCAAATATTCAATGCTAACATTACACAACCATTATTGCAATGTTGTATTCAAAGGTGTTGAATCCATTTCTACATTAAAAAGTAACAATTCATCAATCCAAATCCTTAACTTTTTTCAAATATTATCTAGACAAATTTTGATAGTAACAAATTGAAAAAACTCAAAAACAAATCATATTTAGACACCTTTGTATGAGCCATCGTGTCTAATATCACCTCAATATCATCCTCATATTGCATCATCATAAATTTCACTAACTAACCAACATCAACGTTCCAAATCCATGATTCAAAAAATCCTGACTCTATACCTATCATCTATTGAATTTCCTGGACATACAACCAAATTCACCACGAGGTCTTTCAAGTCAAGAAATGTATTCATAGATTATTTTCACAATATGCATATGATGTGCATTTGACTAACAGAAGGTCAATTCTGACCGCTACCACTATAACTGCGTCAACCTACAACACGCGGCCATAGGTAAGTAACCAAGGATTTGAACATGGGATCTTGTACTTAGTTACTTTACATTTCCCTGGGGCTTGCCAAGTGAGATCTTGTTATAAAATCATAAAGGTGGAAATATTTTCTTATGTTGATCATTACTTGTGTTATTATACTATTATTATTATCTTATTTATGTTCCTCTTTTATCTTTTTTTTATTTCATCAAGCAATCATCAAAACAAAACATGAAGATCAACAGCACGAGATGTAAGCACTCAACCAAGGCTAAAACCCCTCTATAGGGGAAAACCCATTCAAACTCTTCCACTAGTAAATCAAATTGAGATAGACCAAGATCTTAGACCCAAAAGACATTCCTCCTCCGCCAAGTCAGCCTTCCAAGATGATTCAACAAAATTCACTAGTATCTTTTTGTCCAACAATTATAGCCTAGCAACAACCCAGAATTTTGATCGCCAACAACTTCATAATTTTGTCCCCCAAAACCAATAAAAAAATTTGACCCCCAACAATTTTAGAATTTTGACCTAGCTACAATCCAAAAAAATTCGCACGTGTGAGAGATAAATTTCCCAAGAACTCGATTCAGGTCTTCCAACTTCTTTTATCCTTCTCCAGCAACTTCGTTATCTTTTTCTGCCTCCAGCAATTGCAGATCGAACTTGTTGAGAGATTTTACTCCAAATGAGTCGAATTGTTGCCTTTATATAGTTTTTATTGGAGGTCAAATTCCCTTGATGAGGCCAACTTGTCCTTTTTGAGGCTGACTTAGTGTAGGAGACCTAAAAGACCTATGTTATATTCAAATAAATTTATTTCTTGATAGATGAAGCCTGAGAAGGGCCTTTTACATTATGACCTGGACAAGGACACTTGACATAAACCCTAGAAGCATACAATGGAGAATTTGACCTAAACACCATTGACCCAAGCATGAAACCCACGCTTTAATAAGTTGATTTCTTTTATAATAAAAAATTATTCTTCTTTATTTTGATAAAATACATTACATCATGACTTGAATACAATTATGAAGACCGACAGTAGTTACATTTTTCAACACTCCCTTTTAACTAGGGAGGTATTCATAATTACATGCATACAAAGGTACATGGAAGATCTCAAAGAGATATGAACTATGAAGAGTTCTAGCACACACATTGTTACAGATTAGATACCTGACCAAGATACTCTAATCGGGTGGGACTAAGGTGAAATCAAGCTTTATCATCTCTAGGTACCATCAGGCTTTTAAGTGTTATCACCAACCTAGGGATCTAGGTGTGTCTCCAAGGTCAGAGCTCCATGACCAATGGAACGCTCCCTACTTCAAGATCTAGACATCAACACATGGGCCAGCCAAATTTCCTCCCAAACATCTAGTTTCCACAATATGTTTCATCTCTCCTTTTAATTAAATTAAGTTTATATCCACCACTTCAAGCATGCTTCAAATGTTCAATATTTTTATAAAGATATATTTCACAATCACAACCCCAATCAGTAATAACCTTTCAAATATATATATATATAAAAGAAAACACAAACATTTAGGGCCCTCAATCATTTTGATGCTACTTATATCAACATCAAGTTATCTAGATACAACTTGTTGGAAGCTTTCTTCTTTCATTTCTTTGGTAGCACCAAACACAGCCTTGGTACGTCTCAATAATTTTGTTTGCAACATCATGAATCACGGACATCCATGTGTAGTACTTCGGTTTCATTCTTTCTTTAATGTATTTACTTATGGCTTGTCATAATATGCCCTCAGTCTTAACTGGGGAGATATACCCTTTATTTCATCCAAGCTCCCTCTCAACTTAGGGATATCAATAGCTTCCTTCTTTAATATCGGATTACCTTTATCCTTTCAAGGCTTCAATGGCATCAAGGCCATCTTGATCAGCTTCCTTCATCATGCTTATCATCATCTTTAATTTCAAACAATTCATCATCTTGAAGATTGTGTACCTACAAAAAATTAATAGCAAGTAAAACCAAATATAAATATACAGAAGCATGAAATAAACCATATCAAAATCATGTCATTATAATGGAAGAATTAAAACGTTCAAGCCTTAGACCTCAAATACCTAAACTTGGTTAGGTTCATAATCAGAAAGGGTTACATTCAATACTTCACTATCTTGCTAAGGTTTTGTCATAAACCCTAGACTCCATCTTTGAGACACAAAGCCTTAGATAACAATCAAATAAAAATTCAATCATAGTACTATACATCTAAGTTTTCAACAATATGCTTTTATAATAACATGACAAACTCTACTAGGATTTGTTGCAAACCCTAAATTTCATCATCAAATCTAAACAATATTACCATGTCCTAGAATATCAATCTCTACTAGGGTTTTATTGCAAGCCCTATATTTCATAAACTAAAACATTAAGTTAGCATACTGGCATATCTAGGATGTACTAGAATTTACATCAATATTTACTAGTTAAAATACAAACATCAATACATCAAAGTTAGATATACAACGATTTTGACCAGGCTAGGGTTTCGGTCATATAGAATAATATAAACCTAGGATTTCATTCGTATGATATTAATTTCTTTACAAGGGTTTTGTTTATAAACCCTAAATTACCAAACCATAAAAGATCTAGGCTTTCATTTAGACATTTACCGCAAACCTTAAAGGACTAGGTTTTTACCATGACATTACCAAAACCCTAAACTTCAAAAGAATAGGATTTCTAGACTTTATCATCAACCCAAAAGTAGACTAGGGTTTCATTATTAATATCGACATACCCCTAGCAACAAGAGACTAGGGTTTGACATTGACCCTAAGGGTTAGGGCTTCACATGAACGACCAAATAACAAGAGACAGTATAATAAGGGTAGAGTCAATCTAATGATTAATCACCCTAACAAGAATTTTTATGATTCAAAACCCTAGACATAAAGATGTTAATAATGTACAGTGAATTTCAAAAGAGAATGATCACACCTTCTGTATGAAGAGAACCTTGTGACAAAAATTGTAGTCTAAGACACGCCTTGATTTGTTCCTTAACAAACCTTGTAGGACATCAATCTTGAAGAGATTCCTTTGCAACAAAACTTCTTTCATGATTCTTTCCTTTGAAGTCTCCCACATAACCTTTGTGTATTTTGAAAGCTTACCTAACAAGGAAAATATAAAAAAGAGGTTATTAGTATACAATACAAAAAATCTTGATGTGAGGAAACCTAACATAAAAGAGTAAACAAGGAACAAAATACTTATCTTTTGGCAAAATGGTGGATCCTCCCTCTTAATCTAGTCCTTTGAGGGATACCTACACTTTTAAATAATCCAAAAATGTTCTAACAAGATATATTAGGCCTAAAAGCGTAAAAGAAAACATTGCAAAACTTAAGATAGAAGGATATGCGAGGGAAGTATTCCCTAAGAGTCTTTGGAAAATAGATCTTTGATTTTGGATTCTTGAGTCTTGTTTCTCTTAAGTGGAGCTTCATCAGTAACATTCGCATGTTCGCTTTCTCTTTTCTTATTCCTTGGATCTTCAAGGCAATGACTTTTGTAATGACCCATCTTATGACAATTGTAACATTCAATCTTTGATAGGTCAACTTTCTTCCTTGGTCCTTTGAACTTTTTGAATGTTCCCTTCTCGTGATGAGATGAATAGGCATTAAAGGTGTTGTCTATTATGAATATAATTCATATAAAAATAAAAAAATGTAAATATAATAATTAAAAATTAATTAACTAATAGTTAGTTAGTTAGTAATGAAGAGACATGTCTTACAGACATGACCATTCATGAAAGGGCACCTGCCTAGGTATATAAGCGGACCCTCATTGTAATCATTTCACACATGTTTTTTACATTCAACAATTCTTATATACAATTATTACTTGTCCTATGATGGATACTTACATATTTTAGTTCTTCTTAATCATTCCTTTGAGTATATGAACTTTGTTTGTTACATTAGTATCAGAGCCACATTCTTTGATCCTGAACATTGGCCATTAAAGTTTTTGTCAATGTAGTTGTCGTTGCGATCAAGTGTTTCATTATATATTTGGAGATTCTCCATTCTACCAGATTCGCCATCAGGCCTTTGGCCATAAAATTATTAAAAAGAGAGAGTGAGAGAGAGAAGAAGTCAAAAAAAAATAGAAGAAAAAAAGCAACATACCTATCTATATTAATTTTAAAAAATCAAAGAGAATAAAAAAAGTGAACTTATTTTGAAAAAAAATATCTTTAAATATATATATATATATATATGAAGAAAAAAAATATTATAAAATATATATCTATATATATAACAGGGTACCTTCAATAGTTTGATTTAATTAGGGAAGGCGGAAAGGAGATCTGTTGCGGCGACCCGAGTTCGAACCTGCGAAGGCAATGGCTCTCAGATCTACCCGCGCCTGTCAAACATCCGGAGATTCCACAAGTAAGAAGTCTGAATCCGCTCGACGGGTACTGATCAACTTTACACGGCCGAGAGCAAGGGTATCACGTCATTTGCTGCAGTCAGAGTTTAAAAGAAGTGCGGAAGTGCGAATCCGGACGGATCTGCTGCAAAATGTGGCGAATACTGCTGATAAACCCCCGATAGGCCCAACAGGGCCGGCTATGCCTCCGAAATCCAGAAGGATCGAGCCATTGAAAGTCTGCTCTGTGGCAACAACTGCATCGGAGGGTGTTGTCTCGAGTAACAATGGAGCTCTCAGGACGGTAGACCGCCGACAAAGCAAAAGGTATGAAGAAATTATTAAGCTCTTTAGGTCAAAACTCCGATTTGAACTATTATGCAGATCTTGTTTTCCATATGTCCGAACAATCGCCTTTGAGCCCAGATTGGGCATCATATTCATCGATCAGCAGCATTGTGCACAGATCGGGTCTTGGGCTCTCCGATCTAGACCTCTGTAGAGCATATCTACCCCTATTCTGGTCAGATCTGGAAACACACTCACGGGAAAAGCTATTTCGAAGTAAGCAAAAGATGCAGAGCAAAAGCACAGGGTTAGATCTGCAGAAAACAAAATCTGAAACCCTGGTAAGACCATACAGTTTTCAAGTTTTTGTAAAAACCCCCGAAGGTAAATCGAAAATAATTTGGGTAAAAGAGACAGATTCAGTAGAGCATGTGGAAGATTAATTTTGCATTTACATGACTACTTCTTGAAATCCGTACACCCTGCGTGGTGATGAAGGATCTTTGCTTCTTTTTTGCACAACATTTTTGAATCTGTTTTTACAGCATATGCCGGAAGGCATCTACAACATGTAATTTTTCAATCATAACGAAATATTACAATTTTTCCAGGGGAAAAAATAGGGTACCTTCAAGACAATTGTCGTTTTCACTTGCCTTTCCTGCCGCAAAATCGTTTCTTGCCAACATCCTCCCTGTAGTGGCAACCTGCATCCAACATTTTCTACACCATTGTCATCGCTACCATTGACAAACCAGCTCCATTTCGTTGTTGCTGGTTTATTTGCCCGCACCACATTGTCATTTTTCTTCGTCATCATCCACTCTTATTGCACTCAATGTTATCTAATATATCGACAATCGATGTCTGACGACCCACAGCCCCACTCAATTGCCTTTCCACCTTCAGGCCATCATTACCTCTGTTTGAGCATTCCACTAAAAGTTAAAAATCATAAGATTAAAAAAAATAATTATATTAAAAACTTGAAAGAAAACAATAATGTCGTGTCTCCTGCCGGAAGCAGCCCACGCAGCGACTACAGTACACCATCACCCGTCAAACAAATCTGTACCACGTTGTTGCCACCGCCACCGAAAAACCTATGTTGCTACAATAGTCGAGCCATCCAGAAACCATTCTGCCTCACCATGCCAATTTTCCACAGTTCATTGTCTATTGTTCCACTAGCCAGACTTTTCACCAACCACCGCTTCTTCCATCGTTGGCCAGGTTATTTGTTTCACTCTTGGTTACATTAGTATCATATGGAACTGCACTGCCACCAACTCCTCTACCATACATGTTCCCCCCCGCCCTCTCATCATGCATATCACAGAAAATATTTGAAGTGCACGTTTTGAGAATTCATAACCAAGGTCAAACATCAAGACTTACGGTTGATTTTATTTCCTGACTTCTTTATTTTTTTTTGTAAAATTTGTAGGACTACATCTTCATCATGTCCAACTTCTCACCTCGATCGGGGGGATAGCACAAGATTTGAACCCAATACTGTCGGTTGGGTGAGACTTCATTTACATGGCCATTGCTAATTGAGCTACCCCAAGCAGACATTTCATGGCTTCATTATAATTTGTAAGTGATAAACAAATTTTTTTTAAAAGGACCAAAAAGATGTTGTGAGATTATATAGAAATTGTTTTCCCTTATCGTGGACATGTTTTAGTGGAGCCATTCTTGTGATGGCATTGTGAAATATCATACAAATTTCGTACACCATAATAAAAAACCATGGGGGCGCAATTTTTGAGAGAGGTATTTTAGAGTTAAGGAAGGGGTTCTATTAAAAGTCTGGGAGATTCCTATTACATTGGAATTTTAAAAGTTTAAAGAAAATGGGAAAGAAAATATTATTAAAAAAAAATACAAATAAAGGTATTGTTATTATAATATAGAAAAAGAAAGAGGGATATTAAGAGAAATTATAAAGTTAAAAAGGTTTATGAGGTTTTTATAACTTGAAAAGAAAAAAAGTATTATTATAGAAAGAAAGAATATTTTTTTAAACAGGATTCAATTTTTAAAAAAGAAGGACAGACATATTATATTTTTAAGAAGTCGTTACTTACACGAAGAATATATAGGTTTCATAACTCATTTGAAGAAATTGTCAACAACAAAAAATAGAGTATAATTTGGAAATAAAGGAAGCAGTCAAGATGAGTTCCACACAACCATCATTATTTTGGACTAAATGTCCATTTTGTCTAAACGAAATTGGATATACATATATTCAAAAAAATTACAAATTAAGTTGTCGAGCATGTGGAAGATTATTTAGTATCAAAGAGCATCAAGGTAATACACGGACACAAACAAAATTATTAGAGAAAGGATTTGCATAGCTTGAACAAAAAAACAACACATTGGAAAATAAATATAAATATCTCAAAGACATGTTTTACAATAAGTCAAAAGAAAAAGACGAGGAAATTTTGCGCCTAAGGGACCATAATCAAAACTTACTTGAAAAGATCAAGAAGTTCAAGGTTAAGAAGTAAAAATTAAAGCAAGAAAATAAAAGTTTTGAGAAGAAATTCAATGAGTTATTAGAGAAGGAAGAAGAAAAAATGCACTTAAAAAATCTTAATAAAAAATTATTAGAACAAATCAAGTGTTTAAGAGACGAGAAGCTTGAATGCCAAAATAAATTTGTCTCAGAAAATGAGTAACTCTTCTCAAAAATCATAATTAGAGTCTACTCACTCAAATTAATAAACTTAAAAAAGATAAGAAATCATTGAACAACAAATTAGAAGAATTCATCACGAAGGAAGTGTCGAAATCTTTAGTCCAAGTTGAAGAAAAAGATATAAACATCAATCCAATCAACACCACAACTCAAAAAAATGACAAACCAGTTGAAGGAAAAGCATATTCAGATGTTGCAATTTAGACGATAGAAATTCCAAGTGATGATTCAATAACCAACTCAACAACAACAGTGCCTAAAGTAAATCAGGAAATCACCACAAACAAATTAGGGAAAGATCAAACTGAAAGAACTCCTTATCAACATCTGAATCACAAGATTAGACAACTAAGTCATTCTACATATTTGAACCATTCATAACGAAAACAACATATTTATGTTCCAAAGGATTTTGAAGTTTGCAGAATCCAATCCTATGATAACACATTGCTACAAATTTACAGTCACTGCAAAGTTTCACAGAAGAATAATCTAGGATGGTCAGATCCATTCTCATTCGGACAATTTTTTTATCACTCAGAGGATCATATCGTCTTGTATCAATGAAGATGAAAAGTTCCAAGACAAGAAGAAAACGAGAAAATAGATATGACCCTTTCATCAATAAGCTTTGAGGACAAAGCTTTTTGAAGAGAGGGGTAATGTTATAAATATAATCCATATAAAATTAATAAATGTAAATATAAATATAATAATTAATTAACTAATAGTTAGTTAGTTAGTAATGAAGAGGTATGTCTTAGAAACATGACCATTCATGAAAGGGCACCTGCCTAGGTATATGGAATAGAAAACCCTTGTTCACTAGCAATTTCCAATTGCAGAGACACATTTATGCGTATAAACAATATATTTTATTATTCCAATACTCAAATGATTATTTACAAGTCCTTGGGTGATTGGCCTTTATAGGTGTTGACTGGCCACAAGGACTAAAGAACATGTATTTTGACATATGTGCCCTTTCATAATTAATGGGAAATTTAATTTAACTAATTTATTAATTATTAAAATTTAAGAATTTATTTATTTGATATATATAATTATGAATATTTTATTCATAACATTGTCTCTCCTTTAAAATGCTTTGCCTTCAAAGCATAGGCAATGTCGAGTGTCATTGGCGAAAATGTTTTGTCTCCCATGATGAGTCTTCTTCTGGTAGTCTCTTCCATTTGATAGGGTATTATTTAATAGTCTTGGATCATAGTACTTTCTCTCTGGTAGTGAGTATGCCTTCAAGTTCTAATATGATCATTCCTTCTTCGTCAGTATCAGGTATTTCTGTTTGAGATGTTTGATTTTGACCCAGTACTTTTTTTAGACTTAATACATGAAATGTGTTGTGGATTCGACAATTGTTTGGTAGCTTCAATCCATAAGCAACACTACTTGTTTTTTTTTTTGGTATGACCCATAATACTTAGGAGCTAACTTATTTCCCCCTTTTTGTTTTAACGATAACTGCTTATAGGGTTCAATTATGACGAAAACCTAATCTCCTTCAAATTCTCTTTCTGTACGATGTTGGTCGGCTTGTTGCTTCATTCTATTGCGTGCCATTGTTAAATTTTCATTTAACAAGTTAATAATTCTTTGGTTTTCCTCTAAGTTGTTCTTTACTGCTTGAACCTTCGAATTGTGTAACACAAAATCCTTCCACTTGGGTGGTTCATAGCCATATAGGGCTTGGAAGGGAGTCATTTTGGTTGAAGTATGATATGTGGTATTGTACCACCATTTTACTAGGTGTAGCCACTAAGACCATTTCTTTTGTTTGTCGGTGACGTAACAATAGAGATTGTTTCCAAACATTTATTTACAACTTCAGTTTCACAACTTAATCTCATGTTGAGGGATATTCCCGCTTGGTGGCAGAAATATTTCCAAAAATTGCCTTTAAATTTTGTGTCTATATCACTTACAATGACCTTGGGAAAACCATGTAGTTTGTAAATGTTTTTACAAAACACTTCCACAACTTGCACGGTTGTGTCTGTTTTTCTGATTGCCATGAAGTGGGCATATTTGATGAGTCTATCTACTATGACAAATATCGTGTCCTTGCCATCAGACATAGGTAGTCCTTTAATGAAATCCATCAATATTTCCTCCCATTTTTTATTTGGAATATGTAATAGATGTAGTAACCCAGTTGGAATATTTTCACTCTTATTTCTCTAACAAACATCGCATTCGGCAACATCCTTTTGGATTTCCTTACACATACCTTTCCAGTAAAATGATTGTTGAATGTTGTAGTAGGTTTTGAAGAATCCAACATGTCCAACTACAAGAGAATTATGAGATTCTTTTGGAATTTTCATTCTAAATTTGGATGATGGAGTTAGAAAAATTCTACCTTTGTACCACAATATGTCATTTTTCCATTCAAAGTTGGCATATTGATTGATATTTTCAAATATAGAACTAGAGTCCAAATCCTTGGCATACTCAACTCGTATTTTGTCTAACTAGTCAGGAACAACTACCAATGCGGCACACGTTATGTTGTCATCATCTTTCCGTGAGAGTGCATCAGCTACGACATTTTCCTTTCCCTTTTTGTGCAGTATTTCCAGGTCAAATGTTGAAAGTTTCTCCATCCATTTTTGTTGTTCTATTTATAATGTTTTTTGTTGAAGTAGGAATTGAAAACTATTGTGGTTGGTTCGAATTGAGAACTTATTTCCAAGCAGGTAATGTCGTCATTTATTTAATGCATGTAAGATGGTAAGCATCTCCTTTTGGTAAGTCGACTTCAAGTTTTCTCGTTTGTTAAGCTTCCTGCTTTCGAAGGCTATAGGATGGTTGTCTTGCATTAATATTGCTCCAATTCCAAATCTTGAAGCATCACATTCGACTACGAATGGTTTGGAGAAATTTGGAGTTGTCAGTACCGATGTGGTTGACATTACCCTTTTTAGATTCTCAAAGCATTCGTCTGTTTGTTTAGTCCATTGGAAAGCGTTCTTTTTTAACAAGTTTGTCTGTGGCACAGTCAAATGTGCATAGTTCTTTATGAACCTTCTATAATATCCCATTAAACCTAGAAAACATCTCAATTTTGATATGTTCTTGGGTTCTGGACATTCTTTAATCGCTTTAATTTTCATGAATTTAAACTTTTGTGATCCATATCATGTTTTTTTAGAAGAATTTTCAGTGTAAATCACATTCGAATTCCTTTGTCGACACGTTTTGAACCAACCAATGTGGTTCATCATCAGGACAAGTTGAAGAATCAGATCTAGGTTGTATGTTAAATAGTCAGAGTAAAACATCCAACGGCTATATTTGACCAGGTAACAGCTATATTGAACTAGTGGGCTAGACCCGCTAATGGCTATATTTGACTGGGAAACGGCTAGTCGGACTGGACTAAGGGACAGGGATAGGAGAGCATAACTATATTTAATTAAAAATTAATCAATAGGAATTAATCACATATATTTAAGTAAGATAAATAAATATTTAGTTAGTTAATTGAAAGTTAGTTAAGTATCAAATAAAAACTAGGTAATATATTAAATAGATAAATAAGTTAAAGTTACAAATTTAAATAATTATTAAATCAATAGTAAGTTAGTTTTACTATTATTAAATTAAAAGGGGTTTAAATTTATATATAATTAAATAGTTAATGGGAAGTTAGTTTAAAACAAATGTATATAAAGTAACATATTTAATTAACATGAATTAAAAGGGTTTACATTAAATACACATAAGAGCTATATAAATAAATATTTCATATTTATTTAAAATTAAATATTTAGTTAATTAATTGTAAGTTAGTTTTAATTTATATTTAATCAAAGAGGTTAATAAAAATTAAAAATCTAATTGTAAGTTAGTATTGCTATATTTATTACCATAACCACTAATTATTGTTAGATCTATTAATCGATCTTATTAATAAAGCTATTAAAATAAATTAACTTAAGCCTTATATAATAAGAATGATTCTTTAAAGGATAACTTATCAAGGTAGTTGAATAAGGGATCAAAAAAAAATACGAAGAATAAGCTTGTTTTAAAGAGGTTAGTTCATCATAAAAATCATTCATCACTAATTAGGAAAAGAAAGTTTTTATAAAAGGATTTTTATTTCTTAAGCAAACAATAAAGCTTTCAAGAGAGGAAGGGAAAGAGAATAGGTGAACAAAAAATATAAAAATCAAAGGGATGATAAAAACGAAAAACCGATAATCCAGAAAATGAGGGGGAAGAACAACAAAAGGATCGAGGGCAGTGGGAAACAGCTAGGAAGAGAGGCCAGGGATCCAGCAATTGCTGATTTTCCAGCCATCATCTCTATTGAGATTGTTTGGCCTTTTTTCAATCTCAATTGCTTCCCTAAGTTTCCTGTGATGAAACTGAGCAACCCTAGCAATAACATGAGCCTCCTCAATACATACATGATGTTTTGTCTTTTCAGCATGCTCTGCTAAGGCAAAAGACCGGGTCCTCCCATGTTTTAAGTCAGCTGAGTGCTCATTAATCATTTGATTAATAGAATGACCCATCTCACCAATGTAGGGGGTCCCATAGGAACAGGGAATAACATAGACACCTTTCATGTCCTTGGGGTCGACCGGGTCTTTTACTAACCAAAGGGAGCTACGGATTGTCTTAAGGGGTATAAAGGTAGAGGGAACATTATGTTTCCTAAGAATCCTTGCAATCATCAGTGGTTCCTTGGATGAAAGGGAGATGAACCCCTGAGACTCGATCTTTAGGGTTTTTCTTGACCAATGAATTCTTGTTGGCTTTAAGGAAAGCTTTATGACTGAGGTGCCTACTGTAACCGTTCTTAACAAAGACATTAAGGAGGTGGGCCTTCTCTTTATCAAGGCTCTTTTAATCAGAGATTCTCAGAGCACGAGTGGCAAGCGTGTTGAGAACGCGCAACTTTTGAGCAAGGAAATGATGGGAATTGGCATGAAGATATTGCTTAGTATGATTTTTTTTCTGAAATACTTGGTGGGAGAAGGAACCATCATTATTCTTTGAAATAAGGACATCGAGGAAAGGAAGGCATCCATCAACTTCTTGTTCCATCATGAACTTAATGGCAGGGGATTGATTGTTGAGATGCTTGAAGAAAAAATCCAATTCGTCTTGGCCATGAGAACAAATGACATCAATGTCATCCACAAATCTCTTCCAGATCTTGGGCAAGAGACCGGCTGAGGCTAAAGCCTTGGATTCAAAATCTTCCATAAAAAGATTAGCAACAACAGGAGATAGGGGGGAACCCATGGAAACACCACAATTCTGCTCATAGAACTTGTCGGGATCCACTTTGACTCCTTTGGATATGACGTGTCCCAGCGATTCAACTTCCTTTTGCCCGAAGGTACATTTTGATAACTTTGCATAAAATTTATTCTTCTCCAATACGAAAAATACTAACAATGTAAACTTTGAAACGGAAACTATAAACTCAAAACGAGAACTCTAGTCAAAAACCCCCCAAAAACATGAAAAATCAACTCGAAAATGAAAAGTGTTGACGCTGCAATAACACCTTTTTTTTCTAGGGTAAATTTTCAACATGTTTTAAAAATGGTAGTGAAAACCATTTTTTTGTGCAAAAATTGTGCAAAAAACATCTGAAAACGAAAAGTATTGATGTGTTGATGTTGAAATAACCTCTGTTTTTTTTTTCCAGTATAAATTTTCAACATTTTGAAATAATGGCGTAAAAGATTTTATCACGACTCTGAAAAAACATTAAAATTTCAAAAAAATAATGAAAACATAAATTTAAAAATAAAAACAAAATTAAAACAATGAAAAAAAGACAAAACAAAACAAAACAAATAACAAAAAGTAAATAAAAATATATATTAAAAAAAACAAAGTTAAAAAAATTGACAAAAGAAATAAAATATATAAAAAGACAAAAAAGAAATCAAATATAAAAATAAAAATAAAAACAAAAACAGCATTAACCTAAAAAGACAAAAAAATGTTAAAAAAATAAAAACAAAATTAATATAAAATATAAAAATTAAAAAAATTAAAAATATAAAGAAATAAATAATAACAACATATTTAAATTAATTATATATATATATGTATGTATATATATATATATACAAATTTAAAAAAAATATTAAACACAGGCCTGATTAAAAAAATAAAAAATAAAAATAAATAACCAAAAAACTTAAAATTATTTTAAATAATTTAAAAACAAACAAACAAAAATTTAAAAACTATTTTAAAAAAAATTATATTAAACATAATAAAACAAAAAAAATCATATTTAAAAAAATATATATAATTGGAGCGTCGCTCCCCCCCCACGCAGCTCCGCTTGCCCATGGTCGTGTCCCCCTGGGCGGGAGCGATGCTTAAAAAAAATTATAATATATTGTTAATAAATTTTATTTTTTAAGATTTTAAATTTTTTTAAATTAATTATGTTTTTTTAAATATGATTTTTTTGTGTTTAGTATAATTTTATTTTTGTTTTCAATTTATTTTTAATAGCTTTTAAAAAAAATTGTTTATTTGTGATTTTTTTAATTATCTAAAATAATTTTAAGTTTTTTTGGTTAATTTTTTAGTTTTTTTTTTTAATCAAGTTTGTTTTTAATATATAGTTTTAGGTTTTTTAATAGTTTTTTAAAATTTGTGTATATATATATATATATTATTATTTTACTTTTTTATCAAAAAAAAAATTATATTTTTTAACGTTTTTTTTGTTTTTTTATATTTATTTTTTTAAGTAATCAATATTTTAAAAAAGAGAAATAAGACAACTAAAAAAATTGTTAAGTAATCAACATTTAAAAAACAATTGGACATTAAAAAAAAAAAAATTAAAGTGTCAAAAATAAGCCCTCTAAAAAAAGGGGTCGATATTGCATCAACACGTTTCAAAATCAGCATGAAAATCACCAACATTTAAAAATAAATATTTATATTTGATACATAAGAAAATTTAAAATGTCAAAAATATGCTCCGAAAAATAAAAGTGTATTCTGAATCAGTGTTTTTCGAAATCAGATGATTTTTTTGCTACCTCAACAAAACGGGTAACCGTATCAGTTCCCGTTTCAAAGTTTGCATTGTTTACTTCTTATAGATGCTTGAGGTGCTCCCTCCACGTTTTGTTGTAGATGAGGATATCGCCAAAGAAGACCAAAGGCGGCTGGTGCATTTGTTAAACCAAATGCCATTACCTTAAACTTGCAGTGCCCTTCATGAGTTATGATGCAGTCTTCTCGACGTCTTCTAATCTTACTCGAATTTGATAGTACCCTGACCTCAAAGCTAATTTTGAAAAATATTCTGCACAATAGAGTTCGTCTAACATCTCATCAATAAATGGAATTGGAAATTTGTGTTTAATAGTAATTTTGTTTAATCCTTGATTATCTATAAACAACTGGAAGGATTTGTCCTTCTTCTTGACTAACACTACTCATGCAGTGTATGGACTTCTACTTTTCATAATGACTCCACACTTTAACAGATCTTGTATCAGCCTTTATATTTTTGTTTTATGATGATGGGGGTATCGATGTGGTTTTACATTTTCCGGTGTCAAATCTTGTTTGACTTCAATGATATGTTCAATTTTCCTTTCAGGAGGTAATTTCATCGGCAATTCTTGAAATACCTTGTCATATTTCTGGATTAGGGATGTAACTTCATACTGTTGGTGAGTCCCTTCCATCGATAATAACTCTAACTATTGGTGTTGCGCAACGAATACCAGAGTTCCTTTACGAACAAGTTTCTTCATTTACTGAGCAGAAATGATTTGGGTAGGAAGGGATTGGAATCCGAACAGTGTATACTTTCTTCCACCCATTTTGAACTTAATGAATTTTTTTTGGTGATTTGCAGAGTGCGTCCCTAGCGTTTGTAACCATTGTACTCCTCAGACAACATCTATACCCCTTAATGGAGTTGTATAAAAATTGGACTACATTTCATAGTCATTTAGTTGCATTTTGACTTTCATAGTCGTTTAGTTGCATTTCATAGTCGTTTAGTTGCATTTTGCATATCAAAAAGAGTGTTGACAGAGAATTGTCGGCAGATGGGGAGGACGGCAACAGAATGTGATAGGCAGTGAAATGATACGGTGGTGATGAGTTGCTCGTGGAAGAAATGGGAGGCAGCAAAACCATTTCTCGAAGACCTAGGCTCTGATACCACTAGAACATAAAACCCTTGTTCACTAGCAATTTCCGATTGCAAAGACACATTTATGTGTATAAACAATATATTTTATTATTCCAATACTCAAATGATGATTTACAAGTCCTTGTACAGTTCACCTTTATAGGTGTTGAATGGCTATAAGGACTAAAGAATGTCTTTCGACATATGTTCCCTTTCATAATTAATGGGCAATTTAATTTAAATAATTTATTAATTGTTATTATTTATGAATTTATTGTTTTTTATTTATTTAATATATATAATTATGAATATTTTATTCATAACAGTATATAAGCTAAGCGGGCCCGCATTGTAATTCAGTTTTTCTGAATTATACTGCTGCGTATTCGAACCTTTTCGTTACATTGTTTACTTCGTCATCCTTCTTGTTGTTTACTAATGATATGTGGGATTCTTCTTGTTCAAAGGTATTTGTGTCTTTCCAATTGTTAATTCCATATGTGCAAATGAGCTCCATGATTTCCGTAGACCTAGAAGTGCAGCAATCACGATTTTTTTCTAGTACAACTTCATCTATAGCTTGGAGTCCATCTCTTATTCTAAAGATCCTTACAAAAAAGAAGCCAATGTATCGTCTTTTTTCATCTTTATTATCCTTAGTTCATTCTTGAGGCTAGCTATTTTACCAATATTCTTGATGGTGAACAACTTGGAGGGGTTTCATACATTTCTCGAGTAAAATCTATATTGGATATGTATGGGATTAGAATTTTCTTTACTCCATCTACTATCAGATTCATGGCCAAGATGTCAGTGTCCCTTAACTTCTCATTTCCCACATTATTTATAGGTTGCTTAAATTTTCCTTCAACAAGATCCAAAACTTTATGTTGAGCAAGAATAAGATCTATCATCTTCTTCCATGCCATGTAGTTGGAGGCTCCTTCTAGCTTTCTTTCAGAATTCGTTGCCATGTCTTCTTTTCTTGATATGGATAGACCTTCCTCTTCTTATATGATCATTATCCTTCTTAACTCTTATTTCAATTGATATTCAAGTTTCTTTTCCCTTCCTTCTTCACCTTAGATCCAATACCATGTTAGAAAATCATAAAGGCAAAAATATTTTCTTATGTTAATAATTACTTGTGTTATTCTAATATTATTATTATCTTCTTTATGTTCATCTTTTATCTTTATCTTTTTCATCAAGCAATCATCAAAACAAAACATGAAGATCAACGACACCAAATGTAGGCACTCAGTTAGGGCTAAAACCCCTCTATAGGGGAAAACCCAATCAAACTCTTCCACTAGTAAATCAAATTGAGATCGACCAAGACCTTAGACCCAAAAGACCTTCCTCCTCCAGCAAGTCATCCTTCCAAGATGATTCAACAAACTTCAGTAGTCTCTTTTTATCTAGCAGCTACAACCCAACAACAACTCAGAATTTCGATCCCCAACAACTTCAAAATTTCGGCTCCCAGCAAGAATCCAGAATTTTGCCCCCTAGCAATTTCAAAATTTCAGCCCCACTACAATCCAGGAAATTTCGCATGTGAGAGATAAATTTCCCATGAACTTGATTTAGGTCTTCCAACTTCTTCTATCCTTCTCCAAAAAATCTTTTCTACCTCCATCAATTGCAGATAAAACTTGTTGAGAGAGTGTACTCCAACTGAGTCGAATTGTTGTCTTTATATAGTGTTTGTGTGAAGGTCGGATTTCCTTGATGAGGCCGACTTGGTGGAGGATACCTAAAAGACCTATCTTAGATTAAAATAAATTTCGTTCTTGATATGTGAAGCCCAAGAAGAGTCTTTTACATTATGACATGGACAATGACACTTGACATAAACCCTAGAATCCTACAATGGAGGCTTTCACCTAAAAACCATTGACCCAAGCATGAAACCCATGCTTTAATAAGTCAATTTCTTTTATAATAAAAAAATAATTTTCTTTCTTTTGAAAAAATACATTACATCATGACTTGAATACAATTATGAAGACCAACACTAGTTACATATTTCAACGGCCCTTTGGGGGGCAGTGGAATAACCTAACTTAAGGTGAGTCTTTAATGTTTGGCACTATGTGTTTCCATAGCCTAATAGTGCTTTGAAATGGCCCGTTACGGTTGTTCAAAATAATGGGAAGGAAAGCAACATTTTATCTAAAATCTAATAAGAATAATTTTGTCTTGATGGAATTGCAAATATTCAATGCTAACATTACACAATTGCAATGGGGTATTCAAAGGGGTTGAATCCATTTCTACATTAAAAACTAACAATTTCATCAATCCAAATTCTCAATTTTTTGTACTTAGTCTAAACATATTTTAACAGTAACAAATCGAAAAATCTCAAAAACAAATCATATTAGCCACCTTCATGAGTCATTGTGTCTGATGTCACATCAACATCATCCTCATATCGCATCATCATAAATTGCACTAACTAACCAACATCAACGCTCCAAATCCATGATCCAAAACATCCTTACTATGTACTTGTCATCTACTAGATTGCCTAGACAACAAACCAAATTAACCACAAGGGCTTCAAGGTCAAGACATTTATTCATAGATTATTTTCACAATATGCATATGATGTGCATTTGACTAACACAAGGTTGATTTTGACAGCTACCACTATAACTACGCCAACCACCAGCACACGGCCATAGGTAAGCAAACCATTGATTTGAACATGTGACCTTCTACTCACATTTACTACGCATTTTCACGAGGCTTGCCAAGTGAGCTCCTCGGGTAGGGCAGCGGAATAACTCGACTTATTACTCTTTAACAATATAACAATATGTTCATTAAGGCAAATCATTAATGATTTGGTACTATGTGTTTCCATGGTGTAAATGTGCTTTGAATTGGCCTTTTATGGCCGTTTAAAATAATGGGAGGGAAAGCAACATTTTATCTAAAATCTAATAAGAATAATTTTGGTTTGATGGAATTGCAAATATTCAAAGCTAACATTATACAATCATTTTTGCAATGGGGTATTCCAACATGTTGAATCCATTTCTACATTAAATATAACAATTTCATGAATCCAAATTCTCAGTTTTTTACAAATATTGTCTAGACAAATTTTGATAGTAATAAATTGAAAAATCTCAATAACAAATCATATTTATCCACCTTTGTATGAGTCATTGTGTCTAATGCCACCTCAACATCATCATCATATTGCATCATCATAAACTACACTGACTAACCAACATCAATGCTCCAAATCCATGATCCAAAACAACCTGACTATGTACTTATCATCCATTGGATTACCTAGATAGCCAACCAAATTAACCACGAGATCTTCCAGGTCAAGACAATTTATTCATAGATTTTTTTCACAATATGCATATGATGTGCATTTCACTGACACAAGCTTGATTTTGACCACTACCACTATAATTGCATCAACGCCCAGCGCCCGTCCACGGATAAGCAACCAAGGATTTGAACATGGGACCTTTTACTCACATTTACTTTGCATTTTCACGGGGCTTGTCATGTGAGCTCCCCATGGGAGCAACTGAATAACCCAACTTATTATTTTTTTAACAATATGTTAAAATTGGCAACTAGGGCCAAACTCCATGTGGATCTACTTATTCATAGCAGCTGATATTTTTCTTGGATTCCTCTCGTCGAGAGGTATAGGATTGATTTAAACATCATCCAATTCCGACATGTATTCATGGAGATATGAATTTATTTGTGTTATGGGACAATTCGTCAAGGTCGGCCAGCAACCAAATTGCCCCCACATGTGCTCAACGTTTTAGTATAAAAAGAGGTGGCTTGCTAGTCATTTGCACACACACTCTTGTGATCTCTCTTCATTCTGTTTTGGGTTTGATGAAGAAGAGATCTAGAGGGAGTGCTCTAGGATATACGCTGCCATGAAGTGCCCTAGCCGTGGAAGAAAAAGGGTCTTCTTGTAGATCCTACGCTGCCCTACTTTTCAGTTAATGAAGCAAGTCCTTAACGCAGTCAAAGGAGGAGTCTTGCAAGCAGTCATGAAAGAATTTGGATATCTTGTAAGTCTGAGGTCTCATATATCTTCGCATGGTAGACAGGTTTTCAGTTCTTATCCATATTTCTGTGGTCTCTATTCTCATATAAGAGAGTTTCTTCGGCATAAATCACAAGAAATTTCATTTGTCAACGCGTTTCGAACCAACAAGTGTGGTTCATCGTCAGGACAAGTTGAATGAGCAGATCAGGCTTAGTATGATTAAATAGATAGAGCAGAAACTCCAACGGCTGTATTCCAAGACCAGGTAACGGCTATATTGACAACGGCTAGATTTGTATCTATTCTCACAAGGCAAACAGTCTCGGCATGATCCTTATACTAGACTTGGATGGATTTGTATGTAAAATTCTGTGGCTTGATACAGTCGCATGGCAAACTAGATTTGGATGTATTTCCTACTCATGACAGATCAGATTTGGTATAATCCTTATGTATGTTTTCATGGCTCCATAGCCTCGCATGGCAGACCAAGATTTGGGATGGATCTTATGCATGTTTGTGTAGGGTTACATATTCGCATGGCAGACCAGATTTACCTTGGCTCACATACATGATTTTATGGCCATACATATTCACATGGCAGACCAGATTTATTGGATGACCTTTTGATGATCTTAGTATGAAAGACATGCCCTTGAATGGTTTGTATGATGATGACAAACCTTTATATGATGGCATTTGGATGGCAGGCCTATGATAGCAGACCTTATATGACGATGATGTAATTCAGATGTGCAGACCCTTTGTTGATGGCAAACATTTGTATGGCAAACATACATATGACATGATTCTTATGAAGGCAGAAATAATTTGAATTGTAATCAAATGGTCTGAAGATAGACTAAGTGATGGGTATAACGGTCATTAGTGCAGCATAGTGCACAGTGATGGGTACAACAGTCATAGTGCAACATAGTGCACAGTGATGGGTATAGTAGTCATAGTGCACAGTGATGGGTATAGCAGTGATAGTGATGCATTGTGCAACATGATTATGAAGAGCAACATGTTGGGTACAGCATGATGAGGTACAGCTCAGTGATGGTGCAGCACAGTGATTATGGAAATGGTATGATGGTGCAATATGGTGTAGCACAGTGATAGGTACATAAAGGTGATGGAATCACCTGTGTCCAGATCAGCTACCTCATGTGACATATTCAAGAAGATATCTACTCTTATTTTAATAAGTCAAGACGTTGTGTTAGAAATATATATATTTCTAATTGCTATTTAACTGATAATAAAAACACCAGATAATTTTTTTAATGTAATATATATATATATATATATTGAAATAAATTGAATGATGTTTACAAGGCTAAGGTGGTGCTCCTTAAATAGGAGTTAACTGGTCATGCCTAATCAAAGAGACATGTCCTTTGGGGACTAATGTCTCTTCATTTAGCTAATTATATGTTAATTAATTGATTACAACTAATAATGTATTTATTTAAATAATATTTTAATGTTTTGATATTTTAATTAATTGTTATGAATTTTAAGTTCATAACATTGCCTTCCCCTTAAGATGCTTTGTCCTCAAAGCATAGGTAGACCTGGGTGTTGATGCAAGAAACGTTTTGATTCCCAAGATGAATCTTCCTCTAGTAACCTCTTCCATTTGATGAGGTATTCCTTTATTGTCTTGGATCGTAAAACCTTTTCTCGGGTAGCGAGTATACCTTTAGGTTCAAAGAATATTCTTCCTTCTTCATCGGTCTCTGATATTTATGTTTGTGCTATTTGGTTTCACCCTAATACTCTTTTGAGACTTGATACGTGAAAGGTATTATGGATTCGGAAGTTGTCTGGTAACTTTAACCCATAAGCTACACTACTTATCTTTTTGATTACCTGGTATAGTCCATAATATTTAGATGACAATTTATTCTTCCCTTGTTGTTTTAGTGATAGTTGCTTATAAGGTTGGAGTCTAACAAAGACCCAATCTCTCTCCTCGAACTCTCTTTCAAAATAGTGTTGTTCAGCGTGTTTTTTCATTCTATTACGAGCCATTGTTAGATTTTCTTTTAGTAAGTTGATGATCCTTTGACTTTCTCCTTAGTGGTCTTTAACTACAGGTACCCTAGAATCAAGGAGTGCAAACTCCTTCCACCGTGATGGCTCGTAACCATATAAGGCTTGGAAGAGTGTCATCTTAGCTGACGTGTGGCACGCAGTATTATACCACCATTCTGCTAGGTGTAGCCACTGTGTCCATCTTTTTTGTTTATCTGTATGAAACAACGAAGATATGTTTCCAAGCATTTATTAACGATTTCGATTTGCCCATCCGTTTGGGGGTGATAGGTCGAACTCATATTGAGGGAAATCCCTGCTTGATGGCAGAATTCCTTTCAAAATTTTCCTTTAAACCTTACATTTCTATTGTTGACTATGACCTTAGGAAACTCGTGTAGTTTGTAAATATTTTTATAAAACACATCAGCGATTTGTTTAGTTGTGTCAGTTTTTTTAATAGCCATAAAGTGGGCATATTTAGTGATCATGTCGACTATTACAAATATTCTATCCTTTCTGTCAGATGCAGGTAGTCCTTCAATAAAATCCATCAAAATCTCCTCCCACTTCTGATTTGGAATGTGTAGTGGATGTAGCAATCCTGGACTTGGAACATTTCCGCTCTTGTTTATTTGACAAATATCACATTCTGCAACATATTTCTGAATTTCCTTGCTCATACCTTTCCAATAGAATGACTGTTAGATGTTGTTGTAAATCTTGTAGAATCAGACATGTCCCGCTACTGGTGAATTGTGAGACTCATTTAGTATTTTCACCTTAAATTTGGATGTGGGTGTTAGGTAAATTCTACCCTTGTACCATAAGATGTCATTTTTCCACTCGAAGTTGGTATACTAACTAATATTGTTAATCATGGAGTCACAATCCTTATCCTTGGCATATTCGGCTCGTATTTCGTCCAACCATTCCGAAACAATTGTCATGGCGGCACATGTTGTGTGATCGTCATCTTTACGTGAGAGTGCATCAACTACGACAGTCTCCTTTCCCTTCTTGTGTAATTTACGTGAGAGTGCATCAGCTACGACAGTCTCATTTCCCTTCTTGTGTAATATTTCTAAATCAAACGCTGACAACTTCTCCATCCACTTATGTTGTTCAGTTGATAATGTCTTTTGTTAAAGTAAGAATTGAATACTGTTGTGGTCGATTCGGATTGGAAATTTACTTCCAAGCAAATATTGGCACCACTTCATCAAAGCGTGTATGATGGTGAGCATCTCCTTTTGGTATGTTGATTTTAAGCCTTCTCATGTATTAAGTTTCTTGCACTCAAATGTTATAGGGTGGTTGTCCTGCGTTAATACAACTCCAATTCTAAACCCAGAAACATCACATTCGACTACGAATGGTTTGGAGAGGTCAGGGGTTGCTAGTACTTGTTTGGTTGACATCACTTCCTTTAATTTCTCAAAACACTTCTGTTTGATCATCCCACTTAAAAGCATTTTTCATTAGCAAATTCTTCAGGGGTGTCGTTAGATGTGCATAGTTTTTTATAAATCTTCTGTAATACCCTGTTAAACCTAAAAATCCCCTCAGCTTAGATATGTTCTTGGGTTTGGGTCATTCTTTGATTGCCTTGATTTTGTTAGGATCCACTTGGACTCCTTCCCTCGATATAATATGTCCTAGGTATTCAACTTCCTTCTGCCCAAACATACATTTTGATAGCTTGGCATAAAATTGGTTCTTTTCCAAAATAGACAACACTTCTTTTTGATGTTTGAGATGTTCTTTCCATGTCTTACTGTAGACTAGAATATCATCGAAGAAAACTAATACAAACTTCCAAAGATAAGGGTGAAATATCTCATTCATGGTTGCTTAGAAGGTGGTTGGTGCATTTATTAATCCAAATGGCATGACCTTAAACTCGTAATGCCCTTGATGAGTCATGAATGTTGTCTTTTCGATGTCTTCTAATCTTACTCTTATTTGGTAGTAGCCTGATCTTAGATCTAACTTGGAAAAATATTCAACACTGTGTAATTCATCTAGCATTTCATCAATGAACGGAATTGGAAACTTATGTTTAGTAGTGATTTTGTTGAAGCCTTTGTAATCTATACATAATCGGAAAGATCTGTCATTCTTTCTGACCAATACTACGGGTGCAGCGTATGGACTTCTACTCTTCATAATAATTCCATGCTTCAGCAAGTCTTATATTAAGTATTTTATTTCTATCTTATGGTGATGGGGATAACAATATGGCTTAACATTAACTAGAGTTAAGTTTGGTTTGACTTCAATAATGTGTTCAATTTGCCTTTTCGGGGGAACTTCATTGGGAGATCTTGGAAAACCTTCTTGTATCTTTGGATCAAGGATGAAATCTCTGATGGTGATGAGTCCCTTCTGTCGATAATAATTCCAAGCGCTGACATTATGCAACAAATGCTGGTGCCCCCTTACGAATAAGCTTCTTCATCTGTTGAACGGAGATGACTTGTGTTGGTTGTGCCTGAAACGCGAACAACTGATATTTCCTTCCATCCCATTTGAATCTAATGAGTTGTTTTATGTGATTTGTTGAGTATGTGCCTAGTGTTCTTAACCATTGTACACCCAAAACAACATCTACTCATCCTAGGGGAACCATATAAAAACTGGACTCCATTGCATAGTCGTTTAATTGCAATTTAACCTTATGGCACTTGCCCACTCCATCTATATGTTTTCCATCTGCTACCATAACCTTTAACTCTGTTACCAAGTAAGCAAAGATGTTCAGTCTTTTTGCAACATTGACATCTACAAAGTTGTGCGTATTTCCTAAGTCTAATACAAAGATAACGCTTTGCTTCTTGATGTGACCTTTAAGCTTCAGTGTCTGTGGCTGAGCTATCCCTGTGATGGCTGTTATTGAAATTCGTGGCATATCGTCTTCTGATTCTGGACTAGGGTTTGCATTTTCTTCATTGTCCTCTTCGTCAAAGTTGTCTTCTGAAGATTCCTCTTCTTATTCAGCTTCACAGTTGTACAATTTTTGTGTTGCGCATTTGTGTCATGCGTAATACTTGTCTCTGCACTTCCAGCATGTTGGAAATAATACTGAGGGGGGAGTGAATCAATGTTTACAAATCAATAACTTTTTCATTTCCATAATCAGATTTATATACGCTACTTCAGTGAAAGGAACTCGCGTGTGCATACAATTGTTCTTAAGGCAACCAGCGTATATCCAGTGAACTTATGATTCAATTAATTCATCATATGTTGATCTTTAATCAGTGCATCGGTACTTTATTAAAAATTAAACAGTAACAATGTGCAGTAATAACATAATAAACCATCACACATAAGCAACACACATGAACACCAAGATTTAAGGTGGAAACCCAATGTAGGTGAAAACCACCTGTCGCTGTCATCTCTATCTTCTTTTAATAGTAAGAAAATCTATTTACAATCTTGTACTGGTGCATATTCATACTAGTACGCAACACCCACCTGCAAAAGGCTACAACCTTCTCTCATTTTCCAGATTCCACTGGAAGGGAGCTACATCCCCCTAGTTCTTGTACTAGCCGATATATTTATTAGTACGTAGGCTACAACCTTCACTCGTTCTCCAGCTGCTACTAGAAGGGAGCTCCAACCTCCTCATCAAATCACCAGCCACCACTGGCAGGAAGCTTCGACTTCCTCACTAAAGGCTCCAACCCTCGGTATCCTCTAGGGACCATGTTTCATGAATTTTCAGACTTGATACTCCTGATACACAACACTACAATATGAAGGCCATGTTTCATCAAATTTTCAGACTTGACCCATTAGTAACATTGAATCTCAAAATCAATCACCACTGCAATACAACCATCAAAACCAATCACTGAAACTCAATCTCTAACATTATTGAAACCAATCATCAATCTCTAAATCAACCATAACTCAATCAATCAATCACTAAAACCTCTGAAATACTGAATCAAACAATTATTGAACCTCTGACACAACTGAATCAGCTATTCATTCAAACTTAATCAAATTCAACCAATCAACTGGAACAGACAGATCATTGTAACCAGTGCACAAATCTGAACCCAGAACGTTGCATCAACAACCAGAACTAACTGTAACTTCAAAAGGCATGTGTCAAACTATATACGCTTCTTCAATGAAGCCAATCTGCGTGTATACGCAACTTCCTTAAGCCCAACCTGCGTATACCTCTTAAGATATTGAATCATAAAACCTCTGAACCACAAATTGTACCATCAATGACATCTGAAGATCTACTGTCAATTTATAGAGTTCTAAATAGATAACAACAAGGATCACCCTTCTTACTCAATCAATCAATCAATCAAACACAACTCTTTATGCATTCAGTTTTTACTTTAAGATCTAAGAAGACTTCATTGACAAACAGCAGTAAAACAACAACATTGATCTGATAGATCAATCATCCCAGAACATCAAGCTTTTCTTTTGCATACGCTACTTGGGAGAGTCGAACTAGCGTGTATACGCATCTTCACCAAAGCAAACCAGTGTATAGATCTACAAATACTTACTTATAACTTCGTTGCAATTCCAGACTTCAGACATACCCAGATCATCACATATAACGGATAAAACATGCGTTAGTAATCAGATCTAGCCTATCCATTATCAGATCACATAATGATAAATCATTATGATCATAATCCATTATTAGATCTCATCCATCATCAAACACTCAGGTGCATACTTAATTCAGATCAAGCAAAGCATCATAAACCCATAACATGCATATTTGTTTTTTATCTTACAATTCATAAAATATTCATTACTTGTGCACTTATACCTTTGATCTTCTCCTCCTTATATAGTTTTAAGCCTTTCTCAATACCTTGGACCAAAACCACTTAGAACCAATACCTAGGACCAAATACATCGGACTAATACCTCGGACCAATACCTCAGACCAAATACCTTGGACCAAAACCTTGATTTTCCATCCCATATGTGCTTATTCTTCTGTGAAAGTGTGTGCATACGTATACGCTTCTTCTATTCCATAAGCCCGCATGTATACACTACTCGGACAAGGTGAACCAGTGTATACTTCTTAAACCATTCTCTTTCTTCAATTTCTTGATTCTGATATGTATTCTTTTGTTCCTTCATCCTATTCTTTTGTACCATTACTTTTTTCCCTCTGAATACACCTGTTATAATGTGATTTTCCATATTACTTCTGAAATGATTCCTTTGAACTGCCCTTCATTTTGTCACATATGTATACACAACTGCAATGAATTCTGTCACATCTGATATCTCTCCTGCAATTTCATCGTAGATTCATCTAGTTACCATATACAAGTGAGTTGTTCTACTACAAGTGGATTGCCATCAAGTACAACACATGCATCATAATGCTAACACAGCGTTTGCCATCCTTTTTCTTTTCGACATTAGATTGTTGTTTCCCTTCATTTCGCAATAGTGGTGGGACGTACTTGCTAGTATTCTCTAACGAGGGTTTACTTGCCTTCCCCTTGGAATAGTTGTTAGTCCTGTCGTTACTGACATATGGTGCTTTGTGAAGTTTATATTTCCACTCGATAATTATGGCTGCATGTCTGGCCTCCTCAATGGTTTTGGGTTTATGCAATTTTAATTCTTCGCGAATGTAATCTTTAAGGCCACAACGATACATTTTTAGCAGCTCCTCATCTGAAAACCCTCTCTGCCTTACTGCTAATACTTCCCATTCGTGAGTGTATTCACTCACTAATCCTTTTTGCTTCAAGTGAACAAATCTCTCATAAACATCATCCTCCTCCTCGTGAAACCTTTTTAACAAAGCGTTTTTAAAGTTTTGCCAATTGAACGAGCAACCTGGGCATTTAGACGACCACCATAAAAACCAATCGTACGCTTCTGCTTCTAGGTAGTTGGAGGCAGTCATGACTCTTTCTTGTTCGCCGAGTGGAGGGTTTGCTAGAAAAATTGCATCCATCTTATTTACCCATACGACAACACCTTTAAAATTCTTGCCATCATATTTCGGTAATTCATTTTTTATTTTAGGATGGTTCCTTCCAGAAGATTGAGTATAATATTGGCTTCTTTCAAAGCGAATTTGGGGTATTTGTTGCTTCTCATGCCTCAGGTACTCATGCTCTAAAGAAGTCTCCCCTTTCAAAGTCTTGGGACTCTGTGTAGCTGAAGGTGAATCGGCCTCTCCGAAATGTCGGCTCATTAAGTTTTTTTTAAGAGATATCGTTGGCCATCTAGTCTTTCTTACTAACTGACTTCTCGATGTTATCCAGACGTTTATTTAGCTTGTTGATGTCCTCTTGGATCTTTTTCATCCCGTCATTGTTGTCGCTCGTCATTTTGTTCCGATTTTTTTTAAGACCCAATTTTTTTTAAATATTATTAAATAATTATTATTTTTTTAATTAATTAAAAGATATTAATTAATTAAATTACAATTACATATATATAATTGTTATATAATTATATATTATATATGTATCTATTATATATAAGTTAACTCCACCCCGCTCAACAATCACATCGCCTAGTCTCCGACGGTTGACCCTGCCCTTTGCAGTCTCACGACGGTTGACCTTACCCTCTACTTTGATACCACTATTAGAAATATATATATTTTTAATTGCTATTTAATTGATAATAAAACACCAGATAATTTCTAAATATATATATATATATTGATAAAAATTGAGTTATGTTTACAACGTTGAGGCGGTGCTCCTTAAATAGGAATTGACTAGCCATGCCTAATCAGAGAAACATGTCCTTTGGGGACTAATGTCTCTTCATTTTAGCTTATTAACTGTTAATTAATTGATTACAACTAATAATGTTTTAATGTTTTGATATTTTAATTAATTGTTATGAATTTTAAGTCCATAACATGATTCTGATGTATATGTACTATCGCTCTCTATGTTAAACTATTGAAGAACATATAAGAAGAATTGATCAAGGGTTTCCCCACATTGGGGTTTGTCCCTAGTTAGCGCCACATCTTGTGTCCTCTTGTCTGGGCTTGTCTTCTGCGATTTATGTTTATGTTTTATCTGCATTTTACTATCATGCTAAATGTGATTGCTAATCTGGAATTGACATTGAGTTAATGTGAAAAATTGAAGTAAATTTCTCTCAGATCACATAAATGATAAAACCTAGTTGGGTAGCCGACAAACGTTTCTTTCAAGAGCAACTCGACCAGCACTTTAATGTAAAGCTCAACCCTAATCAGGAGGGAGAGGAGATAACATCCTGCTTGTAACATATAGGGCCCCAAAACATAAGACTACTGCCTTTTTCGGAAGGCTTTTCCTTCCCGAAGCACGCCAGGAGAGGAGATACGATTGAAACGTTGTAGCGACCTTCTCCATTTGCTTGAGGGCGAATAGAATAATCCAGTGAGATACACATGAATCATAGGGTATTTCTTTTTCTTTTTATAAGCCCACCCGATCAATTTCGTAGTCACTGCTGTATAGGGAAAAAGGGTCGATTTCCAACTATCTGAGAAGCACTGGACCGATAGCCCTTCCCCTTTATAAGTAGGGTTGGGGTGGACTCGAATATCCCCCCAGTACTGTTGACTCAAATATCCTAAATTTTAGGTGTTAGCACTCGTCCTAAATAATGGTTCGTTTTTGAATCCGTAGACAAGAGACTCGGCCAACCCCCCCGATTCATATGAGGTTTAGAGCTGAACAACAAGACCTGGCTCTTTATAGGCATCCGACTGGCGAACTCAAATTCTTTTCCAGATAAATGAGCACTCCGTTGCTACCAACTCTTTTAGCTGTTCAGCACGATCGCTGGCGCTCATATTTCCAACGGAGGGATACCTTGTCCCTTCTCCCTTCAAACGTTGGTCGAGCAATAGAAACTTCTTGCTACGAAGCAGGACGAATCAATCTGCTTGGGTATAAAGAACCCATTGCCGAAATCGGTTAATCAGCAGAATATGGTCTTCTAGTAGTAAGAGCCATAACATCCCGCTATGCTAAGCTTTCCCATGTCTGTCACAACGGGTCACATGTCGTTCATTTGCTCTACCCCGCCGTTAAGCCGTTGATTGGCCTGGACCTAAGGGCAGGCCCCTACTATTATAATAAGGGTATGCAGACAGAAAAAACCAAATCATGGTATACACTTTGGTGTACCAGCTAAAGCATTGCGTATGTCTGGAGCGGATAAGGTTCTCCTCCACACCCAGGAAATCCCATAGTTGCTTCTATTCCACGCCCCAATAGCACAAATTAGGGCAATTTTAGGGCTTTCGATAGCTATGTAACCTTGTGAATTTGACCGAACGTCTCACTTTTTTGTTTTGCGATTCCCTCCTCCGTAACAGGCAAATGACTAAGAAAGATGTTTTCGCGTAATTACATAATAACAAGAGAGGTACGCCGAGCCAACTGTTCCATCATCCACCACCTCAGGCAAGTAACTCAAAAAGATCTCAAGCATAATCGAATAAGCTACTCAGTTCATAAAGAAGTCAGAAACTGGTCAACGTATTAGTGCCATTCCTTCATGCAAACGTGCCTTTGAATGTTGCCCATTCCTGACCTAAGAGAAACAAGGAAAAAGAAATAGAAGCCTTAGAACTAGAGCCAAGGATGAATAGAGAAAAGGTGGGGCCTACTGACACGCCACCTTACCACTCTTCAATTTACCATATCCATACGCTCATCGTTTCCAACCACTTTGAACCAAAAGCATTGTCAAACACCACTTTCCCAGTCCTAAATTTTCCACTTGAAGATGCCGAAATGATGGAACCATAGTTGCTCAACTATTATTGGGGGCCGCCAGAGAAGAAATAGGAGGGGCAAGGGTACGTTAGTACGCTCGATTGCTAATGAGAGGGCTTTTTCACCGGGCTATCAATTAGGAGGGAATGAGTCAAAGCAGGGTGTATTATCACCGTTATTATATATGTAATTACGCTATCTCGCCGAGGTGCACATCTCTATCTCTACCCGCCAAATAAGGGTATTTGGTGCTGGTGGATATGTATCTATAGATGGTGTTGGAGCTGCTGGTTCTACTGAAATTGGAACAACGACAACTAGCTTTGGAACTAGATATGGAACTGTATGATATGGATATGCTCGAGCTAAAGGATCTGCTGCTACGGGATATGGCTATGGATCTTTGGCTCAATCAACAGCTTCAGCAACTGCATAATGAACAGAGTCAAAACCTTAAGCCATTTAGTAGGAGCTGTAGATATGGCCGAGTGCATCCGACAGATAAAGAAATCTCTTGAGACCTTGGCGGCTCCTATTTTATCGAGCAAAAGGGTTGATTACGAATCCTATATCGATGGACAAACTCGATTCGTTTCCCAAGCTGCTTGGTTCTCAAGATCTATCGATTGTCAGGATTTTACGGGGAAAGAAACAGTGGTTTTTGGTGATGCAACTCATGTTGCTTCAATCACTAAGATACTTGCTAGAGAGATGGGAATTCGTGTGAGTTGTACAGGTACTTATTGTAAACATGATGCAGAATGGTTCAAAGAGAAAATTAAAGATTTTTGTGATGAGATAATCATCACAGATATAAGTCATTAATGCTTTGGCACTAATGCTTTGGCCCTATGTGTTGCCATAGTCTAAATGTGCTTTGAATTGGCTCTTTATGGCCATTCAAAATAATGGGAAGGAAAGCAACAATTTATCTAAAATATAATAAAAATAATTTTGAATCGATAGAATTACAAATATACAGTGCTAACATTACACAATCATTATTGCAATGAGGTATTCAAAAGTGTTGAATCTATATCTGCATTAAAAATTAACAATTTCATCAATCCAAATTCTCCTCTTCTTTTTTTTCGCAATTATTGTCGGGACAAATTTTGATAGTAACAAATTGAAAAATCACAAAAACAAATCATATTTGCCACCTTCGTACAAGCCATTGTGTCTAATGTCACCTCAGCATCACAGTCACTTCAACATCATCCTCACATGCCGTCATCATAAATTGCACCGACTAACCAACATCAATGCTCCATATCCATGATCCAAAACATCTTATTATGTACCTGTCATCACCTAGATTGCCTAGACAGCCAACCAAATTAACCACGAGATCCTCCAGGTCAAGACATTTATTCGTAGATTCTTTTCACAATATGCATACGTTGTGCATTTGACTGAATTATCCACGCATCTTGCAAAAATGCCTCACGCACTTGGTTACCAGCTCCAAGTTGGGTTTTCTTGTGGATCGGAATATCCCATCTGGGACCTACTTCGAAGTACAATTCCTTGGCAACTCTCCATTTACTACTCTTCTCAGATCGACATAAAATGTATCCTGAGAACTTACTAGGTCCAAGTGCAAATCACCAAGGACACAAATGTATGTATGTACACAAACATGCTGAAATTAAACTTTTAAAAGATGAAACAACCGAACACAAACCAAGTTTGATGCCGATTTTACATACAACCATAACTACACAAAAAGTGGTTCATCGCTGATTGACAATTAAGCATATAAACATCAACAATTAGCAATAAGCTGTCGATAGGTTGCAGAGTGAGGCTGACTCTTTCACATATAAAAAAACAATAGCTGGCAATTGAACTATTGATCGGTTGAAGAATGCAATTAGATTCACAAACTCCATGGTATAAATAAATCCAAGCTAAGCACAACAGCTATTGAACTAGCTGGCAGTTGAACAACTATTGATCGTTGAAGAACGCAATTAGATGAACAAATATCTTCTCCATCGTATGAACAAAGCCAAGCTCAGCATAATCGCTATCGATCCTCTCTATTAGATGGAGAATTATTTTAAAAAGAATTAACTGACTCGATTTTGGTCCTTTTTACATTGATGACCTAATACTTGAATTATTAATATTGCACTCATGCAAATCGATTGAAAGAATAAAATTACCAAAATGAAGGAATGCTAATCGGTTTTTAGAAGAATGCAAAACAATGAAGGATAATACCTTAACTATAAGCAGTTGAATAATGCAATTAGATGAACAAATATCTTCTCCATGGTATTAAAAAAGGGCAAGCTAAGCACAACAGGCATTAATACTCTCTATTATTAGAGGCAGAATTACCCCTTTTTTAAAATAATTAGGATTTAATTTTTGGCATTGCCATTTCCAACCCAGTGTAGAAGAGATATACTATCATGCTATATTATTATGTTATCTAAACGTTTTGGCTCGGTCAAAAAAAAAAAAAATCAAATTAATCAAATTAAAATATAAAATTGAGGTAAAATAGTAAAATTTACCATTGACAGCTTTTGGGCTCCAAATTTTGACAACGCATGGTTTTTTTCAATGGTATTCTTATGTAAGAAGTAATATAACCAACCCAAATCCATCTTAACTCTGGATCTACAATGAAGAGATGGATCAAATCTCTTGAGGTGCAAACCTCTTTTAGAATGAAAAGAGATTTGATCTCTCTTGGCGCATGGTAGATCTGGATTTAAGATGGATCTAGGCTGGTTATTATTGCACTCATGCACATTAATTGAAGGAATAAAATTACAAAATGTATAAAGCTAATGCCAAGAAAGTATAGCCAACAGCTACTGGATATGTTGATTACAAAATAAGCTTCATGTAGGGCTGGTTAGACATCATAACAATCCTCTCATATATTAGTCAAAGGAATATATTCACATAGAAAATACTACAAGATGGTTGAACAAGAGGTCTGGATAATGTACTGTTATTGCACAACACTATCTTCATCCATGATGGCCTATTTCATCATAAACAAGCAGTGCTAACGAACTGGTCAAAAACAGCTCATAATGATTTTCTTGACATTATTTGAACGTAAATTTATAAGCAGCCCTAAACAAATTGCTGCTGGTTCTTCACACATTAATAACAGAAATTAATAATCAGCATAACGCCATCTTATAGTGCACAAGTACGGACTCCTATAAAGATCTCAGCCACCAATCATATAAATATGTTTCATTTAGTGACCTGAGATCATATTAACTTGATCCCTCAAATACATCCTCGTGGCGGAACAGAATTGGAAGGGTGTGCAAAAGCGTGATATAAGAAACATGTACATAAATAATCATAAAATAACTCTGGCTAGTGACATAGCCAGGAAGGAATCGGTAATTTTAGTTGGACCCCACTTAAGACGATTCTGAATTGACTGGAGATTGTTTTACAAGAATGATACGGAAGAAACTACTAAGGATTCTTCTTCATCTAGGAAAAAAGGAAAAGTGGAGAGACCAGGTAAGAAAAGCACATAGATGATGCTTGCAAATAGATAGACCCCAGAATCTGTAAGAGTCGTCCATCATTGGAAATTGAGCCGATTATTGACCCAATGGTGAATTTGCGATTAAAGCCAGGAGTAACTTGCAAGTCGTTGGTGATTTTGACAAAAAAGACACTGCACACTCCCGGCATTGTAGCTGAAATAGGAATTGAAGGCTTACTGATCAAAGTGCACAAGGGAATTTAAATAGACTCGGGATCTAAGGTGATCATACATCTGTGCTTCAGTCACTTCTGAGTTCATGAAATCTTTCTTCCCCTTTGAACAGAAAAATAAAGATCATTCTGACAAGAGTCTTTACTTTCAAACGTACATTAATGTCAAAAAAAATGTAAAACAGTTGTAAGTTGGAATACAACAGAGTTTCTATTGATAAGATTTGTGGAAACTCAACATGCATACAATGAGCATGGACTTAAAACTCTTAAATCATAATAGAAATGTAAGCTTGCCGTGCTAAGAACTTCTAATGCTTCCCTAAATCACAATAAAAGTGAAGCCTTTTACTGCTAAGAAATTCTGATTCTTCATCATTCTTCATTGGATCACATTTACTCATAAAGCCCTTCTTCATGCCATACATCCACAAGAAAGTCGATCATCTCCTGCAATGCGTCCAGTAGAGTCTAATTATGCATGTCCAAGTAATATACCGACTTGTTCTAAGCATTTGTTACTCAACCTTTACTGTTGGAGTACTTATACAAACGATCACTATTGTCATGCAATAATAAAAGTGGCTGCTGTGAAGAAAAAAAAAGATGAGATTTACAGAGAAGACTCACAGGTAATGGAACAGGTTGTGGAAAAGGTTGGTTGGTTGCAAGCAAATCATCATATGTTGTGTTCCAACTGCAAGGAAAGCATCAAATTCTTCAAGTCCGTTTGATGCTAGAGATTAAGGTTTAATTGGACTCGAGTAAAATACCGAGTAAAATACCAGCCATGTGATTTAAAAATTTTAATTCAATGACATAGTTGTAAATAGCAAGAAGTATTAGCACCTCCAACATGAAAAATATATAACTATGAAGCTTTAATGTTGGCCAAAGATAAAACAAGAATTTACTGTTACATCTACTGCTTTGACAATTTAAACTATTATAATGGCAATTATTCTAATACTTAATGGAAAAAGCTGCAAAACATATTTAATAAAGTACAAGAGATGGACAAACTAAAGATTACTTATTATAATAAGCTTGCACACAGGCTTCCAAACACCACAGTAACCCATGAGAGTGGTCAAGTCTTGTCATATCTTTTTGACATTTATCAGGGAAGACAATATCACAAGAGAAAAAAAAATTGTGAAGGGAGTTGCATTGTGTTGACCACCGGAGTGGCACCTAATGATTATATGAAGACTCCATGTCCAAGGATAATCTAGAAGACACTTGTACCATCATATATCATCACTCAAAAAAGTTTTTTAACTCTACTTTTATCTTCTCATCATCTTTCTTGTACCCGGATTCCACACTCTGTGGGGAACTGTAATAAGCTAAGTCACATGACACGAGGACACGAGACACGGAGGACACGTAAATACGAGTATTCAATACGAAACGCAACGACCTGGAAACAGGACACAGGGGACACGTTTTATATATATTTAATAATAAATATATATATATATATAGATACCGAAATATAGTTTTTTATCCATATTAAATTGCAGGTTGCAGCTTATCTAATCAAATTAAAATATAATTACTTCTCAAAGTTCATAGTTCACTTTAAAAAAATAAATAGAATCAAAATTTACTATTTAGAAATTAGAATGTGATATGCTTGGTCTTGATTCTTGAATATTCAATGTTCATTGTTCATGTACAACTTACAAGCACATAAGAAAATAACTAAAGTCTAATCCTATTGATTTCCTCTACCCCTCTTGCGAGAAAATGCCACAGCTTTCCCTTTCCCTCTAGATGTAGATGTTGGTGCTGGTGGAGTTGGCAGTGGAGTTTGCTATGCTCTAGAAGCTGAAGAACTAGAAGTAGGAGCTATAGGAGGTAGACCACGTCCTCTACTGGTGGCAGGGGTAGCCCGGGCAGGTGGTGTCACCTGGAAACATTACAATCTCCCAATCCTGAAAAACTGATAAGTCTGCTGCATTTTGAATGAAATATAAAATTCTACTTTCTCCATATGAAATCCAATGAGGTCGGAACCACTCTCAAACATCCCGAGTCATTTCTTAGTAATGTTAAAAATTTAAGTAAAATGATGAAAATGAAGATTAAGGAGAATGTCACTTTTACTTCAAGAATTTAACATTACCATGAATAGAATATCAATACTAGGGCCTAGACTTGATCATTAAGCTGCCCCACTCAAAAATTATTTGTTTCTTTCAAAAAAAATTGCAGCTTATGCAGCAACATTTTCTATCAACGGAATACACGTTTTCCAGATGCAGGACACGACGAAAACTGGCGAATACGTTTTACATTTTATAGGACACGATGAAAAACGTTTTCGACACGTTTTAGGGCCGTTTTCGTGTCCAACATGTAAAATACGGGACACGGGACCTTGGAGGACGTGTCCTGTGACTTAGGGAATAAGTAATACTAGTAATAATGAGTTTTTGAGTCTGTAACAGGGCTAAGATGTGGGGCTCGATCAACAAATGAGTACACCTTGGAGTGTTTTTTATCTGGTTAATTCTCCCTTCTTTTTCAAAGGCGGATAATTTTCTCAATTTTTTCACTCACGTTTTACTCCAAAGCCGGGGTGACGGTTTGAAGGTTGAGCCCTTAACACATCTTAATGTCTAGAGTCGATGTATATTACCATACTAGATCACACAAAAAATTTCATGGAATTTGGTTAGGTCTAGGTAGTCATTTTTTTATTTTTAGATTTTCCACACTACAGAAATTGCTAATAAAATTGTATTTGTAATGTAATAAGTGATGTCTAGAGAAGTTTTATAGAGTATGAATAATGAAATTTGTACCTCTCACCCTCAAATTTCTACTATGACACACTTTAAGGGGTTAAAAATGTGTTTTGAACCCTCAAAACCCATTTTTTCTAGGTTTAGTGGAAAATCTGACAATTAATTAAGCCAGAAATTAAATAAATGGAGAAAAATAAATATCCACATATGCTAAATGTTGAAATGTGGTGGAAAATTATGGGGAATTAAAGTGAAGTCTCAAGGTTATGTGAACTCTTAAAATCAAGGAAAAGACGTGCTCAAATAAAATTGAATTTATGGCATTAAATGAGAAAGTTGCTCACTTGGAAATTCGAATTTGTAATGCACATTTGGGAAGATTTTGGAGAATATTTGGTGGAGATTTTTGTGGGAAATTGTCCTCACATGGGTTACCACCCATATACACTTGTCATTTTATCATAAAATTCGAATTTGACACATAAGGGAAGAAGAAAATGATGTCTGCTTGCTAGAATTCGATTTTTACACTTGGCATTGTAGCTTCATTCAACAAATTTGAATTTCTCTTTGGGATTGTCACCTCATGCCACTTGTTTAATCACTTCTACATTGGGATTAGCTCCAATGCCATTTGGCATTGTCATTCTTCATTGGGATTTGCACCCAACTCTCTATATAATAGAGCCATGGGCTCTCATATTGTATCATGTAATAAGCTATTGGGCTTGAGGAAACTCTGTCATTATGTCATTGCGTACTTTCTTAATATAATCAAGACTTTCGGGGTATCTGGTTGGTGTTCTCTTGGCGTTATGAGGTGATGTCCTTTCATATTACTGCTATTGTATTTAATTTCTTTAACATGTTAAATCAACATTAGTTTATGCTTGCCATATTGCTTGGATTGGTGTGTGCAGGCTATCTTGTACATATTATTGATTTAGAATAGTATTCCAGGGATAAGCTTGTCAATTCATTTTAGGAGGAATGTTTGGTTTATCTTATTCATTATATTGTTCTAATCTTGTGCAAACTAATACGTGTTCAAGTGTGTAGGAGAGATCTTTTGTATTGTGTGTAGGAATCCATCTGGAAGTGAGAGAAATCCCAATTAGAACAACTCACTCCTAGAGTCACAACGATCCAAGACTCGGTCATTTTTTTGCTCCAAGTTTTCCATCCAACGAAGAGCAAAAAGGAGTTTTCTTAATCTATAGCTACTTAATCATCCATTTAAAATTCAAAATACTTCTTTGGTCCTAGTTATTTCAAAGTTATATCTCATAATCAAGTGTTATTTCTAAAGCTAGGCAACTGTGGGGGTTCACTCTCATTACTTGAGCTAGTACTTCGTAAATTAAATTCTAAGTTTAGTTTTGATTTCTTTTTTCTAATTTCACATTGACAATTGATAATTTTTTGCGTTTTGCAGCCCATAGGCTTGAGCATTGGGCAACAAGGAGCTTGAGGAAAAGCCTTTGAAAACTACTCACTCGTGTGTATGCAGGACCCCCTCACGCTATCCAAAGACTGATTTCTAAGGAGGCCATAATCACTTGGGAGAGTTGCAAACTCATCGAAGCCGTGGGCCTTTTGAGCCTTGTGAATCTCTTTTGGAGAGTTCTTTTCATCTTCAAGTTTGTTCTTGTTATATTTTTTGGGGGGAGAATCTAGCTCTGTTAGTCTCATCTTTGTAAAGATCTCTCTCGTATTGTGGACTGCCCTCTTAACGGCATTTTTATCTGCTTTAAGCGCTAATAAAAAATAAAAATAAAAAGTTGGAGGGAGCTTGGGATTTTTCCCTTGGCATCCCCCTTCCTCATTTAGAGGAGGGATTCTTGTGGGTGGCCTAATCTTGCTTTTATTTTTTCTTAACTTTCTAGCTTTTAATTTCATATTGTGCATGCTTAAAAGCAACACATTTCACTTTACATACAAATTTTTACTAACCTTGTATTTAAATTCCCACATGCATACACTCAAGTTTTGCAAACTATTTCTCTTTGAAGCATTTGCATGAAACATTAATTTAATTTGTGGAATTAACACAATTTGCACTTCATCTAGACATTTTATTACAGAAAGGCCCCAAGCCTCACTAAAACTTACCTCCAACTTAACTTGGTTGAATAGACTTTTAGGGACCCTCTACTTCTATTGACTCTTCTTTGTGAGATCCAAATATTTGGGCAAGGTGAGGTCTGAGGACTAGAGTTCAATTGTAACTTTGCCTTAGCACTAATTAATAAAATAAACCAAGAACTCATTCCATCATATTTGCTTTGTTTGCAAAGTTATTAAATTTCTTGTTATCTTAATGGTTTAAAGTCTCACATGCAAATCTTCTTTCAAGAGGCACTTTGGATGCAAACATTCTAATTCCTTTTAAATTTTGCAACAAGTTTAATTTTTCTTGTACTAGAAAATTAACTCATCTTGTGATTTAATTATTGCCATAATTGGTTGATTTCACTTTCAAGTACTATTATTTTGGGTTGCAAACTTAATTGCATGTTGTCATCTTGGTCTAACATTTGAGTTATTTTTGTATCATTTTGAGCAAGATAGTTTCCATGCTTTGATTTGTAGAGTTATTCATCTTAAAAGCATTTATAATATCTTGTGCTAACAATTTATTGTTTCACTTTTCAAGATTATTTTGGCTTTCCATTTGAAAGCATTTCACTTCATTCTAAGCAAATATGATTTCATTTCTTAAAGAGCAATACTTTGAAGGCACTAGTTGTTTATGTATTTCATGCTTATCTTATGTATTTATGGTTATTGCTCATATCAGTTTTGCTTATAAATCTTTAAAAAATAATATATTTAACTCTAACAATTCTCCTAGAAACTCACATTTTTTAAACTTAACTTTTCATTAGAGACCACCACCCTTAGCTAACCTAGGAGATAGCTTATAGACGGAGAGAGTTGGGATTAGTGTGACAGCCCCTTCTCTGAATTCCCTGCCACCAACAACACCTTGTGGGGTTGAAGGCTTTTATCACTGACTTGTAGGTAGGTGTAGGTAGCAGGGTCAACACGCCACATACACAATTGGTGTTGGAGAAGTGGATTATGACAAAGCATAGACTTTTGGCTAATAAAAAAAGGAGAAATGTTATAGGCAAAGGTAAAGGATTGACGAGACAAGTGGAGTGTCCAAAGAAAAGGCCAAGAATGACAATCTTGAAGGTGGCAATCTCCAACAAGAAATCGTTTAACAATAGTTCAGCTAAAAGATGAACTCAAGACACAAACATTGATGATTGCACCTCAAGGAAGGGCATGAATGTGCTCTGTTGGAAAAACACGAGGTGGGAAGTGATCAACACGTTAACGGGTCTCGCTTTAGAGCTAGAAGATTTTAGGGAAAGGGTGACTGAATCAGGGTCATTATGTAAATTCAAAGTTTAAGGTAGAAGAATCCAGCACAAGGTCCAAGAAGAAAACAAAGGCAATTTCCCAATGCCCAACCTCAAAAATTAGTTTGATAGTGAACAAACTACATGAAATCAAAGAGAGAGTCTTGTTGGGAGGCAGAAATCAATAATCTATCTAATTAAGTGGAGCTCCACTTCAACTAATTAAGTGACTTTCTAGATGCAAAAAGGAATATCGTGAAAAGTGCCTTCCCTAAACAATAATCTATGATTTTCTTGTTGGACACAGATTGTCATTGATGTCAATATGGCAATATTCAAGAGAAGGAGACAGAGCATATCGGAGCCGAGAGGATCAAAAGGAGCCAGAGGAACCAAATCGGAGGAGCCACATATATCAGAGCAAGAGGAGCCATATCGGAGGAGTGCCAGCGCAAGAGGAGCCATATATGCCTTTATTAATACTATCGGGCGTTGTTCGGGCAATGAAAACCCACATATGCATGTATTAACAATTATCGGGAGTGGAGGCAAATCGCAGCGATATCGTATCGGAACCCTTAGGGATGAGAGCAGACGCGAATTCTTATTCAGATTGGTCCAGACCAGTGTTTTACAACTCCGACTCCGACTCCGATTCGGCCGAGGATCGACTCCGACTCCGACTCCGACTCGGTAATGACTCGGCCGGCTCGATTTCAATGACTCGGTCGTTGTAAAAAATACATTAAATATTTATTTTTTTTATAAAAAAACATAATTTTAAATATTTTAAACATAATTTTAAAGATTTTCATTCATGTTTCCAAACACACAGCATTATAATATAGATGGAAGACAACATATGTATTATGATCAAAGTAGGCTCATGAACTAGGAGACTTGTTGGGGACCAACAAGTTCTAGGAGATACACTTAGCTATCTTATGAACTTGATTATAATTCGTTCGCAACTGTGATTAATGAGTAATGTATTAGAGATCTTGATTAGATTAGACACTTCAAGATTTTCATTTAACAGTTAAGATACCAGTGCCTTCAATAACAATGCCCAAGTTATAAATTAGAAACACTTGTAAGTAAAATGCCAAGTCATAAGATGGGTAACTGCTGTAAGGAAAATGTTAGTACAATGAGATGACACAATAGATTGAACCTTTATTATGCAAACTGCCAAGGTACTTCAGTGTGGGAAATGCCCAACCAATCAATATTAACCAATGAAGCACTTCAGAACTGTTTAATGAAATAATGACAGTTGAGACAAAGAGAGCAAATGCTTTAGTTATGCACTTATTTGGGAAGCTTTCCACTTATGATTTAACAGTTAGAAACAAGTGACCAATGAGATGCAACTAAAACAAAGCTATCCAGGCCAGAGAGAACTTATGCAATATTCAAAGGTTCTCCAAATGCCTCAAACAACTCACTGTCACCAAGTATTAGACTACTGTAGCTTAATCCGTGACAAGAATGATGAGAAAAGAGCAAACTATCATAAGATCCACTCTCTGCACTGCTCCTAGGGCTCAATTTTATTGATATTCAGATCTGATATGTGTTGAAAATTCTGCAACGAGGGACTGTGTATTAGATTGCTGTCAAAGAAAATTTGTCTACCCTTATGCAAGATAGTTACCAATATGCAGGGAACAAATGTACAAGACCAATCTTAAAGCCAAGGGCACTGTCTTATACTTCAAAGATACCTCAAATCAAACCACTTCAAACTGCATTACCCTTTAGAATCCATTAACTGCATTTAACTTTTTCAAAAATCACATAAAAAGTGAATTTTTTTCATCTTTTACGCTGCCCAGCTGTAGGTTCATTGACTCGGCCGAGTCATAACGGACTCGGCCGGGTTGACCGAGTTACATATGACTCGGCCGAGTCATTGGATGACTCAGCCGAGTCATATGTGACTCGGTCAACCGAGCCGGGTTGCTGGCCGGGTCAAAGATTTTGGTGCTGGCTCGGTTCGAAACGGCCGATTCGGATTCGAAACGGGCCGGTTGTAAAACACTGGTCCAGACCCATATCGGGTTCGGAGGAGGGAGTGTTATTGTCTATGGCGACCGCCGATAAGCGGACCCGCCGAAATATATATAGCGTGGCATCTAAACCTTTTCGGGTCCGAAAGGAACCTCAGCGCGGTTAAGTGACGAGCTCTGAAATTCGGTGCCGAAGTATTATATTGAGGATGGTTTAATGGGTCGTCGAGTCCGCAAGGTCCGTTAGACTTTGAAACTACCAGAAGGGAAGTCGCCGAAATCCATCGGGACCGAAATCATAATAAAAGGCAGCCTAAAGGTGTGTCGGGTCCGCACCTCGTCGGAGGTCAAGCCTTAACAGTTTTGTAGTGATCGCCGAAATCCGGATCCACCGATAATTATAAAGGCGGACGGATAAGAATTGAGATCCGCGTCTGTTGAATGAGAACAGGAATTACGTTATTTTCCTGTGTTAAAATATATGTGGCTGCGGGGTTTTTATAGTGTTGGCCATATATTGCATATGATATAAGGCTTCTGATGGTTGATTTAAAGTGCTCGGGTGGTGGCTTCCGATGGTTGATTAAAACGCTCGGGTGGTGGCTTCCGATGGGTGATTAAAAGCACCGATAAAGCCTGTAAGACAAAAAAAAAAAAAAAATTGGAAGTCGAAGTGTCAAGCTACTCCAGTGTATGCCTGCGATCATGAGCAAAACAGGAGTGTTGTTATAATTTTGATGTATGTACCCTGTGATTATTGGAACGGTTGGATAAACAGAGGTAACTGACAGGGCAAGCAAGCGCTGAGGAAACCGAAGAGCCTACGAAGTAAGGAAGCTGAAGAGCCTGTGAAGAAAGGAAGTCAAAGAGCCAATGAGAAAGAAGAAATGAAGGGACAGAGGCATGGAGCATATGAAAAAAAAAAGCAGCAAAAAACAGTGAGAGTAGTTGTTGTTGTTCGAGGACGGGATAACCTGAGCATGAGATAGTGGAAGCAGCAGAAGAAAAGGGGGCAGCAGAAGCAGTGGAAGCTGAAAAGAGCGCAGCAGCACACCAATGTATACCAAAGAGGTTGGAGCCTCAGAATTGAACAGGATTGAAGTCCTTGGGAGTTGGTGCTCCTAAGTCCAAGATTGGTGTCTTGGCAAAATAGAGTTGGTGCTCAGGAGGTTGGAGCCTCACCAAAGTCCAAGTTGGAGCTTGGCAACCAATTGTGACAATCTATTTATTGTATTTATTTTTACTGCACAGTTATATTAATAAAAGCATTTATTCCTGTTGTTCATTTTGTGTTTCTGAACATATATGTTTTAACTAGTAAAACAATAGTGAGAAAAAGAAACACTGATTCACCCCCCTCTCAGTATTTCCAACAATTGGTATCAGAGCGGGCTTCTTCATTCTAGCCTAACAGCTTGAAGAAGGATCAGCAACCATGATGAGAAATCATGAAGCATCAGGAAAACCTCCTCTGTTCGATGGCACTAACTTTGGGTTTTGGAAGAAAAGAATGACTTACTATTTAATGTCCCTTGGACCTGAACTCTGGCATTTTTGTCAAACTGAATACCGAGCGACTTCCACTCTTCCAACAGACCAAGACGAGAGGAAAGCCTACACTGCAAATGCAAAATCCATGAACTCTATCACTAGTGGAATCACTGATTCCGAGTTTACAAAAATCATGCACTGTAACTCTGCCAGAGAAATGTGGGAGAAGCTAGTCAGCTTGTACGATGGAGACTCAAAAGTCAAAAAGGCAAAGCTCCAAACTCACAGAAGACAATTTGAAAGTTTGAAGATGGAAGAGGAAGAAGACATTGCAGCATACCTCCTCCGAGTAGCTGAAGTGGTAAATTCCCTGAAAGGATTGGACGAAAAAGTTGAAGAAAGTACTATTGTACAAAAGGTATTAAGGTCTCTTCCAGACAGATTTGACTCCAAAATAAGTGCTATAGAAGAATCAAAGGATCTTGACACCCTCAAAATGGATGAACTCCATGGAATTCTCACTGCCTATGAAATGAGGAAAGGTGGACCTAGCTCCAAAGATGCAGCATTCAAGGCCTCAAAGTCAAAGAAAGGGAAAGAAAGGAATGACTGTAGTGATGAGTCAGATGTGGAATCCGAATTGGCTCAATATGTACGAAAGCTGAAGAGAGGATCTAAGCTTAAAGGCAAGTATCCTCTTATCTATTTTAAATGTGGTAAAATAGGTCATTATGCAGCAAAATGTCCTCATAAACATGACAGTGATGATGAAAGAAATTCTAAAAGAATGACATACAAAAAGAAAGGGTTCAATAAGAAAAACCTTCTCTCCAAGCAAGGTGAGTCTGATGAGGATGAGTTTATGGTCATCAAAAAGAAATCAGATGAGGAAAGCGATCATGATGAAAGCCAAGAAGCATTATTCATGGCACTCACAGATGATGATGACTCGGGGCCAGGAGGAAATGTGGATGAACTGTTAATAAGTGCCATTGAAGAGAACGAGAAACTACGGAACAAAATTATCTCTCTCAAAGTGGAAAACGAGGAAACAAGAAGGAGAGAAGATCTCTTGGAAACAAAGCTTAAGGAAAAAGAAGAGACTTGTGAAGAACGTGAGGCCGAAGTAGTATCTCTGAGAAAGAAGTTGGAGCAAATTAAAAAGGGTTGTAAAAGCTCTCAAATACTTGATACTATTCTGAAAAATCAAAAACCTCAACATGATAAGTCTGGAATAGGTTTCAAGGGAGAATCCTCAAGCACTAAGAATAGTGTGAAAAGCTATGCCGATGCACTTTCCTGCAACCCAAAAGATGAAGAAGTATCTTATCAAAAGTGCATCCCAGATTCCAAGAATAAAGAAAGAGTTACTCCAAAGAAGAATGTGGAGTCGAATCATGGACACTACAGCAAATACAAACATGTACTCCACCAAGGGCCCATCAAAAATCCAAAGGACAAGGGAGGAGTAATTCTCAGAAAGGAAAGCAAATTAAACCATGGTTGCTTCAAAACCATATTTCTTGGACACTGTTTTCAATGTAAAAACTTCGATCACCAAGCTAGACACTGTATGGCTCGCAGAAGTGAAAAGACAACGCATAAGGACCAAGTAATCAACTCATATGCTCCCAAAAGACAGGGACAAATCAAAACCTTCAATTCATTCGATCCCTTGACTAAATTTGATCTGACTTGCTCTTTTTGCTACAATAATGGACACTATGAACAAAACTGCCCACTCAAAGGAAGAAAGACGAGTAGCAAGATCTCTGCAATGGACAAATGCGGCCTAGCTCTATGTGCGCAAAATAATGGAAACCAGTGGTTTGTGGATAGTGGGTGCTCCAGACACATGACAGGAGACAGAAGGAAATTTATCTCATTGAGCAAAAAGGAAGGGAATGTGTCCTTTGGAAGCGGAACTCGCAAAATTGCAGGAAGAGGAACAGTTACTCTGATCAATGGAAAAGGAAAAGCTCAAGATGCTCTGCTGGTTGACGGACTCAAACACAACCTTCTGAGTGTCAGCCAAATTTGTGATCAAGGACATAAGGTTGTTTTCAGCACCAAAGACTGTGAAATAAGGAACTCTGCCTCAGGGAAACTTGTGGCAAAAGGAGTGAGAACACCAGACAATATTTACGTTCTGAACAAGATTCAGGAAAACAAATGCTACTTGAGTCAGGCAGATGAGAGTTGGTTGTGGCACAAGAGACTTGGACATACCAGCTTCGAAAATCTGGTCAATATCAGCAAGATCAAAGCTGTACAAGACATCCCAAGGTTGTCCAAACCAAAGCAAGCAATGTATGGTCCATGTCAACATGGAAAACAGACCAGAACCAGCCACAAGACAAAGGAACACTATACATCAAAGCCCTTGGAGATCATACATGCTGATGTGTGTGGGCCAACTAGAAATCAAGCACTCCAAGGAGAAAGGTACTTTGTATTATTTGTTGATGATTATACTAGAATGATGTGGATATATTTCATAAAATATAAATCTGAAACTTTTGAGTGTTTTAAGAATCTAAAAGCCCTTGTAGAAAATGAAAAAGATTCAAAAATTAAGTGTCTCAGAACAGACAGAGGAGGAGAATTCACATCAAACGAGTTCAGAGAGTTCTGCAATATGCATGGAATTAAAAGGGAATACTCGGTTGCCAGAACACCTCAGCAAAATGGGGTAGTTGAAAGACGAAACCGAACTATCTAAGAAATGGCAAGAACCATACTGTTAGCAGCAGACCTACAACCTAAATTCTGGAGGGAAGCAGTAGGGACAGCTGTCTATACATTGAATCGGACTCAATTAAGACCAAATTGTGCCAAAACTCCTTATGAGCTATGGAAAGGGAGACCTGCTTCGGTGAAGTATTTCAAAATATTTGGAAGCAAGTGCTTCATAAAAATAAATGATGGTTCACCTGGAAAGTTTGATTCTCGGGTTGATGAGGGGATATTTCTTGGATACTCTCCACGGAGCAAGGCTTACAAGTGCTACAATTTTCGACTGAAGAAAATAGTGGAAAGCATCGATGTAAAGGTTGATGAAGATCTTCCAGAAAAGGAAATTGAAGAACAGGAAGATGACTTTCTCATTGAAGAAGAAGAACCTAAAGAAGAAGAGATAGATGATGATGAAGAAGAAGAGGAAAGAGAACCACCTCATACCCCTTCAAAGATGAAGTATGTAGAAAGATACCATCCAGAAGAACAGATCATTGGCGATAGAGATGAAGGTGTGCAGACCAGAAGAAGGACAACAACCTCACCCAAGAGAAAAGTCGTTGCCCTCCTATCTATGATAGAACCAGAAACATTCACAGAAGCAAGTAAGGATCCTCATTGGGTAAAAGCAATGGAAGAAGAAATGTCCCAAATTGAGAAGAACAAGACATGGGAGCTGGTATCTCGTCCAAAGGACAAAAACATAATAGGAACCAAATGGGTGTTCAAAAATAAAATGAATGAGGAAGGACAGGTTATCAGAAACAAGGCAAGACTTGTCTGCAAAGGCTATTCACAAATTGAAGGAGTTGACTTTGAAGAGACATTTGCACCAGTGGCCCGTATGGAAGCTATCAGGATGTTCTTAGCATTTGCTTGCTCAAAAGGATTCAAAATCTATCAAATGGACGTGAAATCAGCATTTCTAAATGGGGAACTCAAGGAGGAAGTCTACATGGAGCGGCCAGAAGGTTTTGATCTGACAGCAGGAAAGGACCTAGTCTGTAAGTTGAAAAAGGCTTTGTATGGGTTGAAACAAGCTCCTAGAGCTTGGTATGCAAGACTGGATAACTATCTCCAACAACAAGGCTTCAAAAAGGGAGTCGCTGGAAGCAATCTATACATAAAGACAGATCAAGGTAAGTTACTAGTTGCTCTTGTTTATGTCGATGATCTGATTTTTGCTAGTAATAATGATGAAATGAGCCACGAATTTTCTCAAAGCATGGCAAAAGAATTTGAGATGTCAATGATAGGAGAACTGTCCCACTTCCTTGGACTTCAAGTATCTCAAACCAGAGCAAGATTGTGTATATCTCAAGCCAAATATCTAAAAGACATGCTGAAAAAATATGGAATGGAGGACTGTGCACCCATGAGCACTCCCATGACCACAAATTGCAAACTAAGCAAAGATGATGACTCCCCTCTAGTAGATGCAACTCATTACAGGTCAATGATTGGAGCCCTTCTATACTTAACAGCTACACGACCAGACATAATGCAAGCAGTAGGAATGGTGGGAAGATTTCAATCGGCTCCCAAACAATCCCATTTATTAGTTGTAAAAAGAATCCTCAGATATCTTAAGGGAACTTCTGATTTCGGTCTTTGGTACCCAAGGAACTCAACACTGACTGTAACTGCATACACCGATGCTGATTGGGCCGGAAATATAGATGATCGGAAAAGTACTAGTGGAAATGCATTCTTCCTAGGAGACTGTTTGGTATCCTGGCTCAGCAAAAAACAGTCATCCATATCATTATCCGCAACCGAAGCCGAGTATATTGTTGCAGCAGACTGTTGTACTCAGATACTATGGATGAAGGAAGCGCTAAAAGATGTCGACATATGTACAGATCAACCAATTACCGTTTATTGTGACAACACTAGTGCTATCAGTTTCAGCAAAAATCCAGTGATGCACTCAAGAACCAAACACATACCAATCAACTATCGTTTCCTCCGTGAGCAAGTAGCTGAACAAAACATCGCTCTGGAATATATCAGTACTAAGGAGCAGATAGCTGATATTTTCACAAAACCTCTTCCTCGGGAAGCATTCGAACATCTGCGACAAAAGATGGGGGTTATTTCTTTATCATCACTCAAGTTTATTCATAAAGATGCAGCAGGACAGGGGGAGCAGCTTGACAGGGGGAGTTCGTATGCATGCCTTTGCCATTGATGTCAAAGGGGGAGAAGGCAGAAGAATATTGCTATCAATAACAAAGGGGGAGATTATTGGACACAGATTGTCATTGACGTCAATATGGCAATATTCAAGAGGAGGAGACAGAGCATATCGGAGCCGAGAGGATCAAAAGGAGCCAGAGGAACCAAATCGGAGGAGCCACATATATCAGAGCAAGAGGAGCCATATCGGAGGAGTGCCAGCGCAAGAGGAGCCATATATGCCTTTATTAATACTATCGGGCATTGTTCGGGCAATGAAAACCCACATATGCATGTATTAACAATTATCGGGAGTGGAGGCAAATCGCAGCAATATCGTATCGGAACCCTTAGGGATGAGAGTGAACGCGAATTCTTATTCAGATTGGTCCAGACCCCGGAACCCTTAGGGATGAGAGCGGACGCGAATTCTTATTCAGATTGGTCCAGACCCATATCGGGTTCGGAGGAGGGAGTGTTATTGTCTGTGGCGACCGCCGATAAGCGGACCCGCCGAAATATATATAGCGTGGCATCTAAACCTTTTCGGGTCCGAAAGGAACCTCAGCGCGGTTAAGTGACGAGCTCCGAAATTCGGAGCCGAAGTATTATATTGAGGATGGTTTAATGGGTCGTCGGGTCCGCAAGGTCCGTTAGACTTTGAAACTGCCAGAAGGGAAGTCGCCGAAATCCATCGGGACCGAAATCATAATAAAAGGCAGCCTAAAGGTGTGTCGGGTCCGCACCTCGTCGGAGGTCAGGCCTTAACAGTTTTGTAGTGATCGCCGAAATCCGGATCCACCGATAATTATAAAGGCGGACGGATAAGAATTGAGATCCGCGTCTGTTGAATGAGAACAGGAATTACGTTATTTTCCTGTGTGTTAAAATATATGTGGCTGCGGGGTTTTTATAGTGTTGGCCATATATTGCATATGATATAAGGCTTCCGATGGTTGATTTAAAGTGCTCGGGTGGTGGCTTCCGATGGTTGATTAAAACGCTCGGGTGGTGGCTTCCGATGGTTGATTAAAACGCTCGGGTGGTGGCTTCCGATGGGTGATTAAAAGCACCGATAAAGCCTGTAAGACAAAAAAAAAAAAAAAAAAAAAAAAAGAAAAGAAATGGAAGCCGAAGTGTCAAGCGGCTCCAGTGTATGCCTGCGATCATGAGCAAAACAGGAGTGTTGTTATAATTTTGATGTATGTATCCTGTGATTATTGGAACGGTTGGATAAACAGAGGTAACTGACAGGGCAAGCAAGCGCTGAGGAAACCGAAGAGCCTACGGAGTAAGGAAGCTGAAGAGCCTGTGAAGAAAGGAAGTCAAAGAGCCAATGAGAAAGAAGAAATGAAGGGACAGAGGCATGGAGCATATGAAAAAAAAAAGCAGCAGAAAACAGTGAGAGTAGTTGTTGTTGTTCGGGGACGGGATAACCTGAGCATGAGATAGTGGAAGCAGCAGAAGAAAAGGGGGCAGCAGAAGCAGTGGAAGCTGAAAAGAGCGCAGCAGCACACCAGTGTATACCAAAGAGGTTGGAGCCTCAGAATTGAACAGGATTGAAGTCCTTGGGAGTTGGTGCTCCTAAGTCCAAGATTGGTGTCTTGGCAAAATAGAGTTGGTGCTCAGGAGGTTGGAGCCTCACCAAAGTCCAAGTTGGAGCTTGGCAACCAATTGTGACAATCTATTTATTGTATTTATTTTTACTACACAGTTATATTAATAAAAGCATTTATTCCTGTTGTTCATTTTGTGTTTCTGAACATATATGTTTTAACTAGTAAAACAATAGTGAGAAAAAGAAATATTGATTCACCCCCCTCTCAGTATTTCCAACATTTCTGCATTGTCACATGTTTTGAGTTTGGGATCAAATTAGGCAGTATTGGGTTTTCGATAAATTCAAATTGTCATATGAGATTCAAACATAAAATTCGCCATCAAATTCACGTGTAAAAATCTCAAGACTTTCAAAATATTATATATATATATATATATAGTTAAAAATTGCAAGCCCTCGTTAACTGAAACATATATGATATATGTTTAAACTCGAGGGTAAATATTCAAGTGTTGTTGTCCATCACCCTCAAAAATCCAGTAGCCAAGTCAGTCTGGTGGCTCCTCCTTTGATTGTCATTTGTCACTAGTTAGTATTCAATGATGAGTTGACTCATGAGAAGTCCCGCGCCCCCACAATTTGAATAATCACTCTCGCTCTTCGAATCTTGCTGAGCATTCAGCAAAAACTAAGCATCACATTTGTATTGAGGATGCTTCGGTCCTTGCTAATATTTCTCATTTCTCATTATCAGCGCAGAAAGTTCAGGGAAGCCATTGGGATAGAAAAGCAGGCAGCCAACAATCTTAATAGAGATAATGACTAGAGAATCAACAAAAATTGAATTGTCGTCATCTCCTTTAAACCTTCTTCTTCTTAATTTAATTTCAATTTTATTCCCTTTTTCCATCTATTTCAGTTATTCTCTTGTTATTCTCTTATTTTTACTTCTGATTAATTTATTTTAACCCCGGCTAAATTTTTTAATTTTTCTATCTAGTTACAATATATTATTTATAACATTTTATTATTAGTCTTTTTATATTTCATTTGGCTTAATTTTTATTCTTTTATGTTAATTTTATTTATTTTTACTATATGTTAATTTTATTTACTTTTTATTATGATAATAGTACTAAGGGTTATAATATTATTTTTATTTTTGTTTTTACTTATTTTTAGTTTTCCTTAAATTTAGATCTTTTTGACTTAATTTATTTAGTAAATTTTAAAATATTATATATTTACTCCTAGAGAATTACGTTTAGATTTCATTTAACTAATTTATATTTATTTAATAGCTTTTTATTTATTAATAACATTTTAGCGTATTATAGTTTTTATATAAATATTTATATAATTAAAATAGTTATATAAATATTTAATTATTCATAATATTTAATTATTATTTATCCCTGGTTTTGTTTGTATTTATATTTAGTATATTGCATTTTATATATATATATATATATATATAATATTTTGTTTGTATTTATATTTAGTATATTGCATTTTTCATATATATATATATATATAATATTTCATTTGTATTTATTATAAGCCTTTTATTTCTTTATAATAAGTTTATTTACTTTTACTTATCACAATAATATCAAGGGCTATAATATTTTTAAGGGCTATAATATTATTTTTATTTGACTTATTTTTAGTATTAGATATTTAGTCCTGGTCTCTACCATTATATTTAGATTTCTTCTAAATTAATTTAAAAGATTTTTTATTTATTAGCTTTTTACTTATCGATAGCATAGGGATATATTTTTTACCCCTATTAACTTGATTTTTATATAAACTATAAAATAAATAGTTATATAAATTTTTATAGATTTACAATATTTATTAATATTTAATTTGCATTTATTGATATTGATTTTTTCTTTTATTCCAATTTATACTATTATTATGATATTATGACCTTATACATAATAATATTTATTAATCTCTGAATTCAGAGTTCTGTGATCCATATTGAATAAAGAAAAACAATCGGTAGAAATCACATAGGAGAATTTTTGCCAACGTGTTTCGAACCGTCCAATGTAGCACATCGTTACGACAAGATGAAAAGACAGATCATGGCACCAGCTTAGTTCATATAAGGGCTCTAATAAACAGCGAGCTTATGAATAATATTATTTAATTTATAACATTAATTAATAGGAACCAATTATATTAAATAAAATCAAAAAATAGGTTAAGGTTCAAAATATTTATAAAATAAAAAGAATCAAATATTCAAAGTCAAACCTCAAATAATAAAGGGCTAGTTTATGAATAATATTATTTAATTAATAACATTAATTATTAGGATCCTATTATATTAAATAAAATCAAGAAATAGATTAGTTTCGAAATATATAAGGAATAAAAAGAATCAAACAATCAAAGTCAAACCTCAACCAAGAAGCACAGTCAAAAAATATAACAAAAGGAGTCAAGATCCTATTAATAAAAATGGAGTCAAGACCCTATTAATAAATAATAAAAAAATTATTGAAGAACTCAGAAAGATAAAAAATAAATAAAAAATAAAAAAATAAAAATAAAAATAAAAATTTCAAACTCAAATTATTCTCTGTCCGTTGAGTTGTGGCTAGGAGGTCTAGCGAGCAAGAGGTGCCTATGTTGTCTCTGTTTCAAACCATTCCCTCTAACCCTCCGTGTATAGTTCGACTAAAGAATGGTATTGCATCAATGGGTCAGTCTTAAAGATACATGTTTGTCTCATAAAGGGGGGTCGCAATGAACCCTGAGGTCTCACCCTTCTCCCATTTGTTGCATATTAAGGCTCTTCCTGCCGCTTATTATTTTGGTTAGATGAAACAACCTAGCGTTGGCTTTTGTAGCATCGGAGGTGTTCTAGTCTTGAAACTTTGTGGAGAGGTTAAAACACAAGAGTTCTCCATAACCTAGAAATTGTTTCTAGAAATTTCACCTAGAAGTGTCTCAATTAGATTGTTAACCTATTTTTAAATATTTCCCAAGTCTAAACTTAGGAAAAGGGCTTAATTAATCAGAATTAATTAAGATAAGGTGTGAATCATCTAGAAACTCACATGGATCGACTCAGATATGATCTTAGCCCTTGATTAAGTTTTAATCTTAGTCGTTGGAGTCTCAACATAAGATTATAATAAGAAGTCGATGGATAGATGGAGAACACACACACACAGCGCGATTTCCTTGGAGAGTTCGATTTGCCAGAGGCAACATCTAGAAGAGTTCGACCTAGAGAAGGAAGTAGAGACAGAGAGGGGCAAAGACAGTTAGGCTAGAGAAAAGTTTTTCCATATCCGGTGAGTACTTTGCAGAGAAACCGAGATTTTCTCTAGGATTTTGCGCAAAGGCAACGCAGACCCTCAAAGGGCAGTACAATTTTTGTTGAGGAGAAGGCGTCTTATGTTCCAAAGACCAGGAAGGGGTCCCAGAGTGTCGGCGAAGCGTTTTCCTAGTCAGCAACAGGCAGGACAACTAGATTAGCAATCGATTCAAGCAACACGTGCGACAAGCAGTTTCAGTGTGACGCAGAGCCTACGCAGGCCCAATTGGAAGGCTAGCTTCTCAGTGGAATTCAAGTGTCGGGATTGCACGGAGTGAGGGTAATTTCCCTCAAGAAATTTTTGCTAGTAATTTTCTCTTTAGGATTCCCAGTTTTCGGCATCCAAATTGTACTCCGAAATTCACTGTTGCTTAATAATATAAAACCCTCAGTTGTTGCACTGATTTTCCCACATTGGGTTTTTCTGAGGACATTTGTCCAAAATTAACTGTGTTAATTTTGATGTGTGCGTTTACTGTCATGCTTTAGGAATTGCGCCTATATGCCTTCTTCATCAACAACTCTACTAGAGTTCAGAGCTCTGGTTGCCCTCCTGACCTCCAATTCTGAAAAAAATGCGACATGAGGAAGGGGGTGGAGACGTGGATAGGAGGTTCCCGGGAATGTCTTAGAGGGAAGGAGTATGTGAAAACATGGTTATGGAGTTCATTTTAGGTGGGATGGTCTGATGCCTAGGGAAAACAGTACGCCAAAAGGCCTTGGAGGGAAGTGGAGGGCCTTACGAAGCTCTTTCCTCCTTTGGGAGAGAAATATACGCTTTTTCTGGCAAAGGAGTTTACGGTTGGTTGCCTGGAGAGAAGGGGAGGCAGAGGGATCATGTGTGAGGGTGAAGCGAAGATGCTTTTTGAGAGCTTTGTAGTCCTCATTGTACCATTGGTTCATGGGATAGGAGCCAAAAGTGGGCTTACAGGTGTATTCGTGAGTCAAATGGGGGTCAAAGTCTGGGGTAGCTTCCACAACGGCTTTAGAGAGTAACTCACATTTGGTTGTGGCGGTTTCCAAGGCTCTAAAATGGGAAATGGGGGGAGAAGTTCCTTGAGATGGGTGTCATATAAAGGGGCAAAATCTCTAATGAGACAGAAAGTGGTACAATGGGGTAGTGAGGTGGTTTGGAAGGTGGGGGAGGTAGCAAGGAGAGGGGAAGTAGAGTGGAGGAAAGTGAGGAGTGCATGATCTACCAAAGGGAGGCGGGAAATGGAGAAATGTTTGATATGTGAGGAAGATCTTGGGTGGTCAAGACATAATCCACAACACCTACCCCGCTCCCACCCCCACCCCCCACTGTGGGGGAATACAAGTGAAAACTCCTGAGCTAGGGAAGAAAGGGGAAACCCGTTTAGGATCAATAACCCATGGGACTCACCCAATTGTAAGAGATGCCTCCCATAACCTAAGGGGGCTATACTAATCCTGTGAACAACTGTGAAGACCAGAGTTGTGAGGGAGTGCCCCCCCCCTCTCGCTCTCGTTCCCGAAGCGTGCACTGAACGGAAGCGCTCAGGGAGCAACCCCAAGAGAGCACTCCCGCAAAGAAAAAAATTGCTCCCTAGCTTTTCTTCGCAAAAAAAAATTCACTCTACTATTCAAAACCCTTGTAAAAGAATGTGACAAAGCTAGTGAGAAGGAAAAGGGTTGGAACAAGACTATATGAGTCCAAACTTCTGATCAAGTGCTAGCAAAAGATAGGAATAGATACAGAAAAATGCCCAGCCACAAAAAAATTCCCTCGTACAAATGAAGGGTTGTCTTCTAAGGAAAAAAACCCTAAATTAACATAACTTCTACTATTATATCTTTTGCCTAATGAACAGTCTACATTGACTACAAAATTACAATATTTTACAAGGCAATTTTCTCACACCCCACCCCTCCCCTGTTGAAGAATCTAGGGCAATTAGGTTAATAGGATTCTTCTCATGATGATAACTATTTGTGAGGTACTTTTTACTCTTTCTTATTTGCACAATCTTCTCTTGTTATTATTATAGTGTGTTTTCTTTACTTCATCAAATAGTTACCAAAACAAAAGAGACAAGAACACAAGATGTTGGCTTTCTGCCAGGGCCAAAATCTTTCACTCTTTGAAAGGAAAACCCACACAAATTCTTCTTATAGAGATTCAAGTGATGAATAACAGAACCAAGACCCTCGACCTATGTTGCCATTCCTAGACCAAGACACAGTCATCCTTCTTCCTTGATTCTTTGATTTCTTCATGGCACCAAAACATGATCACTACAACATCCAAACGTTGTGATATATCCCTGAACTTTGGCCTCACAGAGTTGTGCATCATACCTTCATCGAGTTGCACCATGTAACATCTAGCAGCATTATGTAGCACTTACTGATCATCATATCACTACAGCTCCTGCTATCACCGAGATCTAGCACCGAGCATCACTGAGTATCATCTTACTGAGACCTTATCCAAACTGCACCACTGTCCATCCGCATTTCAGTGAATATATGCCTAAGACAGTGAGGAGGATATCACTGTAATATCACCCCAAACTAGTTCGCACTATGATCAAACTCCTTGTTGTCTTGACCACCGAGAACCTCAGAAAATATGCCGAGAAGTTACCTGTGGATAATCCGCATTTTATCTCTATTGTACCCATCCGAAATTTCAAAGATATATCGAATTTGTCCACTATGGAAATGCGAGGGTACAGGCTCCTATATATAGTTGTTTGCCCCTACATTTGAGCCGACATGATCACTTGAAAGGGTGTGTCTCCATATGTGAGTCGACTTGTCATTTGTATACCTTTTGAGGCCGACATCAAGAAGAGGATGATTGTTCTTGTCTATTGGAGGGCTTCTAGTCAACTTGTAGACCTAGATATATTCTTTATATGCCCAAGAAGGGTCATATATAACATTGACTTTAAAAACAAAAATCCCTTGCTCATGAAACCCATGAAGCAAGCCAATAATAAATTATTTTCTTCATTACATTATTTACAAAAATCACAATTACATGTCATTATGAAGACCAAACCTAGTTACATTTTACAACACTCCCTCTTAACTAGGGTGGTATTCATAATGGTACTTGGTCATTCTCGATCTAAAGAATTTCCCATGAAGAATCGGATTGATAATCCATCTGTATAGCATCATAGTAACCAACATTGTTTCCACAGCAAGGCCTTGACTGACAGCTCTATCTCTCATTAGATCAGAGCACAATGTTGGCGAGACCAATGACTATAGACACCTTCATCATTGTCTCTCAAGGTACATACCCACCCGGGTATTCACTGAGTATGACCTTCTAGGACTATTCTTATCTTGGGTTCCCAGCCCTCAAAGAATATCAGTCATCTTGCCTACTCTTATCTTGGATGCCCGACACATCCTCAAAGAGCATCGGATGCCAAATGATTACCCAATCCTCCATTATTTCTTCCCAAATGAAGACAAGAATGTTGTGTCTATCTCTCCATGTCACTTAGGGAAGATATGTCCATTCCTGTGAAGGAATGTACCCAAGCTCCCTCTAACCAAGAACTTGCCCAAGCTCCCTCTTGATTAGGGACTTGTCAAAGCTCCCTCTCAACTAGGGACTCTCCTTTTCATCGGCAACTTCTTCGTGGGTCCTTGCGCTGCTTGATCACTTTTTTTCCTTGATGTCATGAAATTCAGTTGAGCTTCTTTCTTGTAGGGCAACAACCATTGATCACTTTCCTTCTTAGTTTGTCATGTTATTCCTTTCTTCATGGAAAGTGGCCTTCTTGGTACATATCTAGAATCTTCTTCACATGGCTACTTCTTTCAGGAATTTCAACACCACATGAATGCTAGTTGTACTTGCACTTACAACTCTTGTTCTAGTAGCCCTACATGAACTCATCCAGATATTATTCAAGAAATCAAAACATAACATTAAATCAAATAGTACCTTATGAGATGGCTCTTTATCATGACATCTTCCAGTAGGTATCAGCATCCTGCATGCATGTTGACACATCTCCCAAAGATATCCATTGTCAAGGGTCTCCATCCTTTTCAGACTTCCATCAGAGTCTTCATGTCTTTCCGGGAGATTTTCTAGTCAAATCTTCTTGGTATTTTGGATGTTGATCGCCTTCATCATTGTTGCATATCTCATGATCTCTTCCTTCCTTACACATTCCATTCCCAGGAGCTTCCAATCAGAGTTCCTTTATTGTAGTCAACCACCTCATACTTCATATGAGGACATATTATGTTGATTTCATCTAGTGCGACTTATGCCTTCCTGCATCCTAGAGGAGGAGATCCTTTTCCTTTGATCATGCTTCTCAAGATAGAAGTAGTGATCCATGTTACCTGCAACCATACAACATGACTTTATAATATTAAATACAAGCATACATACCTCATTTTACCTTTAGGTCATCTAGGCTTCTTCCAGCAGCTTCCTTGATTGAAAAGATCCTCTTGATTTGCTTCATTTTTCATGTCATCATACCATCATCCCATGAATTCCATAAGTTGGAGTTCCTGATGAAACATTTGCTTCTACTCTAGATCTGTGAATCTCCCGATGAAGATTCCATCAGAGAATCTTGAGGATCTTGCATATCCCCATCTGGCAGATGTATCCTTTTTGACTTAATGTATGATGAGCCTTGTCCTAGATGACTTCATCCTTTCCTTCAATGTCCAATGGGGTTCTCAAGAGCTATATCCTTCATGTTTGACTGCCATGGATTTTGTCCTTCATGATTCCCATGGTGATGTCATGAGCTCTTGTTTCTAATGCATCCATGATGCCACGATGCATCTTATTATCATGGTCATATCTATAACAAAATATTTAGGAGCTTATGATAAGACCCTTTTGTGAGGGATACCATCTCAATCATAGTAGAGATCTATTACTCCCTCTTTCCTTGGCCCTTTTCTTCAGCTTCCTCCATCTTTCCGATGATATGAGCTTTCTTTCCATAATATTTTCATATCATTGAATCTTAGCTATATTGGTCTATCTTGTTTTTGGACCAAAACTTCCCTTTCCTTTCAGCAAATGTTTGAGTCCTTTAACCTTCAACACTTTTGCCCTCAACTTGTGTTTTTCTATCTAACATAGAGGCCACAAGTTGTTGAATGAGGTAACTTTCTTGTTCTTGTGCATTTAAGAACAATGATGATTATCTTCTTATCATCTCTCCTAGATCTCCCAATTGAGATCTCATGAAGATATTCCTTCATTCTTTGATACCTTCAATTTTGTAGAGATAAGGTCTAAGTGATATGACCTTCTTTACTGTATTTTCAGAGAATGTATCTTCTAGCATTTCATATATCTCTTTGATGTCTCCTCTCCTACTACATAGGGATGAGAGGACCTTAAGAGTTCCCTCCCATGAATTCAAAGGAGACCCTTTTCATTGATAAGTTTACCGACTCCTCTTATCTATGAATACTATGACAATCCTCCTTATTCCATGCAAGGACCTTTGATAACCTATCCAAGCTATAGATCTCCTGCCACTCAAGAAGTCATTTTACCAAATTGATTAAAGAATGAAAAATACTTACTCGACATGTGAAGATGAAATCTTCACCTTGATCATGTTGAAAGTGATTGAAGTAGATGCATTGATGCTTCCTCTGAATGAGATCCTTGGTGTAATGATAGGAAGCTTGCCTTCAAGTTACTTCGATTGATACATCTGATCCTTATGATTAACAAATTGTTGATATACTTGAGATGGCACTATATTTCTCTCACACAAGTGGACATGGAACCTTGTAGTATGCAGCATTGTGTAGCGGTCCTGATGTAGCTGGAAACCACAAGAATCAAGTGTGCTCGTCCAAAGACAACATGGTAACTCTACTGCAAAGGAAGTCTCATACAAGGCAAGCAACTACCCCAGATCCTCTCACGTTGTTGAAACGTGTCTCGCATGATACCCCAAGATTAGGGATGGGGTCCTCATGGGGCTTGCATGTGTCTTTGTGAGAAAAAGGAGGTCACAAGAACCAATAGCATCATTCAACGTGCTTGCAGAAGACCAAAATGCACCATTACAATTCTAGCAACCAATGGAGATATTGGGCTCGCCCCCCCTTGCCCTACCCTCCCTCTAAACACGAATATCATTTCGCCCATGGTCGAGAATAACTTGGGGTTGAGGGGGATGCACAAGTCACGGATGACAGCTTTACGGTCCCGAACAACTATATATTTCCCTTCTTTCCGTGCAGTTGTCACCTGATCTCAAGCCTATTTGAGTCCTATCTGTTGTGCTTTGGTGAGGTCATCATCGAGGGAGATCCTCTTAGTGGGCGAGAGAACAACCATTTTTTTTTCTCAAGGGCTTTGATTCAGTCCTCAAGTGTCTAAAAGCAGAGGAAAAGAGTGGCATTGGGTCCCATTAATGCATGCTCTAAAAAGAGATCATGTAAGCCCAATTCGTCATGGAGGAAGGTGGTGTCAACTTGTAGAGGATCTACTGGGGTGGCAAAAGTTGGGAGTCCACATACTCTAAGATTTAGCTCCTAAACTGGCAGAGACATCCCTCGTGTAACTTGGCCTACACAACCCCTTCGATCACTGCGAGTAGGGTGGGGGAGGTCTAGGGATGTGAGAAAATAAATTGGGAAATTACTATAGCAATTTATGAATCTGTACTTGGCCTACAAATCTAAGAAATTCACCCACAGAAGCATGCCTCGAACTGTGTGCAAAACAACTCTGCATAACATGGTTTTGAAGGTTGTACAGCCTGTATGTATGCCTGTGTGTATTGTACATAATCCATATGGTGTGGATCTATATAGTGCGATACAGCAAACTGCTATTGTCCCATTGCCTAAAAAACTGCTTCTTTGTTGCCTGGAACTCCATGCCCAAAATCTATGTATGGGCTTCCTTGAAATGTGTACCCTAGCTCGCCCTCTTTGTTGTCCCTGTAATTTTCTCCAACTGCAATCTTTTTCCCTCTTCCGCTTCAGCTCAAACCCTCACTTATTCATGCAATGTGTGTCCCTTCCTCTCCTTATATTTTTTTATGACTTTCCAATTACTAAAACCCTCTCTCCAAAGTGATTGATGGTCAAGATCAAATCTTGATCACTTGGGATCAACGGTTGTGATCTAATCTCTCATTGACACAACTTAAGTCACATTTTAATCATTATAAATTAAAAGTCCAAGTTAATATCTAGAGAGTACCTTTTCAGAGACTTCCACATGCTAGATACAAAGCCAATGTAGAAGTACCTGTTTGACCTACAACATTCAACACGAGGTAGTAAGAGATTCAGGACATGTATATAAAGTGTCCATTGTAAGGAGTAAGGTTTGGTTATCATTGTTTTCATTTATGTATAAATTTGTTTTTCTTCCCACTCATGGATGTTGTCCATAGACACAAGGGCATTCAACTTAGAGAGTGGGTTTTCCCCTAATAGAAAGTTTAAGTTAGGGATCATGTTTATCGTCGAGGGAGGGAAGGCGAGTTCCTTGAAGCTTGGAAGTTGCACCAAGTTGTCACTCAAATATTGTGGGCCATTCAAGATCCTTGAGAATATAGGGCCAATGGCATATACACTTGCATTTCCTACTAGCATTAAACCTCATGATGCTTTCCATGTTTGTCTAATTAAGAAAAGTGTGCATGATCCTAACCATGTGATTAATTGGGTTGCGATATAAGTGGAACCAAAGGAAGATTTCCAAGTTGAACCCTTGAGCATCCTCCACGTGAAAGTAATATTGATATTGAACCAAGCCATCAAAAAAAAATAACGGCACAATGGAAGAACTCTGGTGTTGATGAGGCTAAGTGGGAGTTGGAGGATGCCATTAGAGATCCATTTTCCAAGTTTGGATTAAATTATGTATAAATGGTGAATAAATAGATATGATGACATGACAAAATGACCCCTTGTGTAAATAGTGCAAATATCTCACATGAATTCCTAGTGCAAAGCAAAGGCCAAGGCTCAACTAGAGAATCTCTAGGCACATATTTCCGATAATTATGTTTTTTACATACCATGAAAAAGATTGACATGATATTCTCAACATGTAAATACTATTTCAAAAATTAATATGCAAGTTCAAGGTTGGCTACAAAAAAGGGATAACAAGGTCTATGAGCCCACTAGGGGATCTATGAGCCCAAAGTGATTGATGATTGAGATTAGATCTCAACATCACTTGAGATAAACAGTTGAGATTCATCTAATTCACTAATGAAAATAACCTTTGCATTTCATCATATTAACTCAATTTATCGTAAAAAAAGTCAATTACTTTAATTATCAAAGTAATTGTTAAGGTTGAGGGTCAATTACATGACATCCACATTCCTAGACATTTAGGCTTATGCAGAAGTACCTACTCGAGCTACTCTCATCAACACTCCCTCTTAGCGAGGAAGGTACTCCCAGACGAGCCACCTAAACTGGTTGTCCCTCTAATCCTGGCACAATGTCCCATGGCTTTCCTCTAAACCTCCTGGTTTACTGCCTCTTCAAGGATGCTACTCATCAGTGCCATATAGTTATGTAACTTCTTTGAAGACCTGCTCTCCTTGAATGTGCTCTTACGAGCCTCCATGTGCTCTTGAGCACCCCTCGATGTCTTCTCCAGTGTTATCAAAACTGGACAGGGAACCAGTGCAACCAATTGGTCTGGCCGTTTTTTGCCCAAAACAGGCCTGAACCGAGCCTCCGAACCAAAATAGGTCAATTCAGTACCAAATCAGAATAGGTCAGTTCAGTACCGAACCGGCATATTTCACCAAACCAGTCGGTTCAAGACCGATTCCGTGCAGTTTGTACCTATGCAGGCCAGCATAAAAAAATTGCCTTTTTTATTTTTTTAGTTGGTTCGCAAAATTCTAATTCTCCCCTAAGTTGGCCTAATATTCAAGTTATGGCCCTCAACCTAATAATCAAGCCTATGGCCCTAGTATTGCTATGCAATTCATGGTAATGTTAAATTCTTAAAGTAAAAGTGACATTCTTTTACTTAAATTTTTAACATTACCATGAAATGCCTTAAGATGTTTGAGAGTGGTTCCAACCTCGTTGGATTTCATATGGAGAAAGTAGAATTTTAGATTTCACTCAAAATCCAGCAGACTTAACAGTTTTTCAAGATTTCAAGATTGGGGGAACTGCAACGTTTCCATTGGAATTTGTCCTGTATGAGGGTATGGAACTAGTATTTAATAAAGAGCACCAAACCCTGTATGTACTTTGATGTTAGTGCCATTGGTTGTCAAACTCATCTATCATGAATCTACTAGAAGTGTATCCATCACTCAAACAAAACCCTGAAATGACATGCTACATTTTTTCTATCTTATTTTAATGCCTAAATGGTTATAGGCAACGATTTTGATGATATGTAGGCATTTGTTGTAGCATGAGCTTTTTTGGATGCTAGAGGCCATCTAGAGCCTATTTGTTGATATATTTTTGGTTCAGAGATGGATTGCCCTCTATGTTATTTTGTTTATGTGCACCCTTACATGTTATGTAAATGAGAAATTTTGCATATTTGTGTATGAATGGTTTGGATTCATATGGATGCACATGAATATATATATGTTTTTCTTTAAAATATGAATATTTTATGTGTTTTTGGTAAACCGGTTTTTCTCTGGTTTTTTACCGATTTCGACCAGTTCCTGGTCCACAAGGTTTTTCGATTCAATCACCAGTTCGATTCTAATAACATTGGTCTTCTCAAACCATTTGGGCCTTCTTACAAAACTAGGAGATACTAACTCCTCACCACCTGAAGGTTGACTCCTTGAATTGTAAGCGTTTGCTTGTTGCTCTACCTTCAAAGCTTCTAGGTCCTCGTCCTATGTCACTATTGGGGCAACTCATGACATTTCCTAGGTGCCAAATTTTCCTTGCACTTAACATCCTTGCTCATAATTGTCTTCCTCTACGTTGATATGAAGACCCTGTAAGCCTTTCAAGTCTCGTTGTATCCCACAAATACCATTTTATCTTGAAGGCTCCAACTTCGTCCTCTTCTCTGTAGGAACATGGATGTATACTGGACAACTGAAGATCCTCAATTGTCTTATATTTGGCCTCGCCCCAATGAATGCCTCCTCTAGAGTCTTGTCCACCAATATCATATGAAGACTCTTGTTCTGCACATATACTATAGTGTTACATGCCTTTTTCCCAAAGAAACATAGGCAATTCTTGGTCATGTAGCATTTCCTTGGCAAAATCAATGATTGACCTATTCTTTCTTTCTGCAACCCCATTCTTTTGTGAGTTGTACGAGACAATCATCTCCTTTTTGATCCCTACCTCCTTGAAGTTGTTGGAGGTGTACTCTCCCCCATTTTTTGACCTCAAGACCTTGATCTTCTTTCCTATCTAGTTTTCCACCTGGGCCTTCAACTCCTCAAACTGACTAAAGACCTCATCGTTGGTCTCATGAAGAAAATATAGGTTTTCCTAGAATAGTCATCTATAAACGTGACACAGTACAATGCTCCCTGTATTAATGTCACTAACATTGGCCCACATACATTTGAGTGAATGAGATCCAATATCCCCTTGGACCTACGCTTGCTACTTGGAAAAGTAGCCTTGGCATTCTTGCCAAGTGCGCACCCTCTGCACATGCCCCACTGCTCAATGTTGAAATCTGAGAGAGCATTGACAATCTCCCATAATATCGGCAATGTCGAGTAGTGCAAGTGTCCCATCCTCTTGTGCCATAGCTCACACGAGTTCTCACTATCATGTACCAATGCCTAAATAGGTTTGCCAGTCAACTTATATCATTTGCTCTCTGACCCCAATAACCATTATTTTGTTTGGGCTAGACTCCTTTAGACAAACAAGTACCTGCCCAACCCTGAACATGGCCTCATATCCTTTGTACTAAATCACTGAGAGCAAGTTCTTCTTCAGTCTTGGTACAATAGCATGTCATTAGCTTCTAACGTTCCTCTTAAACTCTATCTTGGACTTAATAGTTTCGACATCCTTTACTGCATACCTTGCATCATTACCAAGCTCCACGTAAATTCGAGTCTCTCTCCATCAAACTGCAAAATAGTTCACGTGCCTCTATCATATGACATGATGCACCATCGTCCAAGTACTAAGCACTCCTTGTTATGGTGCTAGCAAACAAGTAAGAGACAAAAGAAGTCCTCGAACTTCACTGCAAACTCATCAAGTTGATCCTCTATTGATATTATTATCTATTGTGACTTCTCCTTCCCCTTCTTCTTCTTTAGACATTGTAATGCATAGTCACCATTCTTGTGGCAAATGAAGCACTTGAACTTACTCAAGTCCTTTTTTTCCCTGAGTGAGAGGTTCCCCCTCATTATTACCCTTGGAACCCTTCCCTTTGCCCTTCTTGTCCATACTGACCAGGGCCAAGTTCTCCTCTCCATCTCCCTACTTTTTGGCTTTAGACTCCCCCCGAGTTTATTCCTAGATGTAGTCATCCCAAAGCCTTTCCCCATTGGGAAGGTTTTCCTGAGTGCAAATCCCCTTGACAAATGGTTCCCATAACTTGGGAAAACCATTCAATAACACATTTACAAGCTCTGCATCCTCCATTTTCTCCCCAATAGCCACAAGTTCATTCTGTGTCTAGGTTATCTTCATGAAGTAAATGGTAATGTTATCAAACCTTAAGATTTGTATGTGTTATGAATATAATTCACAACAATTAAACAAATAGAATAAATATAAATAGTAAATAATTAAATATTAATTAGGTTAAAGAATCATTAAGTTGGGTGAAAAGGCATGTCTAAAAGACATGCCCATTCACGAAAGTTCACCTGCTGAGGTATAAAAGCAGGGCCTCATTGTAACATTCAAATCATCTTATATCATCTTATACAATTTTATATATTAATAAATTATTATTATTAAATACCTCTGGTGTATTTTACATTCAAGTTTTCAAGCTATCAGTTTTCTTGCTTCAGCCATAGTTTTTATGCTTCAGTGGTATCAAAGCCATGGCACACGATATAATCATGCAGGTCTTTGAACGTTGTTCGCCACACAACGTGCCATTACGTTCACATCCTAATTGCATTGAGCAGTTTAGTAAAATTCAAGAAGCATTTCAGCGTTAAAAAAATCATTTTCAGAAGTTAAAGCATGTCAAAAGGAAATCGATATTAAGGAAGATAATAGTGACAGTGAAGAAACGAAACAAGGTGAAGCAGAAGAAGAAGCCTATCTTGAGAAACAAGAAGATTTACAATATCATAACAATGAAGAAGATGTTGACAATGAAAAACTGCCATCGGTGGCTTTTGAGAAAAAACAGGGTATTGAAAATGATTTTGAACTTGATACTTCTCTTAGTCTTCAGCCAGATGCCATTCTCAACTAGAGTAAAATGAACTATGCATATATCAATAAGAGTGTTTTATTGTCAGAGGAATTGGTAGCTGAAAGGGAACTAAATCTGTCCAATGCACCTTCAAGAGGAGCCTATGAATCAGCTAGTAATATTTCTTGTGTCGATACTCGAGATGCTAGACACTTGATAAAGAAACCTTCAGATTTCCTTTTGGCAACAGAGCCTCCCTTGCAGAGAGGCAGTCACTTAGATAATTGTCCGATTGATGACAATGTCAATATGTTTGATAAAGCTGAGTCCTCCCCTGATTGTAAGCAAGAGAAGAAACTTGCAAGAGGTTTTCGAACCAAAATTTCAGAAGAGGTTATATCATTGAAATAGAACAACTATGTCTATAAAAGAAAGGTTAGAAATTCTAAAAATCTTGTTCGAGAACATATGAAGACAACATCGATGAAAGGAGTTGCACGTATAGGAGATATTGGTCCCAGTCCACTCACACAACTTGAAGAGAATCAAAATTTATTAGAAGCAAATATTATTTGCAAGAGGCGGGACAAAAGAAGTGTTGCTCTCATATCACCACAACCCCTGTCTTTCTTCCAAATGATGGTGTTCACAAACTCAAGTGTGGAAAAAGCAATTGAACACAATCACTTTCATCAAAATAGATATTAGAGGACTATGTGGAAGTGTGTTTTGCAACCTTGGGCCAAAAATTATTGTGTTTGATGTGAATGATGGGGAACCACACACAGGGATTGTTACTTTTATTACCATTGACAATCCTACTCTGGTATCATCTATGGATGATAATGAGAGGCTCCAGTTCAAGGATGGGGACCTTGTTGTTTTTCTTGAAATTGAAGGTATGAATGAGTTCAGTGATGGCGGGCCAAGAAAAGTTATCAATGTGAGAGATACGGCCTCCACCTTCTGTCAACCACAGAATCGCTCCACTTTCTGGCGACCCCCACATCACTGTAGAAACTGTCAATTTCTGCATTGTGAATGCATTATTGGCGTTGCGAGAGCGACGGGAGAGCCTGTAGCATAAAAACTTATGCTGAAACACAAAGACTGACAGCTTGTAGATTTAATTGTTAAAAATACACGAGGTATTTTAATTATAATTTATTAATATATATAAAATGTATAAGATGATATAAGATTTACAATGAGGCCCTACTTTTATATCTCAGCAGGTGAACTTTCATGAATGGGAATGTCTTTTAAACATGCCTTTTCACTTAATTTAATGACTATTTAACCTAAATAATATTTAATTATTTAATATTTATATTTATTTTATTTATCTAATTGTTATGAATTATATTCATAACATAGCCTCTCCCTTCAGAAGCTTTGTCCTCAAAGCTATATTGTTGGCAATTGTCTTTGCGGTTGTCGTCTCGGCGTATGGAAGGCGAAAAGTTGGCTCAGCCTCTATAATTCGCTAATAACTCTATTTTGAGTCCAAGTTTTTTTTTTAAATAAGTTTTCTTTTTTAATCCAACGTTATCAATTTTTTTTTAAAGAACTCTAAATTTTTTTTCAACTTACATTTTTTTTTAATATAGTTTTTTCCTTTTTTTTAATATATATATTTGTAACTAATATATATATATATATATATATATAATTTTAATTAATCAAATTAATTAAATTATTTGTTGTATCCGCAACCCGCATATCGAATCCATATCTGCCCTTTGACTCCTGGTCATGATGCTTGACAGCATGGACAAATTTAAAAGGGTTTGTCGGCTTCAGGGAATAGAGTGTTAACAATACAGGTTTGACTGTGTATTCGATGACACAGCAGTCCACTCGCATCAATACAGCGGACGAGGTTGGGGCTGGAACAAGGGCATCAACATGAAATCTCAACAAGGAAGTCCCTGAGTTTGAAAATAACAGCGCTGGCGAGGATGGAATTGATCCGGATGACCGTCTCCACGTCTCTGCCACCCTACCGTCGCCATCATCATCATCATTGAACAGGTGACGCGCAGGTGGCCAATGGCCCAACAGTTGAAGAAAAAATTGATGTGGCCAATGCCCCCACGGGACAACAGTTTCTCCATATGGCCACAAGCCGAAAGTAAAGTGTTCGCCAATGACAACGTCGTCATCATCAGAGTGTCCTTCCTCAATGGGGCTCATGTGAGATTCGTCGCTGCTGCTGCATATGGGGCTTTCAGTTGGCTCGGGTTCTTGTAGATCCCATAAATTTACTGCAACAATATCCTCATCCAACTCATCCCATCCACAGTCCTCCTCTTGAGCATGTGACAGTCGTGCTCCACCTTGTTCCTTCATCTTACATAGCGTTTCTCCACATGTTTTGATATCAATTACTTCTCCAACATATTCTATCAAGACTTCTCCAGCCATATTATCTTCGCCGGCATGCACTCCCCAGCCACATTTCTCAATCTTTAACAATTTCAAGCTTTTCGATTTTCGGAGCCGAAATGGCTTATTTACACAGGATTTCCCATCAGTAATGTAAGCACCAAAACAGAATGGGCACTTGGTGAGTGCAATATAGTCTTTGTGTGTTTTGCTGCAAGTGTTGATAAGAAGGTATGGCATGGCCACACTACCCTCGTACTCTTTTGGAATCACGCATTCCATTGCTATCGTAAACTTCTTTATTGGACAAGAAATAATCTCACAAATGCTCATCGCATAGAAACCGTCCTTGTACATGCCATTCTGCCAACCAAAAAGGGATGATGTCGCCCAGCCAGGTTCAAAGCCATAGCCTGCAGATATATTGAAGTATTTTGCCATATAAATATCGTCGCCAAAGGTATTGCCTCTTAACATTAAAGTTGTGCTGCTTAAGCATCTCAAACTGTTCGTTAGAATGGAATACCAGTTATCTGCATTGCTTCCATGAAATAAGAATTTCGAACAGTATTGTGGCTTGCTTCTTGAGGATTTAAGCTTCTTAAGAATATTGGGATACCATGAACAACTTCCATGAGTATCTGCAGGCAGTTTAGTTGTCCTCAAGGATTCGAGGTGTGCCTCCCTTTCAGGAGAATCTTGCACCACTTCGAACTGATAACACTTCCAATTCGGACCCGTATCATCATCTTTTAAAAGTTTTTCTTCGTCCTGGGATATGAATACCAGTGACACTCTGTTGGTGCACAAGATGAATCGGAGAACATTGTAGGTAAGCTACCAGGCTTCCTTCCCAAAATGTTTGTCTGCCGACACCTAAACGGATTTGACATACCCCGGCACATGGAAGGTTATAGGGTTACTATTGTTTTTCCAGCAGACAGGTGAAATTTCATCTAGTATAACTTCTTTGCTTAACTTGTGGCTGGTTTTAGATTTTCTGCGTCCCGGTTTCTCATATATGTAACTTGTATGGTAGATTTCAGAGTCTCTGCTGGTGTGTACTTCATTTCTGCAGCTTTTCTGACTGTTGGTCATAGAGTTTCTCCCACTGGGTACTTCGTCATTATGGCTTTTCTGACTGCTGGTCTTAGAATCTCTGCTTATAGCCACTGCTTCTCTAAAAATGCCACTAAATACAGAAGGTAGTTGTTCATCTTCTTGTTTCTCAAGATAGTCCTCATCCACATCATCTTCATCTAAATCATTAACTTGATCTAGATCATTTTCCTTATTATCGATTTCCTTTGGACATTCTTTAACTTCTACAAATGATTTTTCTAGTTGTTGAAATGCTTCTTGAATTTCATTAAACCGCTCAACGCATTCAGGACATGAACGTAATGGCACATTGCGCTGCGAACAACGTTCAAAGACCCGCATGATTATATCGTGCACCATGGCTCTGATACCACCATAGCATAAAAACTTATGCTGAAACACAAAGACTGATAGCTTGTAGATTTAATTGTTAAAAATACACGAGAGGTATTTTAATAATAATTTATTAATATATATAAAATGTATAAGATGATATAAGATTTACAATGAGGCCCTGCTTTTATATCTCAGCAGGTGACCTTTCGTGAATGGACATGCCTTTTCACTTAATTTAATGACTATTTAACCTAAATAATATTTAATTATTTAATATTTATATTTATTTTATTTATCTAATTGTTATGAATTAAATTCATAACAGAGCCACGGTCAACGAACACAAGTCTGTTAACCTATTCTTTGCTGTCAACACGGTTCAATACTCTGCCAGAGAACTGCATAAAATGTGTTGGGTTAATTGGTTTCAAGTGTCGCTACCTGTTCAATCTGCGTCCTCCATCCACCCTCCGCCAGTATTCCACAAGCTCTCTGCTCTATCACCAACCAACCGATGTCCACGCTGCTTTATGCTTCATGTCTCATTTCAGGTCAAACAATCAGGCATCCGTCATGGTTCATCCACCTGCGTCAAACAATCAGCCAGCTGTCGTCTTCCATTGCTCGTTGGCCTCGTCCGCACAACCTATTTTACGCCACCCACAACCATGTTGACTCATGGACAAAATGTTGGATGCAATACAATGTACAATTGTTTCTGAATTAGATTCATACCGGGGTGGTGAATCACGCTGGTTCGATAGACCTCTATGTTTCAAATTACGTTAATATTATTTAATTAATTAAATTATTAATAACAAAAATCAGTATTAAAAATAAATAAAAACCAAAAAAAAAACATTATTATATTAAAAAAAAATTAATTAGAATTATAAAAACAAAAAAAACAAAAAACAAAAATTGAAGTTATAAAAATAAAAAAATAACTAGAGTTATTTAAAATATATAAATAATTAAAAAATATAGAGTTCAAAAAAAAAAATATATATATATATATATGTAGAGAGAGAGAGAGAGAGAGAGATAGCTATATATAATTAAAAAAATAATAATAAATCCAAAGGAATATCATTGTTTAGCTATAAGACAAGAGGATGGTCACGTTACATACATCTAGATGACATACACTAAGTGAAGAAAACCCCGAGCATTAAAGCTTTGAAGACAAAGCTTCTGAAAGAAGGGCTATGTTATGAATATAATTCATAACAATTAAATAAAATAAATAAATATAAATAGTAAATAATTAAATATTAATTAGGTTAAAGAATCATTAAGTTAGGTGAAAAGGCATGTCTAAAAGACATGCCCATTCACGAAAGGTCACCTGCTGAGGTATAAAAGCAAGGCCTCATTGTAACATTCAAATCATCTTATATCATCTTATACAATTTTATATATTAATAAATTATTATTATTAAATACCTTGTATTTTACATTCAAGTTTTCAAGCTATCAGTTTTCTTGCTTTAGCGATAGTTTTTATGCTTCAGTATGGATATGAGCTTGTTTCTCGAGATCATCTTCCTGTTCATGTTGTCACAAGCTTAAACATATCCTTGGTTGTCTTCTCTTCTACCAAGTGCAAGATCAAATGATCCTTCACGACATCAATAATAATCCTCTAAGCTCTAATGTTTTTCTACACATAGGTCGCCTTTATCTGTTTGATATGTTGAATTAGGAACAACCTTTTCTAAAAACTCCCAAAGGTCATGTTCCTTTCACACCAAGTTGACCCTTGCTTCTAAGGAAGGAAGTTAGCTACTCCTTCCAACCTGTCCTTGAATCTCAAACTAGTTGCCATCTCTAGATTTAATAAAAAATTTCCATGTGGTCAGTCCTGCACCCATAAGAAATAAATGTTTGTTTATAGATCCGTTGAGATCTCTTCCTAGAATCTATGTTTAAAACACCCACAAAAAATATTTTCTACCAAAACATCGAAGAATGCCCTCTATCAATCACTAATAAAAAATCTAGCTACTTTACGATCCCTGTTTATTCTATGAGCTCTATCATTTTGCCATGATTGCACGTGTTATACAACACCCCTAACATTGTCAAACTCTATTGTGACTATTATACTACTTGTTGCTCCTTACAACCTCCATGTGGCTATACATCTCTCATACTCCTATACAACTGTGTTATGCATTGTGATGCATCACCTATGTCATAGTTTTCAGTTTTGTACCATGCCACTTCCCTCAGACCTGGCAGTTGTCTTTTCACCTTGCGTGGGTAAATTCTAGTGGTTGACACCTCAAGCGTACCCACTCGTGACATGCATCCTGCCCGCAATTGCAACTACAATTGGAAAGTCACCTCCGTAAGCTCGTGGCAACTGACAACACTATTCCCCTACCCAATGCCACCCATGTCTTGTCCTCACATAGGGAAACAAAATTTTTGTTTCTGTTGGACACCTAATCCTCTAAGGGTTAGTGTGGAAACCGAATAGACTAAGGAAGTCCAAGAGACCTTGGAATACGAAACCAAAGGTCATATGAATGTACTATAAATGTATATCATTTGTTAATAATAGATGCACTCTCCTGCTTATCTTTAATATTCTGTTGCTGCCATGTGTGTGTTTAACATGGTATCAGAGTGGGCGTTCTCCTGCCCTGCTCAAATTTGAGCCATTGTTTTGTGGCCTTTGTAGATCTGAGCACTTCTCCTTATCGGTTTTGTGCCATTCTGGCTAAGCCTGGCAGCTCTGACGCTGACGCTTCCACTGGTCTGACAGTGTATTCATTGACTTGAACGTTTCTGTAGTGCTGCCTTCTCTGCTCCTGTCACTGCTCGATACCTGCATACAAAACGCTCAGCCTTTTCTGCGCTCAGATTTGTAACTCCCATTCCTGCCATGAATCCCTGCAATGGACAGAGCATTCTATGATTTCTGCCTTTAATAGTCTAGTGTGTACATTGTTGGAGTATATGTGGAAGCCGAGACCTTGTTTTGAAGCTTGAAAGCTCGCGAAGTTATGAACGCTGCTCCTGGTATAACGCAGTTTGTAGACATAGTATAACGCTACTCCTGATGGAACTGGTAATGGATCTTAATTCTCGTCTTTCAGCCTCAAGCAACAAACGACTATAGAATTGATCCTTTGTAAAACCTGGACTTGCAATTACAAGACAACGGACAATACTGAAGTCACAGTGCCTCAAAACTGTTTGCAAAACATTCACTGTAGAGCTTCAATGGAGAACGAATTTTCTGCGAAGTATTGAGGTATTCAAGCTTATCAATTGTTTTATATTCTTATACTGCATTTTCCTATTTCCTATGACAAACTGAAGGCTTCATGGAGAATGAAGAGTCCAAGGCAAATTAATATCAGTAAATACTCCAGCTTCATAGGACCCACGAATTATTGAGCAAGCTGCATATTTTATGGTGGGGCCAGTTCAGATCTCTTTAAAGAATTAGAATGGCAGAGGCTTGCATGACTGAATCTACAGAGGGCCATATCTTGACAAATTCGTGACTGTGGGAGGTTGAATGTAGATACGAAAGAAGTTTTAATTGCTGGGCATGATTCCAAGGAGAAATAGGGTCGAAATCCCTCACTGTTAATGCTGGACGAGAGCTGCATAATTTCTGGGCTGAGTCACAGTTAAGGTGGAACGAGTTAACTGCTATTCGAAGGCTGCCACTATCCCCCACTGCATGAGGCTGTATATCATCTTGGAGAGGCTCATATTGCTGACTGTGTGGAGTCCTAGCCTTTATTGGTGAGCTGGAAGGTGATACGACCACCTTATGGTGTCTATGACAACTGCTGGTACCTTTATATTGATTTCTGTTGGGACAATCTGAGGTGCTGTAAGGAGAGGAGCAGATTCTGAACTTATATGTGTCATTGAAGAACAGAAAAACTACATTGAATCGTCTATTGTACCCAAGTTCCTCTACTCTAATTGTCTCCATTCTATTTGCATGGTAAATACTAAGAGGAAGTTGCCTATTTTCTCTCTTTCTATGACAGAAATTACATATATCAGTCCTATGTAAATCTCCGTGCTTGAAATATATCAGCTTGAAATTTTGGTAGCTTCATTCTAGGTACATGTCATTTATTGCGTGTATTTTCTGAGTTGGAATTGTGAGAAAACACCTACAGCAGTACACAGTTGAGCTGTTTAACGAAATGCTACACTGAAACCATAGCACAAACTCAGAAATTTAGTATGAGAAATTAAGTTTTTTCAAAGAAGGGATATTACACCAATGAAGGCCGAGCTACCTAGAGAAGAGAGCGAAAGTGTAAGGTTTCTATATAAGATCTGAAATCATCATTTAAAGATCATTTATGTGCTACAACAATAATCCAAATTTATGATTATATCAGTCCTGAAAGGAGCGAGTAGTTTGAAGATTTTACAAATACATTTTCACTATGGAAAGGAGTTGATCTCCCTCAAAATTCTAAGCATAAAATATAAATTGGAAGCCCTAAAGTCTGGCCACTGTCACCTTCAAAAAAAAAAAAAATAGCCGAAATTCTGAGCAAGATTGAGTTCTCAATTAATCTATCACCCTCCTTCACGATATCATCTTGGAGCAAGTAATACGGTGGTAAATTCTGAGTATATAAATATACAGTCCGATCCAAAAATAGTGAGACAGTAAACCGACCCGTGGAAAAGAATCTGAGTCTTGAAGGAGAATCAAACTTATGCATCTCTGTAGGAAGAAAGCATTTTTGACTCAAGGAAGGAAGAAGTTTTCAACAGTGAATGTGTCATGCACCAACTCATGTAAGGACCCTTGAAGACTTCATCTAGATCAGAAGAGCCTGTGGGCTGCAAACCTGTCAAGCTGGACATTCTGTTAAGGCAACAATATCGGGCTTGCTGTGTAGAAATTGAGGCACAAGACATTGTGAAGTGAGAACATGAGCAGACATCAGTGCAATTAATTCGTATTGAAAAGTTGCCAAATTAATTTTCTGAAACCATTATTGTTTCTACAAGTGCATTTTTGGTCATTTATTGATTTGATTGTTTGAATAATGGAGAAAATTCATGGATTATTAGAGTTATTAAGCACTCTAATCTTATCTACTGGTGGAAGCACAGTTAAAGTCAGCAAAGACACTCTCAGAGATATTCAAACATCTTTACAACATGCACAAGAAAACATTGTTTTTTGCAGCTTGAATCTCAACTACAGCAGGAAGAATTACAGCAGTGGAGTCATCATTCTGAACCTGTTTCTGTTCAGAAGATTGAAACAGACTCCCATAAACAGCAAGACAATAATGTTACAATTGATTCAGATCCAGTGCCCAATAAAGCAGCAGTTGTACATGCAAATGCAGAAATTCAGTCTGCACTTCCCAAGTCGGTCATCAAACCTTGGGAAGAGCTTGTCCACAACAAGCACAGAACTGGTCTTGGATATGACAAGGACATGTCCTTTCATATTCCAGATTACTCAAAGCCCATTCATTTTCAGAGTGTTGGATTCCTTCATGACAGTTCACCTTCAGCTGTTCCAGATTCTGCTCCTCTTCCACAGCAACAACAACAGATTGTGAAATGCCAACATTGTGACCGAGTTGGCTATCTGAAAGATCACTGTTTTGATCTTCATCTACGTAAGCATTGTCATAAAACTAGTCATTCTTCAAACAGATGCTTCAAAAACAAACCTCCTACAAGAACAAAGATTCATCTTGGATGGATCACTTCTTGGCAATGGGCAACAACAGCCAAGAAGATATTCCAGTCACATATCAGAACATGTTCTAGAGTATTGAACAGTCTTGCAGTTGAGTTTTCTCCATCATCTCACCTTGTATCTGACAGGGGGGGAAATGATGGTCATCTACAAGCTTCAAAGTCACATCAAGCGATCCTAAGCCACAACCTACCATACCAGATTCAGAGTTGTAGCCAGAGACAAAGATGCCCCTGAGCATGCCGTCAGTTGGTGATGCCTCTTAAAAGAAGTGGGGACACTTCCTCTAGTAGAAGAATTCATCTTCTTGCCAGTTTTGGAAGAGTTCCAGGAATTGCATTAAACATTCCCGAGTTGTTGGTCATCCTTAAACCATCACAGGTTGAGACCTCCCTTTTCAGGTTGAGGTTCTCCCTTTTATGCGGGGTGAGACCTCCCTTTATTGGTTGAAGGTCTCCTTCTTCAAAACATCAGGAGCACTTCCTCTAGCAGAAGACCTGAGCTTCATGCCAGAATTGGAAGAGTTCCGGGAACTACACTAAACATTCCAGTGTTGGTGGCCATCCTTAAACCACCTCCCTTTATACCAACATTTCAGAGAGCACATTCAGCCTAGTGTTGCCATGCATTTTTGCATGTTTTGTATTACAGCTCTCTTCTTGGACTCATACATAACCCTTCAGATTAAGGGGGGGAATGTTGGACACCTAATCCTCTAAGGGTTGGTGTGGAAACCAAATAGACTAAGGAAGTCCAAGAGACCTTGGAATACGAAACCAAAGGTCATATGTATGTACTATAAATGTATATCGTTTGTTAATAATAGATGCACTCTCCTGCTTATCTTTAATATTCTGTTGCTGTAATGTGTGCGTTTAACAGTTTCTAGCTATATGACAACCGTGTCAACTAGCCTAGCATGTAGCTCTTTACAACTGACCCCTTTAGTAATTTTTGAAAAAAAAACTTGTATTCACTTACATTTCCTGTCACCATATGAAAAAAATTTAATTAGCCTAAAAATTTTACTTTGTCGACTACTTCACTCAACCGATTTTTCCCAACGGCGACTTTCCTACAACTTTGTTGTATGGATTTTTATTTGTGTCTTCTCATACAGCCGCAATACCTCACTGAATGTAAAGAATCTTATTGCAAAGAATTTTCTAGGTAGTAATTGGCTTGATTGCCCTACTAGGTTGTACCACAGATCATATAGTACCTTTGTAGATTCGCCTTCCACACACTTGGCCCTATACAAGTTCTGTAGTGTGCAATACTTAGTGACTGATTCTTTTGAGAAAATGCTCTAATACCATCTTAGTCTTCCTTAAACCCAACAACCTAGCAAATTCTTTGCAATAACATTTAATTATTACACAATTCTACTAAATAAAAGACACGAGTGGGATTTTGACATGTAAAACAAATATAACAACATTGACGAATTAAATCACACCAGTTTCAATCACATGCACACAAGATTTTGTGCCCTTCAAATCAGTGCTTCATTCAAATAACTTCAAAACTTACAAGGGCTCCCCTAGTAGGTGGGGCTGGAGGGGATTGCTAATCTAGTTGATGAGGAGATTTATTGCAGATATTTCAAGAAATGCATGTGTGTTAGGAGGAGGGAGTGGATTTCATAGGTTGAAAGAACACTAGGCTTGTATAAGAGGCCAAGGTTCCCTATGCATGGCCCCATTGGAGGAGATTGGATAGATAAGATTGGAATTGCAAAATCAGCTTGCAAAATTTGAAGAAGATAAGGCTAAGCAAATGGAGATGGTTGTAGCATGTTTTTAGACTCAATCCTAAAGGCCATTTAGAGTCCCCCCCCCCCCCCCACTGATTATGTATTTTGTTGGTAATATGTATTGCACTCAATGCCATTTTGAAACATCATATATCTACCTTTACATGGTGTAATTATGTTCCATGAGCATACTTTGCACATTTTGTCTCTAATGGTTTCAAATCGTGGTTCGTAATCTTTAAAATATATTTTTTAATTAAAATTTAAATGTTTTATGGTTTTTCTAGTAAACCAAGTCATTGAAATTAGATCAGTCCAAGTCAATTTGAGCCTAAGTTTAAGTTTTAAAACATTCCCTACGAGTCTTTTATCTTCATTTCAAAGTGTTCTTCAAATGGGATTGAAAGCCCCATTTGCTTGTGTGATATTCAAATTGCCACTGTTGTAGTTGGATCAATGCATCTTTAATTAAAGTTCAAAGTGTTAACTTGAATAGTGGTCATTTTAACCATTAATTATTTTAATTCGAGCAATTCCTTCAATGTAGGTCGATAAATCATATGTACTTGAAGACAGTCCATTCAAATTGACCACTTTGCTTGAGTGAGAAAATATCTTTTGAATGGGCCAAAAGCCTTTCTCCCTTTGGATGGAAGTGTTATCTTCAAAGTGGCCCAATTGGGCTATTCTTAGGGCTCATTGCTATTTGTCAATTGATCTTTTGGAGGGACACTCAATAGTTCATTGAGATCTTCCAAAGATTCCCAATCGTTCAATGACGACTTTCGAAAGATAATCTTTCAAAGACACCCAATAGTTCAATAGGGACATTCAAAAAAAGCGTGGTTGATCTTTTGAAAACACCTGATATTTCATCAAGGACTTTTAAAAGGAAGGAAGACACCTGGTAGTTCATCAAGAAATTTCAAAAGATGTGTGGTTGATCTTTGGAAGATGCCCAATACTTCATCAAGGAAATCCAAAAGATGAGAAGTTGATCTTGCAAAGATGATCGATAGTTCATCAGGGACTTTCAAATGACCTTTTCGAGACACCTGACACTTAATCAAGGAATTTGAAAGACGTTCTTTTGAAGAGATCCAATAATCCGTCAAGTAGATCTTTTGAGAGTGGTCAGGGGCCATCTTTTGAAAGAGCCCAATGGCATCAACCTATCTCAAAATTGTCTTTAAAGGCCCTCAAGTGATGGCTAGAAAGGTAATACCATAAGCAAAAATAAGCAAAGATATCAACACAAGGTGTAAAAGACAAAGATCACTATCCTTTACACATTCTAAAGGAAAGACTCAAGGCCTTCAATGGAAATCCCAAAGAGAGTTGATGTGAGGATGCATCGTTGCATAAACCCTAATGGTGCTAATTGAAAAGGTCACAAGTTGTACAAAGACAACCAAGGACCAATTGAAAGACTCTCATGATGGCAGCCAAGAGTATCTACAAAATGTGAATGTCATAAAGCCTATGAAACAAGGCTTCTCTCAAGGCTATTTCAAATGCTTTTTGAAAGAAAATAAGACAACAAAAGAGTTTTGAAGAGTAATGATGAGCCTCATCAATAATGGCCCTGAGTGTGAAAATATGATATGTAGTCTAGTACTTCAAGCAAGCAAAACCCTACCTTTCCTTTGGCCGTGATGTGGCACCACTCAATCTCATTTAAAAGACATAAACGAAGAATTATTACATAGAACTTCAAGAGGGTTCGTTTAAATCATGATGGTTATTCTTATATAGATCTTAGTTTGCACTCAATTTCAAAACCAAGTGAATGATATGATGTGACCAAGCTTTGTGGAAACCAAAGCAAACAACATGATTAGACAAATCAACAATTTGACAATTAAGGGAGTGAATACCATGATTAGACAAATCAACAATGTGACAAATGAGGGAGTGAATACCATGATTGAGGAACTCAACATGACAGTGTTTCTCATCTACAACCATGTTAGGGCTCATGACCTTCACTACTTACCCAAAGTTGTCGAACGAGAAAAGATGACAAAGGGTGCAAAGGCGATATCAATATAGGTCTACTTTGGAACATCATAAATAGAGACCATATGACAAAACATGAATTGGGGGTCTTAAACTTGGGAGAAAGTAATATGTCTAGGGAAAAGGAAGGGCCAAAAAGTTTTGAGAGAATGATGAAGGCCTCACAAAATTAGCATTTTTGCAAGGAAAGAAACCCCTACCTTATACGATGGAGGAGGCATCATTGGGATTTCCAAAGGTGTGTAAAGGAAGTGTTATCTCGTATAAAAGCAATACAAAGATGCATGTGATGGATTTTCCAATCCTTGTCAAACTAGCAGTGCATGGGGAAAAAGTGAAGTGTGGGGGCATTAGTGGGGATTGCCGAATGGAATAGTGGTGAGATTTAAGATCAATGTCCCAAAATGGAAAAAATATCTTATTTGGGTGAGGTTGCCTCAAAAGTACAAGAAATGGAAGGGGGAAGGAATCAATTGCCAAAGTTGGGTGGTGTAGGAGTTCACAGGAACTCCCTATCAAAGAAGATAATGGCGGTGGGATGCTAGGGGAGGCTAGATAAGAGAAGGGAGGAAGTAAAGAGGGAGAAGGATAGTACAGCATTGTCTGCAAGCAAAAAGGGGCAACTTAAAAAATGTAGGAAGTGACAGAGTAACTCATTATTGGCCAAGAAAGAATCAACCACACTAGCCCTACTATTGTGAGGGAAACAAGTGAAGCCACTGGGAGCAATACATCATGAGATTCCCCAAGATGTAGAAGGTGCCTACCATGCGTTGTAAGAGGTCCAAGACCATAATTTCAAGTCCTAAGAAGGCCCACTACTCAAGTCAATCACCTAAAAGCAATGGGCATCCTTGAATTATCATGAAGCAGTAATTATAAGGCCCAAGTATAAGAAATGAAGTCCCACAAAAGAGAAACCTCACCAAGAGTAGAGTAATCAGACATATATTCATATAAGTCAAGGAAACAATCCCCATCCAACTCACTATGAAGTGTGAAGTGGGGCAAAGTTGAGGGAAGCAGCACGCTACAATGAACATGTTGTGAGGTATGGGATGTGAGAAAGTAACTCCTACTTAACCAAGAAATAATCAACCACATTGGCCAAGGTACCGTGAGTGAAACATGTGAAGCCCACCAAGTCAGTGTAGCATAGAATACCATTCAAAACCAATGGGTCATGAGATTCCCCAAGTTGTTGAAGGTGCCTCCCATGGGCTATAAGAGGTCCAAAACCATCATTTGAAGTCTATAGAAGACCAATAGTGCTCGGGTCAATCTCCTAAAGCCAAAGGGCATCCTTGAATCTACTATGAAGTGGTACCTATAATGCATATAGATACAAACAATGAAACCCCCTAGAAGAAAACCCTCACCAAGAGAATAGTAATGAGAAATATCTTCATATAAGCCAAGGGAAGAGTCCCAATCTGACTCACATTGAAGTGCAAAATGTGAAGAAATTGAGGAAAGTAGCAAGCTATGATGTACATGTTTTGAGGGAGGGAGCACTCCTTTGGACTCAAAACCAAAATAACTTGCCATGTTCATCAGAGGTGAGCATAGAAACCATGTCTTCAAGAGAGCTACGAATTAATTATGCAACATTTTATGATCCTCTCTCACTACTAAAATGACAGGTATTGTGTTTTCTAACCAAAGATTGTAGCCTTGGATAGTAGGTGGCATGTGCTCAAGCTCGCATTCATTTTGGTGAGAAAGAGATCACATATCCCAAGCACATCATAGAGTGTACAAAGAGAGAAAAAAAGGGGCACCAATATAGTTCAATGAGCAATTGAAATGGTGAAAAACCCTTCCCCACCCAAACAAGCTCATCCTTTCAAACACCAAGGCTAGGAACCCCAAGTGGGGGGGTCAACCCAAATAACTTCTCTAACGTCCCAATTTTTTGTCCACTTTCCTTTCTTCCTTGCTTCCATGACCTATTCTCTAGATTACTTAAGCTCGACACACTAGGATTACTGAGTTTGACATCCCAAAAAAACCCTCCAAGGAAGGGACAAGAGTCGTTCCTTGGACTAGAGGGCTCTAAGACCAACATTTTAAAACTTAGACTAAGGATCAAAATCAATCAAGGTCAACTTGAACTCCAACTCAAACTCAAAATTACTTAGACCAATCTAGCTTCAATTATTTGGTTTGCTAAAAATATACACAAAAATGAGTTCACTCAACGAGCTTTATAGACACACTACTCTTTGTCTTGGAACTAGTTCCTCGACACTTCGTCGCCATCATGCACAACTCCCTTCCATCTTAAAATTTTGTTCTCCCTACACCAGCTGCACAAGTTCAATCTCGTTCATCCAACTCTGAAGATAACAATTAATAGGCATAATAGTATTCCTCTTATGAATTTTGTAACTGTATTGTTAGTTATGATTTAGAGACTTTGTTAAGGGATCAATACCTAAACCAGATATGGAAATTTGTAGCTCGGTTGAAAAAGGAAGTTGTACGGTTTTTTTGTAATTGCATGCTCACAACATTTTGTTTCAGAAACTCTAGTTCACCCTCAACGTGAATTTTTGTGCTCTTTTCTAGAGGCTTTGACCACATCCCTTTTATAAATAAGAAATTCCTAGTTATTGCCCAAGAAAAATACACAAATATATATATATATATATATATAAAAGATTCCAAACCACTAGAGACAAAATATGCAAGGTTTGCTCATGCATATACAATGCAAGGATGAAGATATCAAAAATTTTCAAAATGGCACCGACTGCAAAACACATAAGCAACAAAATATATAATCAATGAGGCCCTAAATGGCCTCTAGACTCTAGAGTCTTAAAAACATGCTACAACCATCTTCTTTTGCCTAGCCTTGCCTTCTTCAAATTTCACGCGTTGACTTTCCAATTGAAATCTAATCTGTCTAATCTCCTCTAATGGCACCATGCATGGGGCAACTTGGACTCTTATACCAACCAAGTATTCAATTAATCTATAACTCTGCCACCCACCCCACCTTTATGCATTTCATGCAATATTTGAAATAAATCTCCTCGTCAACAAGATCATCATGGATCAATGCATGTTCTCTAACTCTTAACGTCATAATAAATTTCCCATGCAACATTGCAAACCCTATCTTAAATTTTGAGTATGCAGAGTTCAATACTCATAATTGAAACAAGCACAAGGCTAAGTACAAAACTTTGAAGATAGATTTCAGATCTGCAAATTAATAAGAGGAAAACATAGGGTATTTTTCATTTAACTATTAATATACAATATAGCTAAATGCGATAGATCACTACGCCAAAACTCCAAATGCTCACAAATGCTCAGTGAGAGGTGTAAGGTAAATAGAGGGGCAGAGTCTTTATAGCAATTTAGGAAGGGTTTGAAAATTAGGTTTTTCATTTTTTTTATTTAAACAAAATGATGTATTTTCCAAGTTGAGTCTACCATAGTGGGGTCCAATACCTACTTGGCCTAGTAGGCACAAAATCAACCGAGTAGGGCCAATTTTGTACCAAATCGGCTAGGTCATGCCTTGACTTGGCGAATTCAATACCAAATTGGTCCTCCAAACTGAGCATATGGTTGAGTCAATATGACTAGCGATTAACTTGAGACCGAGTTGACTAAATTTGAATTAACTTGTACTGTGTTTTATACCAGTATCTTAGACTATCTCCATGAGGATATAAAAATGTGTCAATTTGGCACCAAATCAAGCTCTCTTAAGGTTCATGTCCTTGAGATCAAGGGTGTCGTGAAAGATAAAATTGCCCATCAACATAGGGTCCAAAGATGTACATAGAATAGTCCACGAATACTGAGATTGAGCTCCCTTGTTCACTTAAGGCGTTATTTTGTGAGCTTGTCCTAAACCATCTCTTCAACTTTGTTGAGTGGTGCTGATGTTTGTAGCTTGCACAGGTACTTTGCACCAACCTAAGTGTCTAGGCATGTAGGAGTCGCCCAAAGTCTCCTTAGGACTCTTGCTCAAGTATGAGTAAGTTGATATTGTAACTTAGCCTAAGTCTAACTAAATATGTTGGCTATTGAGCTAAAGAAACTTCAAAAAAAAATTAAGTATCTATTTTAGTGATTATATTTTTATTTCAACCGTTGATCTCAAGTCAGGTGAGATATAATCCTGGTCATTAATCACTTTGGAGATTAGGGTTAGGGATTTAGCTCAATGTAAAGTTATAAAAGCAGGCTAAGAAGAGGAGAAAGACACACCATACAACAACGCAAGTCATTGAGAGAGGCATCTCAATGTTGAGCGGAGAAAGACTTCGATTCTAGTTTGTTAGGTCCAAGGAAGGTGTAGGGTGTTGCCTAGGAGATCCAGATCAGCGAAGGAGATCAAAGATAGATCTAGAGCCAGATCAGCTAGATCAGATCCAGGGTATGTTATAACTATAAATTTCTTAGTTGGGCCATTATCCCAAGACAAGAAACCAAGTAGGCTTAGATTAAGATTTAATGAAGAATTGATTTGATTAGGCAGAATTTGTATGTGTCACGTATGATTGAGATTGGTTGTAATTTTGCTTATGCTAAATAATTATATTAAGAACCTAGTTGTGCATTTATTCAATAGATCTGTCATAAGTCTACTAGGAAATAACTGTCGGGTGCTAGGTTCACAAAAGTGACAAGTTGAGGGGGTGAGGGGGCATTTTGCCTTCTTTCAAACAACCGATCAACAAGATTAAATCTGCGTTTAATTAATACAAGTTGGGATCTCATCTCCTCCTGCATTATTTTAGTTTCAAAGATTTCAAATTACAACATGAAGGTGAATCTGAGCAAGATTTGCAAACATACATTTTCCTAAGTTTTCATTTCTCTCACCAATTGTTTCAAGATGAGGTTTGTTAACTCCACTTTACCACCCTCTTTGAGAGATCAATAACCTCACATTATGGTTTGCTTTTTCATTTCAATTCCCTCCAATCTTGCCAAGATGTTTTCTATGTGGGCCACTCAGTAGGAGAAAATTGAAATATGTTGGGGAGGATGACAATATGTCCATATGGAAGATTGTGGCACTATGTTTTGTTTGTTGTCCATGTCCATTAGCCTCTGTCAAACAATTTTTGTTGTTTGGAGAAAATAACTAGCCATCTCCATTAAATAGTAGAGCCCATATGGACAACAATAGAAATGGAGACAGACTATCTGCAAGTCATTATGCATCATAAAAATATAATTCCTAAAGTAATTGCGCTAGTGACACATTTTTTGTTTTTTGGTTTTTCGAGACTAGATCCAAACATATCAAGGATAGCTTACCTTTGACAGTTCTTTTAAATTAAAAATAGCCTTGTTTGTAGAGCCTTTATGACTCAAAGTAAGTTATTCTCCTTATGTTGCAAAAAATTTGCAAACAAATACAGATTTCTAGAAAGGCACGGAAATGTGACCCCAAAAAAATTTAGGAATTGGGTAAATAGATTATTTTAAATATACAATCAAGAAAAATAGAATGATAGACAAACAACTTAATAGCAAAATGGTGGCCAATGGAGTGAAGAAAGACTTTCAGATGTTGTTTCTAGCTTTTTTACGAATTGAAGCAAGGGAGGAATTTGCTTGTTTTGTTGATGGATTAGAGGATTTGCAGACATAACACCTTTGGATGAGATGACGGCCATGAACCTGGTTAAATGGTGGACTTGCATAAGACAAATGGTGTATATTTGCAAAGCATTGCCACTTGTATTCTATCACAAGTGGTAAGCTCTTCATCAACAAAAAGGAAATAGAGCACCTATAGTTTCATCCATTACGTGAAGCGTAATAGGTTGGGATCACGAAAGGCTCAAGATCTTGTATATGTGCATTCAAGACTACTCTCTATTGATTCTCTTGATATTGGTGGTGAAGCAAATGGATGAGGAGTCGCCTCTTCTTCTAATCCATACTCTATTTCTGTTGAACAAGCATCTTGTTCTATTTTTGTTGATAAGGATGACGATGAGTTGTATTAGGATATGTAATTATATTGTGTTTAGCTCGTGTTATTTCATTTTAAGCACATATAGCCTCATGTATAAACATTGATTTTCAATGTATAGCCTCGTGTATAAAGACTGATTTTCGATCTATAGCCTCATCTATAAAAGCTAATTTTGGACTTCACATCATGTTATCATCTATGGGAGTTAATACAGACATGGTTTTCCTTCTAAAATGCCATTTACATGTATCATTTCTTTCTTTCTTGCAGGATAATGAGTTTTTTTTAATTAGATATAACATATACACACACGACATTTCCCTGAGCATTTCCATTTTTGGGAGGTTCATGTTTCTAGGCATTTTTGTTTCAAAAACTTCCACTGGTTTCGATGTTTCATGCACTAGCCACTAAGTTAGGGAATGGCCATCTAATTTCAGTCGGGCAAATGAGATCTTTTGCTCTTATTCCGTGTTATGGACACTGAAATAAAATTATAACTTGCAACTATGATTCAACTTAATAGCATCAATCTCACCTTGGTAGGGTTTGATGTCCACTTTCGCTTCCATTTTAAATAAATTTTGTGAAGTGATGACATTATGACTTTGTTGCTCTTTCTCTAGCTCTTTTTTCAAATTCTTATTTGTGTCTTCATTATCTCCTAATTTCTTGTCCGATCCAACTTTTGACTAAGAGCCACCAACATTCCCCCCACCAAAAGGTCCAAACTTGTTCTCCAGAGCCGCCATGAGGAGGGCCATGTTGCAAAGGATAACAAAAACATGTTCTTCCAATTTCAAAATTATCTCCTCTACCTCATTAGTAAAGGGTTTTGATGATTGGAATCTCCACTACGGCTATGGTTTTGAGACTTCCTTCTTAAGCTAATTCCTAGATCTTATAACTTCCCACAAAAGCCCAAAGCAAATTACTCTAATACCAATATGATCTGTAACTTGCATGGATATTTTACTAGAACAATTCATCACTATAGATCTTACAATATTTTGAAATCTTTTATAATGCAAATTATTACATTAGACTTGAGATTTAATATTACTAGCGTGGTGCTCAAATTATGGAATAACTAAAACCAAACATAAAAGAAATGAGCAAATGAACACACCAACCACACGAATGAACACAAGATGTGATGTGGGAAACTTAATACATGACAAAATCTAACTAGAAGGTGTGGGCTATGCTCTGCTCTCCTTTTCTCAATTATGAAATGCAAGTTCAAAGAAAACGGCACTCACTATGGAGTGTCCATGGACATTGTGACTTGAATGGTTGTTACCAAATCTTCTACCCCCTTTGTTATGTTTCAATATCCCACTCCTAGATGCTCTTCTTAACTATGGAACACCAACAATACCGAAAGAATGAACCCTTTCTTTTCCTAGTGGCCCAGTATTTAACATAGGTTGAGAGCAGTTTAGGGTTAGTATTAGGGTTTTTGCATGCCTCAACCCTCAATTAGTGTTAGAGTTTTGGACCCTCTGGAATATTCTTGAAAGTCCACATGTGACCAGCTCCATATGGGAGTAATGGATGTTGAAATGGCATCCAATCGATACAACAAGATAAAAGACAAATTATATAATGATCCATTATGGATCAAGTAACCAAGGGGCTAAGAGACCTAGCTCTCTCCTATCTAGTTAAAAACACTTTTCAAGTAAACCCACAAAAGCTAACAAGAATGGAAAAAGAGCACATCTCAAGTGTGCAAAAACAGAAAGGTGAAGATGGAGCAACATTTCTTATAGCACTATGATCCATACAACCACATCAAGAAGGGAGCAAAAATAGAGAAGTACAATTTAGAGTCCACATTACAAGAAGGCCATGTAGGTAATAAGATAAGATAATTTCATTAATGTCCAACAAATGACCATAAATAGATCAATGGGACAGAAGGATACTACTAGTACGAGTACACTGTGGGAGTGCAAACACAACTCCTAGAAAACACCAAAGCTAAATCTAGGATTAAATAAAGTAAAGAAGGATACAATAATAAGAACAACCTCATAAACATGTATATAATCGATCATGTAGAAGTCTAAGTGAATAAGTCCAAGGTTGGAGGTCGTAGATGTCAAGAGTGAACTATTTTGATAGCCGACGGCAAGAGGAGCGACAATGGCAATGGCTCACTATCGAAGTCCTTTGGATGCAACAAAGAATTTGGCTACATGATCCTGGGGGGTTGTAGGAGCAAGGGATACTCCTAACATCTGAAGCCAAAAGAAAGAAGCTCTAAGTAAGTCTTTGGCTACTCTGTTGGGGCTACAAAGGAACACATCCAGTGGTGGGGCCTTGTTCGAAAACCCTCTAGTACTAAACCCTTTGACACTCTACAAGTGAGTGAACTAATGTAATGTTCAGCAACTCCACATTGGTCTCGAGGGTACTAGTTAGCCTCCAAAGGAGGCGAGGGGGGCTGAGGAGAGACCAGAGGTTTCACTACTTTACTATCTAAAATACCCTGGAACTAATTTGTCGCTTGTTGCTCTGACCAGCCAAATCAACCTGAAGTATGATGTCATCATCCAAATCATCCCTGAGTGAGGCAGGGCATGTAGGATCTAAGATCTATATCTAAATATCTCCCTGATGAAGAGGGATAGAAATCTTTGGTCAGGATACCAAAAGAAGTTAGAGACGGATCCTATAGACTCTCTATATAGCAATAATATCGTCCTCTGACCTCAATAGTATATGGGGCACCGAAAATGAGTTGCATCTCAATCTCTGAATCCTATAGGTGGCACAATTGTAGACCCTATTGTATCATGGCATACGGTGATCCGTCTCCACCTGAAGTCAATGAGACCCAACCTGAAGTTGCCCTAGTAGGATCCTGAGTGAGTGCATCTAGTGGCTACCAGTATAAAGGGGATAGATGATGAGGCCATCCTACAGCTCCAAAAAATGCTCTAGGTAGGACATCTTTGACCCAAGGCTAACCAAGGTGGATGTCCAAGTGGCCTGAACATATAATCTGTAGATATCCTCTCTGATGGCTTGATTCAGTATCTGCTAAGTCAGTAAAAAATGTGTTGGTCTGTCAAGGGAGAAACTAAATGGAGGAAGCCACTCTAGGGAGATGGTCATCCACTGAAGGAGCTAAGATGCTTTTGTAAACCATCCACGAGCATGACTTTAGGGGGTAGCCAAAGCAATGGCCTCAAAAGAACAAAGTACAAGATAGGGGTATCTCTCTATCCTGGTAGAAAAATCTTTGTAAGACTTGACCCGATGGAGGAAAGAGATCAAGCGAAAAAGGAACTCAAGGCGAAATGGGTGGACCATGAAGTTTGCTTGAATAGTGGGTTGTGGAACTATGTGTTTGCAACGAATGATAAGTTGAAGAAGCGACGTTTGGACTCTCTCCGTTGTGGCCCAATTTAACTGTAGTAAACTAGGTCCCAAAAATTCAAAGCCATAGAGGTCCGTGGGTCTGGTAATGGCTTCCATGAGGTGGAGCTTGGACAAGATGTCCTGGAACTATTCCTGGAAGCATTGTCACTCGACGAGGGTTAGGGAACTGTAACCATTACTGAACCGAGGTTGGAGTGCCTACCACATACCAAATCTGGGCCTTGTGAACAGTACCCCCAAGTAGGTGTAAGATGTGGTGATCTCAATCTTTATCCCACGGTAGTAGAAGTGTAGGTCTGCAATAGAGTTCTTCGAAGCATTGAATATAAGAACCTTGGTTTTACCCAAGTTAACCTTCAGTCGTAGAAGGTCACAAAATTGGCCAACGCGTCAATCATGTTAGCTTTCTAATACCCAGCTACTAATTTAATAAAAAAATTGCAATCAAGAAACTGAAAACTGAACTCCAAACACTTTTACTAAATATGCTAAGTATTCTAACAAATAATAGTAGCAAAAAATAAATTCACGAAGACACTAGCACACAATAAACAATACACCAGAATCTACCTTGGAAACCCCAACTAAGGAAAACCTACCAATGTGTCTATTCTATTATTATTTTGCTCAGCAAAAAATCTTAGAAAATTGATTACAAAAACTAGATAAAATTCCCCTTCACATTGTTTTGTGTCTTTCTAACCAACTGAGCCTCTACATACGCATTTATATGAACCCATACAAGCTATTCGAACCTCTTGTGCATGCTAACTCGGCCTTAGAAAGTGAGCACGTTAGCTAAAAAAATCTTAAGCAATTCGACCTCTCTTCTCTACCCTAATGTGTTGATTTGAAAAATCTCCTTTGCTAAGTTGAACACGGAAATCTCTAGTGCATAATCTGATTAGCCAAGTATGTGCCCTTCCCTTTTTATAAAATCAAACTGGCCCATCAACTCAAGTCGAACTGTTGAGGTCGATTTACTTTTTGACTATAGGAAAATTAGAATTCTCCCAAGTCAAAATTAAGTGAAATTATAACTACACCTAAGCTTCACTTGTCGGTCCCACTGCTACACTTCTAAATTTAGTAGAACCCTTCCATCTCTAACTTCAATTGACGCTCCCTCTTAGAGAGGAAGGTGTTATTGACTACACCCAGTTTATCTTTGAAGTAGATGAATCTACCTCTTGCCAATGCCTTGGTCAAGATATTTGTTGTCTGCTCCTCTGTAGGTACATACTGAAGTCTGACTTTACCCTTCTAAACACAATCTCTAATATGGTGGCACCTGATCTCGATGTGCTCAGAGCGGTCATGAAACATTGGATTTTCAGAGAGCTTGATGCAGCTCTGATTATCACAGTTTATGATTGTAGGCTCCAACCTCTGACTAAACAACCCGACAAGCAGCTTCCTCAACCAAATAGCCTCGCAAGTTGCCAAGTTGGTAGCCATGTACTCAGACTTAGGTGAGCTCAATGCCATTGATCTCGTTTTCCCGCAAAACCAGAAAACAAGTGTTAACCCAACACTGAAAGCACAACTTGAATTGCTCTTCCTATCTATTGAACCCCCTGCCCAATTTACATATGTGAATGCCTGAAGACTCACTCCATCAACCTACCTATACAACAACCCATAATTTGTTGTGCCCCTAAGATACCTCAACATGTGCTTGGCAACAACGCAATGAACTCTGGTCAGCTCAACCATAAACTAGCTCAACTAGTTGACTGCGAAGCAAATGTCTGGTCATGTGTTCACTAGATACATCAATGACCCTATCAGCTGCCTAGAGAGTGGGATCCACCCACTCACCTCTGGTAGGGTCCACCTTCCTCTAGTTTGTGACTAGAGGCATGGTCATGGGCTTGCAATCCTACATGTGGAATCTCTTAAGAATCTCCTACACATACCTACCCTATCCCAAGAATATCTCCCCATCACTCTTCTACAAGATCTCTCTTGCAATCACGAATGAGCTCCTCATCCCCTATCAATATTAATTTTTAAATCATCAACATATAACACAAGAATGAGAGGTTGGCCCTCAAACACAAAATAGTACAGGTTAGGGTCAGCTTCACTCTTGGTGAAGCCAAAACCGAGAAGGTAGTTGTCTATCTAGACATACCATGCCCTTGGTGCTTGCTTGAGCCCATAAAGAGATCTCTTCAGCCTACACACATCTGTGTCTTTGCCGAAAGTCTCAAATCTCTCAAGATGCTCAACATGTATCTATTCCTCAACAACTTTGTTACAGAAGGCAGTCTTCATGTCCATTTGGTGGATCTTCCACCCCATCTGCATTGCAATCGCCAGAATAGTCCTAATAGGCGAATATTAGGCCTATGGTGCAAACTTCTCATCATAGTCTATCCCTTCGACTTGAGAGAACCCTTTGGCCACAAATTTGGTCTTACACTTCTCCACACTCCCATCAACTGCATGCATCTTGTCCAACCAACGTGAACCAACCACTGATTGCCCACTGGTCTCAGTACAATCTCCCAAACGTCATTTTGCATGATAGAGGAATACTCCTCCACCATGGCATCTTGCCATACCTGCTGAGAATTTGCCTCCTTATAACAAGAAGGATTTGAGTCTATAACCTCAGTCATAAGTGTCATGTACCCCATATATCCTTGTGGTTGTTTACTCTATCTAAATGTGCAGTGGGGGCCTCCAATTCTCTCCTAAGCATCCCTAATCAACTAATTTGCCCCCCTGGCTTGTCCTCTCCCTCCACTGGGAGTCAGTGGTTGAGTAGACCCCACTAACTCTACACTCTACTCCTGTTCCTACACTTTTATCCTCAACTTTGTGCCGGTTGGCCTAGCCAACAACTGACTATGATGAAACCTGAGAGATTGGCTAAGCCTACTACTCCTCCTATTGCGCCCTTCTCACACTCCAAGAACTTCCTGAGAGACCTTTCTTCCTCGAACTTCACATCACATCTGATCACTGTCTTCCTGAGTGTTGGCATATACACCATGCATGCCTTAGATGTCTCGAGCCCACAAAAATGTCATTCTTTGTTGTAGGTTCCAGCTTCTTCTAGTTATCAGAAGACACATGGCAATGAACAAGGCTGCCAAAAATGCAGAAGTGAGACATGTCAAGCTTCTTGCCCATGAAAGCCTCCTTAGGTGTGACTTTGCCTAGCAACCTGTGTGGACTCTTGTTCTGCAAAAAGTTGTAGTGTTGCATGCATTTTCCCAAAGAAACATAGATGTGATGAGCTCTCTCTTGATGCCATCCTTGCCACACAAGTCTTTGAAAGCGATGGAGATGTACTCTCCACCATTGTTTGACCTCAGCACCTTGATCCTCCTACCAGTTTGGTTCTCCACCAAGGCTTTAAACTCCACGAACTTTTAGAAGACTTGATCTTTCTTCTTCATGAATAGGATCCAAGTCTTTCTCAAGTGGTCATCAATGAAGGTGACATAATATATGTATCCCATCAGGGATGGAGAGGAAAATGGTTCGCATACATCCAAATGTACTGACTCCAAGATGCTCTTGGCCTTGTTGTCTCTGTTGGTAAAGGATGTCTTGGCATACTTGCCAAGTGTGCAACCCTTGCACACATCATGTTGATCTACACTATACTGTGGTAACCCTATAGCAATCTCCCTCAAAATCTTCAGTGATTCATAGTGTAAATGACCCATACACCTATGCCAAATCTCTCCAAGGTCACATCTATGTGCACTGATCTCTCTACTGCTCAAGGTCACTTTTATCTCAAACTATAGCCTATAGAGGTTCTTCACCCTAACTCCAATCTGCTTCATTGCTCAAGAATTTAAGGGCTTGAGGAAATTTCTCTGCTGAAGATAAGCTCATAACCTTTATTTTCTAAGGTTGAGACTTAAACAAGGCTTCTCTTTCACAAGTTTGAAGTCTCCTTTCACAATGCACAAGTGAGTAAGAGTGAAGATGAGAGGCACATATATATATGAGGAGCAAGGAGTTTGAGCCATGAAGGAGAGGAGTAACTTGCATGCCTTGAGGGGGAGTTACATATGCCATTTAGGGAGGAATGCATGCCTTTGTAACTCATGCCATTAAGGAGGTACGTTTGCCTTTGCAACTTATGCCATAAAGAGGAGTACGCATGCCTTGAAGGAGAGAGTGTAACTTATGCATTGAAGAGTGCGTAAGAGGAATATTTTATGACGAGACTTTAATGTGTAAGAGGAGTGTTATGACGAATCTTTAATGTGTGTAAGAGTGTAAGAGGAGTGCAATGAATCCATTGAGAGAGAGAGAGAGAGAGAGAGAGAGATGAGTACGAGTGCCATCAATGGGAGAGAGAGGTACGAAGTGGCATGATTGAGTGCCAAGTAGGAAAGGTGACATGTATTTCTATTTTGATAATAATATTATAGTATCATAAGGATAATAATAATAATATTAATGATAATATTGATGATTAAGTAAAAATTGAACAATTAAGATTGATTAAGGATAAGTTAAGTGATTTTCCATCATCTATACTTGATTACCAATTGAAGCAAGGTGATTTACTATTTTTGGAAAGTCATGCTTGAAATGATAGACATGACTTTCTAGTTTTAGAAAGTCACTCTAGAATTGTTAGAAATGAGATTTTATGCAAGAAAATTCATCCCTCAGCTAACAATTCTCAACAACATGTATCTTACCTTCTCATTAAGTTTTCCTTTTTCATATGTACATTAGAATATTATATTAGATGTGAGCTATTCCATCCCATAGGTCAATTGGCCTTGTCAAAGTTTAACAGAATTCAAATTCAAACCCACAATGTTAAATAAGATTAGATAAAGTAAGCCTTCGTTCTTCTTTCTTCCTTCTTGGTGCAGAGATCAATTGCTTGAGTGTATCTCCAAATAGGTTGAAGTCTCTTCCAATATATACCCTGATTAAGGGGTCAAATAGGCCTATCCTAGGCCAACTTTCTCTAGTAGGGCCGACTTGGTCTTGCGAGACAAACTTGACTTTCTAACATAAAAAATAATATTTTTTCTTTCTTGTTACAAATCGCCCAAATGGGTCTTATACATATGACAATGACTCATTTGACTCATTAAACCCTAGGAGCATGAAGAACATGCTTGACCTAGTCTTGAGCATGAAACCCATGCATAAATAAAATTATTTTTCTTCTTTTAAATAAAATACAAATTATACAAGTACAAAGATAAATATGAAAATCGAACCTAGTTACTTTTCCAACACTCCCTCTTAACTAGGTAGGTATTAGGTTTATCTCAAATTGAAATATTTTCATAAGAAGAGATCCAAATTGATAAGCATTAATGATGATATATCATCATAGCCAACATTGCCACATTACCAAGGCCTTGACAGGTACACTCTATCTCTCCACAAGATCAAAGCACAATGTTGGGAGCCATTCCATGGGACACCACACCGCCTCACCAAGGTACATACTCCGCCTAAGATATATGGAGTATGTCCTCCACTGAACCATTTCCCTCAAGGAAATGTTTGTCCACCGGACCATCATTTATCCAACTCCATGTACTTGACTTAGGATCTCCATCCTAATCCATCATCTCCATCCTAATCCATCACGGTACATGACTCAAGAATGCCTGTCCAAGATACTTATCCAATCCACCATTCTCCTTATCCATGTCCATGTACTTGACTTGGGATATCAGTCCTAATCCATTAGAGAATCTGACACAAGGAGAATTAGTGTCCAACCTTACTCCCTCTCAACCTGAGAGGAGAAATCCATGCTCACTCCCTCTTAAACAAGGAGACGGCAACAACAAGCGTCAGCTTGTGTCAGAAGTACCCATACTTCCCTTACATCAGCCACCTACAATTGTTGTAGCTTCCTCAACCAACCGTCTTATCAATAAGTTTGCTCATCTTGCAACTTCTTGAACCAGGGCTCCAAATCTACCTCCTAACAGTCTATGATCGTGTACTTGAGATCTTCACCTACTGCAGTTGTCCAACACTACTTCTTGCACTGCATTGTTTCCTGCTTTGAAGATAGTCCATCACACAGTTCCTTCAACTGACTAATTATCACAGCACAAGGTTAGCCAATCTATTGTTCAGTTAACCTGTGAACACAACTTGGCTGACCTTTCCAATTAGTTTATGTCAGTCAACGCAGCTCCATAGACTCAAAAAACTTTGCCCTCACACTAGTGGTTTGACCCTCAAACCACAAAAATAGGGCTAAAGGATATGCCCTCTTACAGCTAATACTTTGACTGATCTAGGCTCCTCATAACATAGTTGCTCATTACCTATGAGCAGACTTCCAATCTTCTCCATCAATCTGCCTTTTTACCTTCACTGTACAAGCCCATCTTGGTTGCCCATCTTCTCATTCTTTGAAGATCTTTCTCTCCTCAAAATTGTAGGTCGACTTCTCTTCATCCTTGAGTGATAATAGTAAGGAACGTACCATGGAAGGAACCCTTGGCAAGGGTACAAACCATTGTTGTTCAGATCTTGAACAGGCCTCACTTTTCTCTCCTCTTCATGACAATCCACAACATACTGGTTTTTTGCTAATCTTTTTGCTCTAGAATGTGGCCATTTCTTGAATTTTCTATCCATACAAACTCAGTGATCTTGTTGCAGAGATAGTACCCTGTCCAAGGAGCTCGGCCTTTCCTCACAACGATCTTCTCCTCGGACCCTGATCTCATGCGCAATTGCTTCAGGAGGATGCAACCTTGCACTAGTATTCTGTTAGGCCTCTCGACCCTCAAAAACAGGCCTTACAGCCTTCCTACAATGCCCAGAAATCCTCAATCTTATATCAGAGAGTCCGCTCCTCAACACATGCCCAGAGTTTCCTTCTAACTCGACCATCCAGCCTCTCTTTTCCTGCAATGAATCAACACCATGTTTGCACAGACCTGAGGAAAGTGGCCTTCCTCTGCACAGCTTTCACTTGAGGAATATGCACCTATGAACGTCTTCTTCTTGTAGCCCTACTGGACCTACTCAGCCTCCATAAGGATCAAGATGATCCCTTTCTCTCAAACTTGGTTGCTTTATTGCAAGAACAAGTCCTGCATGAGCATGACTAGATTTCAAAATACAAAACCCAGCTTACTCCTTGAGAACATGATCCTTCTTGACAAAAATCTTCTAGAAAAATTGCATTAGAATGGATCAGATCACAACCTCCTTAGCAGTCCATCTCTTCAAGCTTAACCCACAGATCACTGTCATAGTCTTGCTAAGAGAAAGCAATTCAGATCTTCAATTTGAATTTGCATCATAGTCAAAGTAGCATTGTATCATAGGCATGCATTGCCTATGGGAGAGACAACACATATTACTGTAGAGATAGGGTTACCTATCTTTCATATGACACCACGACACTGTATCATGCATATTGTTGTCATGTTAAGGAAGGACCTTCTTTATTTCTGCCATTGGTATTATTGTTCATGGATCATTGTTATGCTATCAAACATACTGTCTCAAGGTTATATATCAATTCTTGTCAAGTTGTTGTCATATTGTCATAGATCACTGTAGTAGTTCTGATTAAATACCTCTTGAAGTTACTCGTATCATATATACATAGTGAACAAACATACTTATAATCTTGGCAACAGTAGCATACTTCGGATCATACCTTATATCATAGTTCTTGCATTACTTGGATTACTTGTATCAGCTGAAATCGGAATTTTGTCAAGAGGAAAAACCTGGATTTGTGCCCAGCATCATTGGTATTGCTCCGCAGCGAAACTTGCCTCCACATAATTTCGTACTACCGCATTTATTCTCACAGAACTTCGTATTTGTGAGGACTTGTTAAGAGAGTTGCTTCCAAGATGTTAAGGTCTTCTTCTAGCCTTCGATGGTGGAACTGTTGTAGAGATATCTTCAATTATGCCAACGAGAGTGATCTTCAAGCCTCCATTTACTGGGCAACAAGAGTGATCTTCAAGCCTCCTTTTACCAACCTTGGTTCTAATACCATGTTGGAAAATCAAGATATTTGTAGATTAATGTTGATTCACCTTACTTGATAATTACTTGTGATATCTGTTGGCTTTTTATTATTTAGTTTTACTTCTTCATCAAGCAATTACCAAAACATGAAGATCACAAAGATGCAAAGAACACAAGATATAGGCTCCAAGCCAGGGAAAAACCCGAACAATCCTCTTCTTATAGAATCAAATCAAAATAAGACCTCCAAGAACCAAAGACCAAGACCTTCTCTAAGCACCAAATCAGCCCTCGAAAAGTCTTTCTCAATCAAGTCAAATATGGTCAACCTCCACAAATTTTGTTCCAAGTCTGAATCTCGTCCTTCTTCCTTGGGTCAGCAATTCGGCCTGCAATCTTCGGCCCTGCAACAACTGCAGAAACCCTAGGATATTCACACGTGTGAGAGAAAATGATCAAAATATCAGATTTTCTTCCTCTCTTTGACATTCTCTTCCTTCCTTGTCCTTCGTTCTTCTTTCTTCCTTTCTTGGTGCAGAGATCGAATGCCTGAGTGTATCTCCAAATAGGCCAAAGTCTCTTCCAATATATACCCTTCTCAAGGGGTCAAATAGGCCTCTCCTAGGCCAACTTTCTCTAGCAGGGCTGACTTGGCCTTGGGAGACAAAATTGACTTTCTAATATTTAATTAAAAAATAAAAAATAAAAACTTTGTTACAAATTGTCGAAATGGGTCTTATATATATCACAAAGACTCTTTTGACTCATTAAACCCTAGGAGCATGAAGAACATGCTTGACCTAGACTTGAGCATGAAATCCATGCTTAAATAAAATTATTTTTCTTCTTCTACATAAAATACAAATTGATACAAGTACAAAGATAAATTACTTTTCCAACAGTATTGCCCAAAGGCAAGTGTCTTCAAGCTTTTCTAAGGCCTTCAGGTATCCTAACACTTCGAAGTAGTTTACGCAACTAGAGGGGACAGTAATGGTTGCTTTCAGGTTCTTGTGATGCACCATCTGTTTTTTTCTTGCTGGTCACTGGTTTGAAAAGGATCAATTTACAATATCATTTGATATCATTATACGATAACAATACATAAAACATCAAGTTTTAGTCCCCAAATACAGGGACATTAATTTCACTTTTGTTTCAATTTAGCGTAAAACAAGGGTTATAAATATGACAAGTTTATTAGCATTGAGTTTTATATATAGCAATTTAGTCTAAAACTTAATAAAGATTTATGTACAAATTTCAAAGATCTAAATTCCCCCAACAAGACAGGCAATTTAGCATTTCCTTTTAGAAATTTCCATGCAAAGTTATTCATATCCAAGTAACATGCATCTTGTAAATCCATATCAAACTTATGAAAATAGAAGTTTGGGGTGTTTTCCACTGAGTTTATGTTAACAGTTACAAAGAAACCATATCAAATACCTTGCTTGAACACAAGCACTTATGAGAAGTAACACTAAGCAAGACCTGAAGAATACAAAGGTCATAAGAAAAATGGTAAACAAATAATGTGAAACTTCAATATTGGTGTCTGTCCCCTTTGCTTACTGACCAAGACAATAACCTGAAAAATATATTGAATGATTCTTTTTAAGACATCAATTACCTCTGAGAAGCAACTCTAAGCACGATGAAAACATATAACAGTAATTAAAGACAGCAAACAGATAACTGAAATGTCAAATTTAATGTATGCCGAATAAAAATGTATCGCCTCTTTCCTCACTGAAGAAGATAATAAACAGAATCACATGTTTCAGCATTTCAGCAAACCGGGGTGAAAAAATTCAAAACTAAGGGAAACATTTCCTGTTTATGATGGCATCATAAAATGAACTCTGAATTTATGGCAATAAAAAAAAAATCAAATTGTGAAAAGGAAGATCAATATTACCTTATTATAGGTTCTCTAGGCATTTGGGGCCGATTTTGAGAACGGTTTCCTAGCCACTCTCTTCTTCTTTCGTTCCACATTATCAATGCTGCAATTTGGATTATGTATATTTTTAATTGTTGCAAACACAAATCCAATCCAGTACCAGCAAGACCCAGCACAAGGAAAGGCAACTCAAATTCACACATTACAAATAATATTTGCCAAAAAAGTCCAATCAGCATTGAACTCGTAATAAACAGGACAAACATCCAAAACTTACAAACATACAGCATCCAAGGGAATTAGAGAATGAGAATCAAAGAAAAGAGAGCTATCGTGAAATAAATGCTGGCTTCAAAAGCTTACATATTTCACCACATCCACTCACAACTTTGGCACTATGAATGCCACACTACAACAGTTTATCTTGTTTGTGAGAAACTGATTAATAAATGATGATACACTACTGATGTGAGCTAAGGCAAGAGCAAATGGGAAGTAAAAAAACTGCACCAGTTAAAACATAAAACTTACTAATAAAAGAGTGAACTCCATTAACTGAGCACACTCTGTTGTATATGAAAAGTTGAGGGCCTTTAAATAGAAGGGACCCTCTGTATGGTTCTGTCACCTTATGTAAATGCCCATTATCTAGAAAGGACACTTGTGTAATTTCTCAATGGGAATCCCAAATTTAGTTGGGCACACAAAGGACAAACACTATTCTTCAACACAGATCATCCTAAATATTCAAACTAAAACTTCTTCAATGTTCAAACCCTTAAATGTTTACAAAGCTCTGTTAGTCCTAGACTAACATGCTCATCTTTTCCTCCCTGCTGAGGAAACTGATGCTCAAAAAGGAAACCATGAGATACACAAGGCTTGTGAAGACAAGTTTCTTTTCTTGCCGACCATGAATATTGTATTTAGCTTCCATCTAGTAGTCTGTGCCCTGATCCCAGGAATGTATCCCACAGAAATAAACATTGACCATGAATGTGGTACTTAGCTTCTGTCTAGTAGTCTGTGCCACAATCCCGGGAATTGTATCCTATAGAAATAAACATCAACCATGAAACTTCTGGCTCTCTTCTATCTATCAAAAATCAGACCATAGTGAGCAGATTCTGTACTCTAAAATTAACATAACAACTATAGATCATTAAAGCTGAAAAACATCAATCAAAACTTCTTCTAGGAGTACTTTTAAGTTTTAACATACAAACGCATACTGCTCATAGAATAAAATAGCAAACACCAATTTCTGAACATTCAAAACAGCATCACAATTTTCTCTTCAATCTGAAAACTTGAAAGCTACAGCTCCAAACTCAAATTCTCAACCACAAAATGGTGCAGCCTCCTTCTCCTTTATAGACTAGGAAGAAGAGAGATACAATGAATCTGGACACATGCATGCCAGTAACTCAGATGGCAGTAAAAACTCCTAACCTTAGTGTGCCTTGCTGAATGGATAACTGAGCCAAAAGGGAGTGCGCATTCCTAGAGATCTGTGCCCTTCATTACACTTGGAAACCTCATGCATGAGCGACCCTTCTATCTTACCAACTGCACACTCTACTTCAGCAGGAAAAACTCTCTCTTTCTGATGAAGTGGTACCTGATCACAATATGCTTGGACCAATCATGAAAAACTAAATTCTCAGAGAGTTTGTTATAACTTTGATCGTCACAGTAAATCATGGTTGTGTCCAAAGTCTGATCTGTCGACTCTGCTAATAACTTGACAGGCCATATGGCTTCACAACAAGCAAAGTAGGCTACCATGTACTCTACCACTACTGAAGTGCGTGCCACTGAAGTCTGCTTCCTCCTAAACCAGAAAACCATACCTGAATCCAAACTGAAGCAACAACCTAAAGTGCTCCTTCTGACACTAGCACTACCTGCCCAATTAGAATCTGTAAATCCATGTGACACGAACTCCCCATTGCCAACATACTCAACCAAAATGCATTGCGCTGTTCAAGTATCAAAGCAGATGTTTTGCAGCAACCCAATGAAGCTGCCTGGTCTCCACTATGTACTAACTCAAGGTGTTGACTGCAAAATAACTGTTCGTTCTTCACCAGGTATGTGAGGGAACCTATCAACTACCTATACACCAATGCATCAATCAAATCTAAATCTGAATCAATAAGTGACTTCAGATTTGCTACCATAGGATAAGCCATAGGCTTATAATCCATCTAAAATCTTGATTGCAAATTTACCCTATACAAGGAAAACCTCACTTAGGCACTGCCACACCTTCAGACACAAAATGTAGTACAACAAGCCAATGTCAACTCATGTCAATGTCTCTTGCTAGTTCTACCTTGCACCATGCTATGTGTTTCTCTAAACTTCCTACAAGTCTAAGACCCTCTACATATAGGACTAAAAGAAACAGATTAGAATCATCAACCAAATAGTAAAGATTGGAATGTGCTTACAGTTCATCTAAAATCTTGATGGCATACTTACCCTATCCAAGTAAAACCTCACCTAGACACTGCCACACCTTCAGACACAACCTAGTACAACAAGCCAAAGTAAAGACATGTCAAATTCTCTTGCTAGTCCTACCTTGCACCATGCTATGAGTTTCTCTAAACTTCCTATGAGTCTAAGACTCTCTACATACATAACTAAAAGAAACAGATTAAAACCATCAACCAAATAGTAAAGATTGGAATTTACATCTGTTTTACTGAAACTAAAACCTGAAAGATACTCATTGATCATGCAGTACCATGAATGTGATGCCCACTACAACCCATAAAGTGCCTTCTTGAATCTGCAAACATCGATCTCATGCCCATGCACCTCAAAACCTCTTGGCCCATTTAGGTACACCTCCTCAATCAACAAATTAAGAAATGTTCTCTTCACACCCATCTGATATAAATGCCAGCCAAGGACTAACGTTAAAGACATTACGAATATCATTGAGGTACACATAATAACAAGTGCAAAAGTCTCCACATAGTCAACTCCCTCTTTATGGGAGAACCTGTTACCTGCTAAGTTGTAACTAGCAGGATCTGAGGACCCCATGGCCCAATGTACAGGGCACTCATCAAATTTTTCAGAAATTCGGAAGTCAGCAGGGCACTTATGCCCCTTTCACTCTCCTCTCTCTCCTCTCTCTACGGGGAAATTGTATTATATGTCGCTAGCATGATGAATTTTTGTAACAGGTTTAGGCGACTTGGGACCCAATTATCACATGAGTCCACTCTAGAGTGTTTTTTTACTTAGCTAATTATTCTCGTTTTTCAGCAATGAATAATTTGCTGAGTTTTTTCACTCACATAACCCCCAAAGCTGGAGTGCGGGTTGATAATTGGACCTTGGGTTGGTCCTAATGCCTAGGTCGATGGATATTACCATGCTAAGTCATATCCAGAGTGTCACGAAATTTGACTAAGTTATTATAGGACTTTTTAATTAATTAAAATTTCCCGCGGGATGGATCATGGGATTTTAATTAATTTTCTATGTAAAATCATTCATAAATGGATCTAAGATATGTTGCTTGCATTTGGGTACTTGAAATTCATGCTCACAACCTCAACATTATCCTAACACCACCTTTGGGGGTCCAAAAATGACTATTACCGCCTCAACACCCGCTTTCTCTAATGTTACTGGCAAAAAGAGAAAAATTAAACAAATTAATAAATGGTGGATACAATAAATATGTTCCGAAGTCAAAATGACATGGAAAATCTAAGTAAAATCAAAGGTCAGTTAGAAGTTGAGTTGAGGTCCACCTTGGACAGCCAAGTCATGAGCCTTGATGAGGCCAAGTTAACTGCTTCTTAGTGGGGTCGATTGGCTGACATGGAAGTTCGAGTATCTCTTGGAGGGCTCGAGGATTTGATGGGCCAGTTATGGATCAGTCGCAGCATATTTTGTAGGAGTTGACTCCCAACTTTCCCTCCACTTAACTATTGAAATTTGTAGCTATGGTCAGTCTTCATAATTAATGTTTTAGCCCTTGAAATATATATAATGAAAAATGAAAGACATGTTATTCATGTCATTTTATTTAGCCCATGAAATGATTAATATTAGATATGTTCTTCATTTCCATTTTAAAAGAGAAATTTTGAATTTTGGCTCCAAACTTGTCAAGTTGGCCCCAGGCAGAGAGACACCAATTCCACCAAGCAAAACACTATATATATGGCACTTGAAATCCTCCACAAGGCAACATTTGGTATCTCACACAAGAAGATATATTTTGGGCATCCAAGCGAAGGAAGAAGAAAGAAAAGAAGGCCGAGGAAGGACGAATTCATCTCAAGCATATCTCCCTCTCCCTCTCCGACTTCGCACGTGTGACTTTCTGGGCATATTCTGGGCAGCAGGTCGATATTTTGGGCGGCAGGTCGAGCTTTTGGGCAGCAGGGCCGAAATTCTGAGCAGCATATTCTCAGCAAAAGACCAAGTTCTTGGGCGATTTCTAGGAGGCCGAATTTCATCCTAGACATATCAAGGAAGGCCGAGTTTGATGGGAAAAATATTGACTTCACAAGAGGGTTGTTTGACCAGGTTTGACCATAGCATTGTTGGTCAATTTGACCATCATAGTTGACTAGCATAATTTGGTGTATATCTTGTTGAATCAAAGAATTTCTCTAAGGAAAAGGTTGTTGGGTTTTCCCCCAAGTGGGTTTTCCTAGGGAAAATCTTTTGTTGTCTTTGTGCATTGTGATCTCTCCGACTTCGCACGTGTGACTTTCTGGGCATATTCTGGGCAGCAGGTCGATATTTTGGGCGGCAGGTCGAGCTTTTGGGCAGCAGGGCCAAAATTCTGAGCAGCATATTCTCAGCAAAAGACCAAGTTCTTGGGCGGTTTCTAGGAGGCCGAATTTCATCCTAGACATATCAAGGAAGGCTGAGTTTGTTGGGCAAAATATTGACTTCACAAGAGGGTTGTTTGACCAGGTTTGACCATAGCATTGTTGGTCAATTTGACCATCATAGTTGACTAGCATAATTAGGTGTATATCTTGTTGAATCAAAAAATTTCTCTAAGGAAAAGGTTGTTGGGTTTTCCCCCAAGTGGGTTTTCCTAGGGAAAATCTTTTGTTGTCTTTGTGCATTGTGATCTCTACTATCCTTGTGCTTTTCTGGTTGAATTTTTTGCAGTGTAACTGCTTAATGATAAACTAGAAGTGCTAAAAGAATATCTACATCATTATAAGTGATTATCAAATTTTAGATATTAGTGCTTGTACCTATTGCACTTGAAAAATCAACATGGTATCAAAGCTTTGGTGAAGGATTAGATCACTACTAAAGATCTTTGGTAAAGGAAAGAGTTTTGAAGAGTTCTACATCTACAATATGATTGTATGTCTATATCCATGGGTTCCTCTACGAAGTCAGAGAAAAAGCTAGAAGGAGCTACAAATTTCAAGCCTTGGAAGACAAGGATTGACCTCATCCTCACAAAGAATGATGTCTTGGATATTGAGAAGAGCAAGGTTACTAAACCTTCAAATGATGAAGGGAAAGAAAAATATGAGAAGGATGACATCATAGCTAGAAGTATTATCCTGGATTCTATCAGAGATCATTTGATTCCATATGTCACAAATCTTGACACTTCAAAGAAAATGTATGATGCCCTAGTTGGATTATATGCTATAAATAACATCGATAAAGCAATGAGTTTTATGAATGAGCTTCATGATGTTAAAATGTCGAGAAATGATATTGTGGCCTCATATTTCAGAAGGATCTCTCAATTAAGAGATCAACTTCAAGCAATTGGTGAAATCATTTCTCATAAAGAACTTGTGACTACAACAATAAATGGTTTGCCTGATTCATGGGATTCGTTTGCATCGTGTCTATGGCAAGGACATTCCAAGTTTTGAAGAACTCTGGATCTCATCTACTCAAGAAGAATCTAGACCCATAGCAAAGGGAAAGATTCAAAGATCTAAAGAAGGTGACTCTCAAGAATTTGCAACACGTTCAAAGAAGGTTGGAGGAAGAAAGAAGTTTGGCTTCCAAAGAAGAAATGAAGATAGAAGACCTGCTCCTCAAGGGAAGAATAATATGTCAAAGGTTCAATGTTATCATTGTCACAAATTTGGTCATTATAGAAGCCATTGTCCTGAAATATCGAATGATAGAAAGAGAAAGGGAAAGCAACATGCTACCACAGCAGAAATTGATGAACATCCAAAGAAACCCACAAATCCAAGTGACAAAGATTTCTTCTATTTCTCTGCACTTACAAGTTCTGTTGCAGATAGTGATGACTTGTGGTTGGTAGATAGTGGTGCCTCAAGACACATGACAGGAGATCATGACAATCTCACAAGTCTGATGGAAAAGAAATTATCTCAAAAGGTAGAGCTTGGAGATAACAATAGTTATGCAATCAAAGGCATTGGGACAACATCCATTGAGCTGAAATCAGGTGAAAGAGTTCATTTTAGCAGCATACTATATGTACCAAGTTTGAAGAAGAATTTGGTTTCTATTTCATGTTTGGAAGATTAAGGAGATAGAGTAGCAATTGTTGATGGTAAAGTCCTCTTATGGCCTAAAGGCTCAAGTATAAACTCTGCAAGAGTAGTTGGAGTCCGTGAAGGAAGGTTGTATAGACTCTTGAAACAACCATCTCAAGCATTAGTTCATAATGATATCATTCCATACGAACTATGGCATAGAAGATATGCTCATCTTCACTACAGAGATTTGCCAGCGTTAATGGTTTCAGGGGTTCCAGAATTGTATATGGAGCATGAAGGGGTATGTAAAGGTTGTGTGCTTGGGAAGAATGTCAAGAAGTCTTTTCCAAGCAGTTAAAGTAGGTCCAAGGAAATTTTGGATCTAGTTCATTCTGATGTATGTGGTCTAATGCTGGTAAATCTCTTTAAGGTTCTCAACACTATGTAACTTTTATTGATGACTTCTCCTGCAAGACATGGATCTAGGGTGAAGTCTTCAACAAGTTTCAAGAATTTAAGGCTGAAGTAGAAAACTTGACAGGAAAGAAAATCAAGATACCGAGATCAGATAACGAAGGAAAATACACTTCCAAGGAACTCATTGCCTTTTGTAAAGGAGATAGGATTAAGAGGGAGTTGATAGTCTCGTACAATCCACAACAAAATGGAGTTGCTGAAAGAAAGAACAGATCCATTGAAGAATTTCATCAAGACTTTCCTATGTTCTTATGGAGTGAAGCATCCATTACATCCGTCTATATTCAAAATAGAAGTCCTCATCGAATCTTGGAGGACAAGACTGCTGAAGAAGTGTTCACGGACATAAATCAAAGGTTGGACATTTGAGAATCTTTACTTATCCAGTTTACATACATCTAGCCAAAGATAAAAGGAAGAAATTAGAGCCTTCAGGAAAGAAATGAATATTTTTTGGATACAACGAGTCATCAAAGGCCTATAGAATTTATGTTCCTGGACAGCGACAGGTTGAAGTCAGTAGGGACGTTACCTTTGATGAGAATGTTTCCTATTGGAAGTCTAAAGAAGTTCCCATGGACTCTGATGATGATGAAGAACATGAATCTCCCAAGGAAGAAGGCTTAGGTCCATCCAATCCTTCAAAACATCCCATAGATCATCAAGAAGAGCCAGAAGGGCCTAGTGAACCAATGGATCCAGTTGTTGTTCCAGAAATCAAGAAAAGGCCAACTTGGGTTAAATCTACTTTGCAAGAAGCAGAAGGACATGCAACTCCACGTGGCACCTTCAAAGAAAGCAAGAGACCAATGAGATATTCTAGATATGCAGCATTGATGACTAATCTCATCGATTCTAAACCCTCCAACTATGAAGAGGCAGCTTGCCAACATCTTGCAAGTTTGGAAGAATGCAATGATGGAAGAATACCAATCTATTATGAAGAATTATTTATGGAAATTGTGCCTAGACCTGAAGGGAAGTCAGTGGTGATCTCTAAATGGATATACAAGATTAAGCATGCAGTGGATGGTAGTATTGACAAGTACAAGCCAAGATTTGTGGCTAGAGGATTACGATGAGACTTTTGCTCTAGTTGCCAGGTACACTACTATTAGATCTATTACTTCTATTGCCTCTTCTATGGGTTAGAATTTCATTAGAGTGATGTAAAGGTTTCTTTCCTTAATGGTGTGATTGGGGAAGAAGTTTACATAGAAAAACCTCAAGGTTTTGACTTTTGAGGTTCATGGGAAAGGGTTTCACATTTGCAGATTGAAGAAAGCCTTATCTGGACTTGAGCAGGCACCCAGAGCCTGGTATTCTCGAATTGATGGATACCTAACAAGACTTGGTTTCTCCAAAAGTGATGTTCATCTAAATCTATATATCAAGGTTGAGAAGAATGAACCTGTGATTTTGTTATTGTATGTTGATGACTTATTTCTGACAAGTGTAGAGTATCTCATTATTCAGTGTAAGAGGGAGTTGGCCTCTAGCAGAGGCTTGGTGAAATCCTCCTTGGTCAAGGAAAGTACATTATCAAGACCCTTCAGAAGTTTGGAATGATGGACTGTAAATCAATGGCAACTCCCATAGTGACTAATTTGAGGAAGTTGAGAAACTCTAAGTCAGATTTGGTAGATCCATCCATGTACCAAAAGTTGATTGGCTCATTGATGTATTTGGTTAATACCAAGTTGGACATTTGCTTTACAGTGAACACTATGAGCCAATTATATGTGGAAGCAAGACATGATCATTGGATTGCAGCAAAGCATATATTTAGATATTTACATGGTACAGTTGATTATGGTTTGAGATAGGTCTCAAACGATGACATACAACTACAGGGATTTACAAATTCAGATTGCGCAGGGAGTGCGAAAGACAAAAAGAGTACATCCAAAAATTACTTCAGTTTGGGTTCTGTTATGATTTCTTGGATGAGCAAGAGGCAGACATTTGTTGCACTGAGTACTATCGAGGTCAAGTATATTGCAGCCAGTTTAGCAAGTTGTGAAACAGTTTGGCTTTGGAAGTTACTCGCAAGACTATTTGATCAAAGTTATGTGAAGCTTGTAGAAAATCTAGTTTTCCATGAATGGTCGAAGCACATAGATATCAAGTACCATTTCATTTGTGACCTGGTGCAGAAGGGAGCAGTAAAGCTTCATTAAATCTCTTTTGATGAGCAAATAGTTGATATTCTTACAAAGCCTCTATCCAAAGCAAAGTTTGTATACTTCAGGGAAAGCTTGGACTTGCTGAGAATACCTCCATTAGTGAGAGGGATTGTTGATGAGCATCAAGGACAAACATTCTCCTTGTGTCAAGTATGACCGGAACTAGGGAGAATGGTCCAGCATAGAACAATCATTCTTCTTGTGTCAGGTATGTTGATCGGAATTAGGAAGAATGGTCCTATGTTGATCGGAATTAGGAAGAATGGTCCTAGAGGCCCAGATCACTTAGTTGAGTGGGCTCCTTTTAGCATCAAGCTTAGAACTCTCCTAATAGGTTGAGCGGGCTCATTTAGCATCAGGCCCGGAATTACTCAGGTAGAGTGTGGCTTTGGAGATTCACCATGTGTCAAAGATATTGACCAAAATGATTGCGAACCAAGACTAGTCAACATACCACGTGTCAGATAGACCGGAATTATGGTGACTAGTTGATGTTAATGATGTACCATGTGTCAAGAGTATCGTCCAGGATTATGGTGAGGATACACCATAGGTCAAAGGTACCAACCGGAATTATGGTTATTGATTTACCATGTGTCAAAGTTATTGACTGGGATTATGGTAATTGGATGATGTTGATGACGATGAATTGCTATAACCTTTTCTTAGAGAAATTTGTCAACAAGAGAACATCTAGATAGTCATTAAGAATACTTCCCTAGCTAGGAGGGAGTACTGAATTTTGTAGCTATGGTTGGTCTTCATAATTAATGTTTTAGCCCTTGAAATATATAAAATGAAAAATGTAAGACATGTTCTTCATGTCGGTTTTAAAAGAGAAAATTTTGAATTTTGAATTTTTGGCTCCAAACTTGTCAAGTCAACCCTCTTTCAAGTCAAGTCGGCCCCAGGCAGAAAGACACCCATTCCACCATGCAGAACACTATATATATGGCACTCGACCTCCTCCACAAGGCACCATTCGATCTCTCACGTAAGAAGATATATTATGGGCATCCAAGCAAAGGAAGAAGAAAGACAAGAAGGATGAATTCATCACAAACATATCTCTATGTCTTTGACTTCGCAAGTGTGACTTTCTAGGCATATTCTAGGCAGTTGGTCGAACTTCTGGCAAGCAGTGTCTAGGCAGCAAGGCCAAAATTCTAGGCAGAAGGGCCGAGTTTCTTGGTAGTTTCTGGGAGGTTGAATTTCGTCCTAGATAGATCAAGGAAGGTCGAGTTTGTTGGGCAAAAGATTGAGTTTACTAGAGGCTTGTTTGACTAGGTTCGACCATAGCATTGTTGGTCAATTTGACCATCAATGTTGACTAGCAAAATTAGGTGTATCTCTTGCTGAACTAAAGAATTTCTCTAAGGAAAAGGTTGTTGAGTTTCCCCCAAGTGTTTTTTCCCCCAAGTAAATCTTGTGTTGTGTTTATGCATTATGATCTCTATTGTCCTTGTGCTTTTATGATTGAATTTCTTAAGTGTAATTGCTTAATGATAAAATGGAAATGTTAAAATAATATCTACATCATTAGAAGTAATTATTAGTTTTTAGAAATTAGTGATTGTATCTATTGCACTTGAAAAATCAACATTAACCACAATGCTTGGCTACCAGCACACTCAGCCTTACGCTCGTAGAGTAGGCCAGCTTTCACAGCTAGTTCTCTAGTCAATATGCAAGCATTTTGAAGGCTCCATGCAACAAAAGATAAGGCACTTGTTAAAGATCAAATCACAGGAAGTTGAGGGTCAAATTATGTGGTAATTTTCTCCCTCCATTTTCACTTATTCTCCACATGGAAGACACTAATCCACAGTTGTAACTCGCACCAGCCAATTAAGGGAACATGCTCATCAATCAAAAGATTTGCACAGGCTAGTATTGTACTACCTACAAGCAGTCATCTCACCACTTGAACTCGACCTACATTGGGATCTTCACCCTCTTCCACTTGGAATTCAAGTTACCATTGGGATTTGCTCCCACTTGTATAAATAGGCCCACTGGACTCACTCTTGCCCATGGTTGGAAGCTCTATGCTTGGGCATACTCTGTCGAAATAATTCTTACTTTAATAATATTGAAAGTCTTTGGGGGGTTATCTTGGCTTGTATGGTGGTGAATTCTCTTGGTGTATGAGGTAACATTGTACATTTCGCAATGGTTTTGATGTTCTTATTTGTATGAGTTTTCTATCTTGCTTACACTTATTTGTATCTTAGCTTGAAGGCAATATTGCCTAGGGAGGAGGAACTACAACTACTTGTAGTTCCTCTTAGAATTGTCCATCTTCTAGACATGATTTAGGTTTGTGGATTCTCAGTTGAACCACAAGTCAAATCTAGTCATTAGAAGGGCAAGTGCTCTTGGTACTGATTTTTGTGTTGCAAGGACTCGATTTATTGTATGCAGGTTACTAAATACTTGGAGTTTGGGGACATTGTTGGCTAGACTAGCCAACTCCAAGTTAGCCAAGGAGCCCCACATACAAGTTGCCTTGATCCAACCCTTGGACCTTCAAGAGGATCAAAAGAAGGGCTTCAAAGCACCTACATTACTTCTTCCTCCCATCCTCTTAAACTCAAATTTCTTTTGGTTACTTGTACATGTGTTGCGTTGAATATTTGAGCAGTAGGCTCCATAATTGGACCATTGTCCCAAAAGTGGTCCTATTTGTCTCAAGAGGAACCAAGTTCACTTGGTTCCCTTTTAGCAAATTAGAGTAGTTTTTTCATTGATTTAATGCCAAACTATTTCTAATGATTAATTCAAAATATATGATGAGTCTTCACAACATTATTTTCAGGTTTTGTTAGCCACTTACCAACAAAAGTACATATGACAAAAACCCTTAAGGTAAAGTAACAAATAAAAGCCGGGATGGGGCTGAAAACATGAGTAAGTGTCTTTTTTAAGTCAATTGGGTGAGAATGTTAGTAGCAAATTTACCGACGATTTTTCTTTATAACATAGGCATATGCATCATAAAATAAAAAATAAATTAAAAAATGATCGAAGATGCATCCTTAAAAAAAAAAATTGAAAGTTAATAAATCAGATTTATTAACTTCCAAAAATTTTTATTTTTATTTTTTAGGATGCATCTTCGATCATTTTTTTTATTTTTATTTTTTATGATGCATATGCCTATGTTATAAAAAAAAATCATCGGTAAATTTGCTACTAACATTCTCACCCAACTGACTTAAAAAAGACGCTTATATGACAAAAACCCTTAAGGTAAAGTAACAAATAAAAGCCAGGACCTTAAGGTAAAGTAACAAATAAAGGCCAGGATGGGGCTGAAAACATGTGTAAGCGTCTTTTTTAAGTCAGTTGGGTGAGAATGTTAGTAGCAAATATACCGATGATTTTTCTTTATAACATAGGCATATGCATCATTAAAAAAAATGATCAAAGATGCATCCTAAAAACAAATGATTGAAGATGCATCCTTCAAAGGGGAAACAAAAATAGAAGAACCAAAAAGTTTGAAGAAAAAAAAAATTGGAAGTTAATAAATCAGGACAAAAACCCTTAAGGTAAAGTAACAAATAAAAGCCAGGATGGGGCTGAAAACATGCGTAAGCGTCTTTTTTAAGTCAGTTGGGTGAGAATGTTAGTAGCAAATTTACCGACAATTTTTCTTTATAACATAGGCATATGCATCATAAAAATAAATAAAAAATAAAAATAAAATGATCGAAGATGCATCCTTAAAAAAAAAAAAAAAAAAATTGGAAGTTAAAAAATCTCTCAACACCTCTTGAACAAATCCATAGGCAACCAGGACCATCTTTTGTGAACTATTTGGAGGGTTGTCTGCTAAGGCAATTCGCAGATCCCTTGGAACTGCTTTTGGGCAGAATTTTGGGGCAGAGAGAACCTTCTTTGGGACAAAGATTTGGGACTAATTTGTTGGGCAGGCCTCGAGTGTCCCACTTTCTCTGATTTTGGCATAAGTTTTGGCGACAAGGCAGTTTGGAGCTAGTAATTAGGCACCTTCAAGGACACCTTTGAAAGAGCATTAAACCTCCATCATTGTAGCCTTATTCCTTTCAAGATCCTTCAAGGAACTTCCCCCCTTTTGTAACATTTTGTAATAGCTCTCACTTGGTTGTAAGGGAGCTTTGATTTTGGCTTTGGACCTTGATCTCATTTGTAAAAGAATCCAAACCAAAAGGTTGTAATTACTTGCTCAACTTCCATTGTAATTTTGGAGTAAGAGTTGATTTCACTTGTAACATTTAGAAAAGAGTGTATTTCCCCCTTTGAGGGATTAACTTGTAAACTCTTTCCAAAAGACCTCCTCATCCCTCATTTTCGTAAGAGGGGCCTAATTTAATAAAAGAACATTTTTTTTGTGGGAGTTAGGGGGTCTTCCCCCTAGGCATCCCCTTCCCCATTTGGGGAAAACCTTGTGGTTGCTTGAGTGGTTCCATTTTTGCTTTGATTTACTTAAGTAGGGTAGATTAATAAGCTAAGGCATCCAATCTCTTTTAAGTGGCTTTTCATGCATAGAATTTCTTTACTTGACATGCAATCTCTATAGTCATGCATTTTTTTTCAACATTGCCCATTTCATTTTACATGCGATTTAGTTTTATATGCTGAATAATTTTCATTAGGTAGCTAATTTTCATTTTACATGCGATTTTGCTTTCATCTCTTGTGCAATTTTCTATTTCCTGCAACTAATAGATTTACTTGTTCTTGCAAAACGTGTGTATGTCTTTTAGCTTCATTTAGCTCATCTCTAATTGGGTTATTTTTCCCTTCTCTTTCAAGCATTTTTATGTTGCAAGCAACATTTCATTAGCAACTTGACAATTTATGCACTAATAATTTACCTCCAACTTAAATTGGCTAAAGTAGACATTAGGGACCCTCCATCTCCTATTGTCTCCTTACTTTGAGATCCAGGCCTGAGCGAGGGTAAGGTCTGGGGAAAGGATTTGTTTTAAAACTTGCTTTAGATATTAGGACTAACTTAAGCTAAAATTTACCAAAATAATTTTACTACACTACAAAGCAGGGTTTATATTTGAGTTTATGTTCCATATGCTCTGATTTTGGCAAGTGTTATTTAGTTTGAGCACTCCTTATTTATTTCAAGTATCATATTGAGCATTTATTTCATTCTCAAGTATATTCCAAGGTGTAGAACTTGGTAAGTTATCATTTGCCATTTTACTTTAAAGGAGTATCTCTTGTGCCATTTTTACTTCCAAGTTTTCCTTTTCAAAATCATTATATTTACTTGGAATATTTTTTTAGCAAGTACTCATAACTTGGCACTGGTCTTACTATGATTCTTGCAATATTTATTCTTGTTGATGTATATGCTCATGAATGTACTCTAATGTTATATAGTGAAGTGTATCTTGATAATCTTTACTAACTCCTAGAACTTAACTTCTTTAGTTATGTCTTAGATATCTTTTAGGGTCCACCCCCCTTGGCTTCACTAGCAATAAGCCTAGACAAAGGTGAAGGTGAGGCGACAGCCTCAACTCGAGACTTGCCCCCAAGGCCACACCAAAGTAGAGTTAAAGATTTTCTCCACAATAATCCTAGGTATAGATTAAGGCAGTAACAGAACCCTCTAGCCACAAACTAAGCTTTAAATTTCTCTATGTTTCCATCTATTGATGCTTAACTTTCTATAGCTACCTAGAGTCAATGACTGATTTCCCCTCTAGTCTAGGCACAATACCCACATGTCATTCTTCAAGTTGGAGTTGTACTCCTCCACCATAGCATCTTACCAAACATGTTAACTCCTCAAAACTAGGAGGCTCTGTATCAATGATAGAAAACATCAATGCCACATAATTTAGAAGTTCCTTGGAAGGATGGCTGACCCAAAATCTACAGATCAGCCTTTGGGGTAGCAAGCTCCTCTACTTCCCCAAAACACTATTAGAGATTCCCAATACTTGAAGGACCATGCATCTTCATCAAACTTGGCATCTCTACTCACAACTACCTTCTATTGACATGGAATGTAAACTCTATAAGCTTTGGAGGTCTCACTGTAATCCACAAAGATACCCTTCAAACCAGTGAAACAGGAATCGCCGATTTTGGCGATTAATAGCGAGTCATAGTCTGGTCGGCGGTGAAAAGATCCGATTTGAAACTCTGCGAGTCAACTCGCGTTGACCGAGTTTGACTCGTGGTCAACGCGAGTTTGACTCGCGAGTCTGGCGATTTACCCGATTATTGCCGGTTTCCCGAGTCCCGCCAGATTTCAGTTCCGCGTCCCGCCATATTTCTGTTTAGGTTTACGGGGTTCAGAACTTCAGGTTGTCGTTATTATTAATATATCTTACCTGACGCGCAGACTCGCACAGCCATTCCAGTTCCACACAGCCGCAGACAACCAGTTCGACGCGCAGCCATTCCACTACGTCGCAGAGCCGTCGACGCCGCAGACTCTAGCGCTTCCACTGTCCACGACTCAGCAAACAAGTTTTGTTATTATCCAAGGTTCGTGAAAGGATAGATAATCTGGGATCAAATCTGTTGTTATTATCTTTTTAGTGGTTGGACTGCATAATCTCCAACATAATGAATATTTGAGTGTTATATTCAATGTTCCACCAAGTCTCCGGGACGGGGAGACGCGGGTGCGGGGAGACGCACAAAGGGGACGTGTGGGAGTACCCTCAAATTTTAGGGAAATTTAGGGGAGACGAGGGGACGTCAAGGTATATACAATATAATTTTTAATTATATATATTATATATATGTATATAATTTTGAAATTTTCATGTTCATATTCATTGTTCAATAATAAAAGCATATTAAATAGACTAATTAGTAATAGTAATACCAATACATTGAAATTTCAAATTTGATCCATACATAAAATTTAAATTCATAATTGAATCAAATAATAACATATTATAGCAGCAATGTTGCCGACCGCGTGGTGGGTTTGGTGGAACCATGAAATAAACACCCACCTAGCAAGTAGAGGTTGAACCCATGTTTTAAAGAGACAAACAGCACAGGGAAATCCGAAAAACAATTTAATAATAATAATGCATGGCCTGAATTGGATTAAAATTTAGAAGGTAGATAAAATGTTAAGAGACTGGCATAGTAGATTGCAAAACAAAAATTACCAGCACAGCAAATAGAACATAACAAATCGTTGTTTCAGCTGCTAGCTGCGTGGAGGGCTGGTGGAACCCTGGAGCAGCAATGTTGCCGGCTGCATGGAGCGGCAAGGTAACCAATAACCACTGCAACGTAACTACTAAGAGCAAGCCGCTGTGTGGAGAAGAGGGAGGATAAGGCGTGAGCTGAAGCTCCGAGGCTCTCGTGGGCGCAGTGGGAGCAGATTCACACTGAAACGATGGAAGAAAAAAATGCACTTAGCTGTTTTAACTTTTAACAGAGGTAAGAGCATAATGAATGGTGAAAGAATGAAAAGTAGAGTTAAACCTAACTTTTCATGTAATTTTTTATTTGTAATTGTTAGTTTAGTTTATTTTTATTTTATTTTTTTTAATAAATTAATTTTCATTTTTATTTTTTTTATTTTTTTTATATAAAGGGTAATTAGACAAAAATGAAGAGGGGACGCCCAGAAGACCCCCATTTTCGGGGAGACGCCCAGAAGAACCCCATTTTTGGGGGGGAACGCCCAGAAGTACCCCTTTCAAGGAGACGAGTCTCCCACCCTGGGGAAACGAACCCCCTTGCGTCTCTCCGAGTCTCCCCAAAAGGGGGACGTGGGGAAACGCACCCCCGAGAGTCTCCCCGTCCCGGGTGCGTGGGGTGCGAGTGGTGCGCGCACCCCACCCTGGGGGACGCGTCCCCGTGGAACACTGGTTATATTATCCCCTTCGCCGTGACGAACAAGTTGTATTGTGCGGCGTGCCAACCAGTACAAGGTTCGAAGGATGTGTCACTACAAAGGAAGAGATGTCACCACAAGTTGGTCCGAGCCCTCCAAGCTGTCACAAGTTTTAGGACTGCAATCTGAGTTTCTAATCCACAAAACTGATCTTGTATTCCACAGGTGAAGGTGTAGTCACAGAATCCTCAAACTATAGGACTGTCCATGCTTCTTGTTTCCACAAATCTGGGCTATCAAATATGACTGTCCCTGTCCAAGATATATAGGTCTGCACTTGAGATATCTGAGCTACAAGTCCACTGTTGTCCTGAGCATAAGTCTCCTCCACAACTAATCTGAGCACTCCACAATAGAGTGACCCTTAGATCCGAGGTTGACACAGTCAACAATGCTATCACTGTTCCATATCCGAGCTTCTACACTTCAATCTGAGCTTCACTACTTCAGGCTTGTCAGAGGGGTATAAGATCAATTTTCCCACAAAACTTATAACAGTCTGAGCTCACTGTCCACTCTTCTGTCCACTGTCCGAGCTGTAATGGAGGCTGTCAAAGGTTCCGAGCTCCTATTGTTCACACACTTTGCCAAATGGTAATTGTTCTGAGGTATCTAAACCACGGTTTGAGCTCCAATATGAGATTGGTCCAAGATGTTATTAGCAGTGATAACACAACTAATAGCATTCATAATTATCACATGTAGGGCCTGAGCAATAGGGCACTCTTTTCTAATGAAGATAGCAAGATATATTTTTTTGGATACGTGTACTTAAGGTCATACAATTTAACAGAGTTAAAATTATTTGCATAAAATAGGATCATCATCAAACTATCAAAGAAGGCATCAGAATCTTGACCAAATATCCCTCCGTTTTGTCATGCCTTCACAAATTCAAACGTTTGCATCAAATCTTTTTTATTAAACCTTGCTCGCTTTTCTTTCCAGAAACATATCAGATCTGCCAAGTCATATCTCCCTTTTACAAGATCATTTTGCTTCTTATTTACTGGAGTATCCAATGAAATAAATTGTCAGCTACAAACATAGGTAATATTTTGTGCGAGACAGTGAATAAATTCATCAGCATTCAATTAGTGAATAATCCTTCATTTCCCACTTTGAAATTATTTGTTATTCCTAAGTTAGCACTGTCTACAAATGCAAATCCGAGCTTTATATGCCTCCAAAGTGACTGTTCTGTAGTCTGAAGTTAGAAGCATGTCATAAGAGGTAACAAATGACAAATAGTAAAGGACAGGCACTAAAGTTAATTTTAAATTTTAGCCTTTCAACAAGCATCTTCAAGAATGCAACTTCAAAGACAGAATGCAGGGTATGGGCAATGAAGAAAAATGCAATTTTGGTCACAATGGGGCAAGAGAAATTCATTAGCTGGAGAAAATTAGAAACTGAAATACTAAAAGTTTAAAACAAGGAAAGTGTTGCAGGTTGCAGCTATAGCAATGCAGTTTCTAGAGCTAATTCTCTTCCTAACAGCAAAGAGAAAGAAAATTCTTCTGTCTTGCATCTGGCATCAGAGGTGGCTTGAAAGTTTGCATTTGAAAACTGGTCTCTACCCATAGCCTGTCTTTAGAATTGTCCCTGTTTTCATAACAGTGATCCTCACAGAGTCACACCTATGATCCTATGATCTATCTATCTCCTAGACTCCTAGTACCTTAGAATACTGCTCCATAACAGTGATCCTCACTCTCCTTTTGCATAATCTCTATAATATATATGACATATGTTTAGTTGACTGTTGTTTACTGACATCTGTCTTCATTTAATTTTTTAAATTTCTAGCATATTTTAAATTTTTGGATCATTTTTAAATTTGATTTTTTGTTGTCTTTCACAGGAGCCACAAATTAAACGACTCCAAATCTTAACAGAAGCCACAAATTAAACACAAGTTCAAAGCAATAACAATGTCGAGAGAGGAGGACTTTGCTTGGGCTTATTGTGACAAGATTCTCGGAGACCCCAAGCTCCTTTGTAAATTTTGCAAAAAGGAATGTAGTGGAGGCATTTATAGATTCAGGTTCCACCTTGCACAAATACCTGGCCATGATATAGGTCTTTGCACAAGGTTGACGATAATGTCAAATACCAAGTAGCCTTGGCCCTTGAGATGTTAGATCAGCATAATGCCAAGAAAGCAAATCAAAATACTGAAATAGGAACTCTTGGAGTTGATAGTTTTTCTACCACTAGCCCCATGTCACCTCACTCTATTGAATCCTCAATGTTGTTCCCAAGTTTTCCACACATGCCTCCAAGGCCAAGTCAAACTCAAAGCCATACGAGTCCTTCGACTCCTTCCTTCAACACTGGAGGTGGAAACATAAACACCTTTTTTGCTCCCCGCACAAAACCCGGTTCCCAACCTACCTTGGATGCCACTGGTTGGAAAAAAAATATCCATAGTCAGGCAAGGAAGGCCATTGCTAACTTTTGGTACTATTCTGACATACCTTTCCACTGTGCCAGAAGTCCTTATTGGCAAGCTATGATTGATGCAATTGCTATTGCAAATCCAGGGTTCAAAACCCCTACATCATAGAGCCTTAGGACAGATATGTTGTTAGAGAGTGTTGAAGATGTCATGCTTGTGCTAGCTGAATTTCGTTCATCATGGGTAGAAACAGGGTGCACCATCATGAGTGATGGATGGACAGATCAGAGGAATAGAACTTTAATAAATTTCCTTGTATCTTGTCCCGCAGGCACAATGTTTCTCAAATCAGTGGATGCTTCAGACAAGTTTAAGACTGCCCAGCTTATCTGTGAAATGATGGAGGAAGTCGTTCAAGAAGTGGAAGAAGAACATGTTGTACAAATTGTGACCGATAATGCAGCTAATTATATGGTCGCTGGTAGACTTTTTGAGATTAGGCACCCCACTATTTTTTGGACCTCTTGTGCTGCCCATTGCATAGATTTAATGCTTGAGGACATTGGTAAGCTTCATTGGATACATGAGGTTGTGGAGAAGGCAAAATCCATAACCAAATACCTATACAACCACACTATTGTCCTAAACGCTATGAGAATATACACTGAAGGTAAAGAAATTGTTTGACCTGCAGTGACTAGATTTGCAACAAATTTTATATCTTTGCAATTTGTGGTTGAGCAAAAGATAAATTTGAAGAGGATGTTCTTGGGACCTTAGTGGATGGGATCTAAACATTCCAAGACCCTTGAAGGCATCGAAATTGTTGCACTTGTGTTTAATGATGGTTTCTGGAAAGATGCCGAAGAGATTATTGCTGTGACAGAGTCCCTTGTTAGAGTTCTCAGGTACTTCAAGTCTTTTAACTTTTTCATTTTTTAAATTTCATTTCAAGATTCTTTTTATTTACAATGTTTCATATTTCTTTAAATTTGAATGCTTGAACTTTCAGGATGGTTGATGGTGACAAACCCGCTATGGGTTACATTTATGAGGCGATGGATCTCGCAAAGGAGGCCATCAAAAGAAGATATGGGGACAATGAGACAAAGTATATGCCTCTTTGGGACATTATAGATGCACGTTGGTATAGGCAATTGCATTCCCCCTTACATGCTGCTGGGTACTTCTTAAACCCACAATATTTTTATGATAAGAGCAAATTTAATGAGGATGGGGAGGTTGGCAGAGGACTTATGACATGCGTGGAAAGGTGCTTCCCTGATCCAGAACAACAAAGTCGTGTCTTTTCCCACTACAAGATTATAGGGCACCATCTAAATTGTTTGCCTATACCAATGCTATAAGACAAAGGTCTAAGATGTTGCCAGGCACCCAGCTTGAAGGCTTCATCAATTCATTAAATTTGTTTAAACTTTATTTTGTATGTTAAATGTTTTATTAAATTTTCTTTTCTAAGTTTTTACTATTTACTAATTTAGTACTTCTACTCACAAACCCTTACCACTTGCTAGGTCTTTGGTGGCAAAACTTTGGTAGTGATACGCCAGATTTGAAGAGATTTGCCATTCGAATATTAAACCAAGCATGCAGTGCTTCAGGTTCTGAACGCAACTGGAGCATGTTTGAGAAAATACATTCTAAGAAGCGAAACCGATTGACACAAAAACACTTGAATGACCTTGTATTTGTCCATTACAATCTACGACTTTGCAACAAACAAATACTAGGTGAGACTCGAGAGCTTGAATTTGAAGGTTTCATAATCTAGTTCGTACTTTAAAGTTCAAACTTCAAAGTGAAACTTTAATTCACATTTCAATGTCTCATGATAATGACAGGTATGGATCATTCACCATTCGGCCTTGAAGAGATAGATTTGCAAGCTACAAATGCGACAGATTGGGTTCAATTAGATGAGCCTCCTCTTTTAAGCCTTTATGACTTGGAGAACTTTGAGAGTCAAGCAAGCGAAGGAGTGGAAGGAATCGCTTCTAGTTCTCACTCTTAAGAGTCTTAGACTCTTAGTTGCTAATTTTTTTCTGATTAGTATGCAGTTTTTTATAAGGACTCAAGACTCAGTGCTTTGGATCATGTTTGGAGTCATAACATATATGAGATACTTATTTATTCATGATATTTTGGACATCTATTGATATTATGCATTGTTTGGACATGCCTTTACCCAATATTAATGAAAAATGGTTTTTTTAATTCAATATATGTGTATATTTTTATTTAATGAATTCAACGATTTTTTGCTGATTTTTTCCCGATCCGATTAAATCTCTTCGCTCTTTTGCCTTGCCGATTTATTGCTGATTCCGAGTCTGGTAACATTGCTTCAAACTAGAAGGTTCAAGCTTGGTCCTTTACTCATTAGGACTGTGAATGTAGACAGGACAACCAAATAAATGAAGATGTGCTACCCAAGGCTTCTCACTTGTGAATGCCTCCTCTGGGGTCTTGTCCATCAAAACTCTATAAAAACACCTATTCAGAATATAGACAGATTTATGAAATAATTTTCTTAATGACACATGAGCAGATCAAGATCATGAATCAACACCTATTTAGCATATAGACAGATTTATGAAATATTTTTTCTTAATGACACATGAGCAGATCAAGATCATGAATCATAGGTTTAGCTGCCTATATGATGGACCTGTCCACGATATAGACAGATGTAACAAATGCTTTTTCCTAGCGACACGAGTAGATCTAGATCATGAATCATAGGTTTAGCCACCTCTATGATGGACCTGTTCTTCTCTACAAACCCATTCTGCAAAGGGTTGTAAGATACTATCAACTCCTCCTCAATTTCTGATTGCCCACAAAAAGTGTCAAACTCCTTGGACATATATTCTCTCCATTGTTATAGACTACAATAAATTAATCTTCCTTATTTTCTGATTTTCTACAAGAACCTTAAACTCTCGAAACTTGTCAAAAACCTCATCCTTGGTCTTCCTGAAGTAAATTCAAAATTCCCTATATAAAACACTATTAAGTGACACATAATAAATGTTAAATGATAGGCAGAATTGTACAAGGCCCACACCAAAATAGTTGGAGCTCACTAGGTTCTTGATGTTTTAACTGTTGTCCATCTAGGTTTAGCCAAACTGTCTCCCCACTAGAGGATTTGGAATAAGCAATGCTCTCTCCACAAATACAAGCAACTTATAGGATTTGGAATAAGCAATGCTCTATGATCCTTTGAACTATTGATAAGCATAGTTCTTATATTCTTAACCCCTTGCTGTTATAGATTCATATCATTATGATTGTTCTAAGTTTATTTTAATAAATTGTACCTGCTATTAAATTTTGACACGATCATGTATACAATGTCTAAGTTTACAACTAGTAAATATTTTGTTATTTAATATTTAGAAATTCGAATTTTGAAGTCATCATTGTTTTGCTTTGTATGGTCTTGTAACTTCTGCTCAAACTTTAAAATTACATTTCTTTGAGTTTGAACATTTGTCATTTACTATGGATGAACAAAATGTTCAAGGCCAAGCTGCATAAAATGAAAATCCCATGTTGACGTTCATGACACTACTCGAGAAGGGACAAGAGCATTCCAAAAATTAGATGTACAAAATTTGTGGCCTGTGTTTTAGAGGAAATTGCCAAAAAGCATATCATCATCTATTGGGTGATAGTGGGTTTGGCATTAAGTCTTCACATGAACAAAAAGCTGAAATTGATGGGACTTATGAAGCTCGCAAGTTTAGAATCTAATTAATAGCATTTTTACTTTTATGAATTTAGAGTTTAAACATTAGACTAAGTTCATAACTTCAAACACTAACTTTAATCGTTTGAATCCTTGGACCTTCGAAATGTATGTTTAGTTTTAACTTTTAGGGCTTAACAACGAACAAATGCCAAATTGTCAAATTACAAAGATGGTTATTGATTATACAATATTAATAATTTTTTTAATGAAAAAAAGGATTGGTTCAAATCTTCAATCCGAATTTCAGATTTCAGATTGTGTATTTGCTTTTATTTTTATTAATATGAATTGTAGATTTCTTAACTACTTCAATGTTTATTGCAGTGATGTGTTTACCATTCATCTTTATGTATATGGTGAATTATATATATATAGAAAGAGAGAAATTTTTTCTAATTATTTATTTATTTATTTATTTATTATTATTATTGCCATCAACTAGAAAAATTGGGGGTGCACTCTATCTGTCCCAGAAACTTGTCCCCCAATCCCCGCTGTCCCCCATCCCCAAAGGCAGTGCAGCATAAGTAAGAGCAAACAAATATAGACCTAAAACGGGTAAAATATCCCCCCTCCCCAAAATTCTTAGCACTGTTTACAAAAGGTTGTGACCGTCACAAGATGCTTTGTACCATTATCTGTCACATTTAAAAAATAAGAAACACCAAAAAGGAAAAGACCTAAAAGAGAACCACAATTAAGGAAATCAGTGTTTCAAGTCTGCCTTTAATAATTCTAAAATATACGCAACCATTTCACAGTTACAATACTTAAGTCAATGTGGCAAAGAACCAGTTGCCTCCTTCAAGTGTCAAATTTCAGATTCAAAATTCCCTCATCCAACTCATTATCAATGGCCCACATATGTCTGAAGAGGACAGATCCTTTTCAACAGAATCAAACTGGTTGCACAATGGCAAGGAATCAGGACCCGAAAACACTGCTATAACCAATTAAAGAACATGGACATATGAACTAAATTACTTCAATCTATTTTCTCCTATGTTGCACTGCCTTTGGGGACAGGGGAGTGGGGGGACGATGGGCACAAGTTTCTCGGACAGCTAGAGCGCACCTCCAAATTTTCCAAGGGATGGCAAGTTGGGGACAGAAATAAAATATATTTTTAAATTCATCATATGCATAAAGATGAATGATAAATACATCATTGCAAAAACATTGTAGTTAAGAAATCTGAAATTCATATTAATAATTACAAAACCAAATACACTATCTGAAATCTAAAATTCACGTTGAAGCTTTGAACCAATCCTTTACTGCACAAAAAGCTATTAATATTGTCTAATCAATAATCATCTTTGTAATTTGACAATTTACCGTTTGTCCATTGTCAAGCCTTAAACGCTAAAAGTAAACATACATTATTAACTTAGTCTAATGTTTAAACTTTACACTCTAAATTTATAAAAGTAAAAATAATACCAATCAGATTCTAAAGTCGTGAGTTTCGTAAGCCCAAGCAATTTCAGCTTTTTGTTCATGTGAACAAATGCATGACTTAACACCAGACCCACTATCACCCCATAGATGATGATATGTTTTTTGGCAATTTCCTCTAAAACGGATGCCACAAATTTTGCGCATCCAATTTTTGGAATGCTCTTGTCCAATCTCAAGTAGTGTCATGTACTTTAACTAGGGATCTTCATTTCGTCCATCCATAGTAAATGACAAATGTCCAAACTCAAAGAAATGTAATTTTAAAGTTTGCACAAACCAAAACAATGATAGCTTCAAAATTCGAATATTAAATAACAAAGTATTTACAAGTTGCAAACTTAAACAATGTATGCATCATCATGTCAAAATTTAAATAGCAAACAATTTATTAAAATAAACATAGAACAATCACATATAAATTATAAATTTATAATGATTGGAATCTGTAACTATTAACAGAAAGGGGTTAAGAACATGAGATTCAAGAGTCGAGAAAATTTGATTAATAATTTAGGAGATTATATATCCAAGGTCGGGAAAAATATGCATGATAGCCCTTGCCCAAGGAGAGTGCCCAAGAGCAGGTGTTTCCCCCCACCTTGAAATGGCGACAACCCAATTGAAAGGTGGTTGCGGCTCCCAGCCTACCTGGCACAATGCATGCGCTCTGGTCATATCAATGATAATGACAAGAAGTTTCTATCAAGGGAGATGTCAATCGATCCCTATGGGAAGTAGAGGAGAGTACAGGAGGTATCAATTGGTGATCAAAGTGGATTCTCTCCATGAACGAACCATAATTGGGATTGAATTCGCATTGGGTTTGCTACATCATTGTGCAAGAAGATAGTCCACCATGGGAACTTCCGTCACACAATTAAATTGTTCTCAGAGCTCATGCAAAGTTCAACTCTTCTGGCATTTCAAGCTCCAATTCCCATTTTGGCATCTTTCTACCAAGTATAATTACTACTTTTGGTCTCTGAATTATTGGCTTGTCAATGCATAGTTTCTTGGCATTGGCAATAATCCACAGGGCAAAGCATGCACTGCTCTCAAAGTTGACCATGTTGCAAATCGTTGGAGTTGTGCTTATATATACAAGCTTCTCCTTGTCAACCTCCATTAGAGCACTCAGGCTCGACCTCTCCGTGGACGTCTCTCCGTGTTCGGTAACAGTTCTCTCTATTCAGCTTTATTTCATCTCCATTTATTTTCGCAAAGGTCTGTTCAATTATGGACTCGTTGGATTTTAGGTTCGTGTCTCTTTCCTAGGTATTATAGCCATGCTCCATTTTTGGTGCCCAGTGTTTTTTTGTTGAATCTCACCTTCTCTCAACACATACTTTACACTCATGTCCTCTTTTCTTTATTTTGTGTTTTATGCCTTTCCCTCACCATCTCAAATTTCGTCCTCCTTAGGCTTATCTGGACATTCGTCTAGGCCTTCCCTTGCCACTCTGGACAAGCCTCCATCCATTCTCTCCTATTAGCGTCTCCACACCACACGCCTTCAATCTTCTTGATTGCTCCTTCTAGGTTACACCTGTCTCACTTTAGCTCTTCTTCCACCCAATCATCCCCCCACGCCTCCTCTGATTCCTATGTTTCGTTCCTCTATCCTTTTGTCTTTACCTTGCTCTTTCATGCAGCAATGCCCCACAGCAGATCAACAACTGCACACAAAGGGGGTAGGCAGGGGTGCTCCTCTGTCTCTACTCAAATAGATCACCATGTTGCCTCTACCTCCCAGCTCGGTGCTCAAGCCCACACTCGTGACTCCACTGCTCGATATGAAGGAATTATTCCAAAACTAGGTTAGCAAGAAATTGAACGAGTGGAAGCCAGTGTGCCATGACTGGCGCTTTATTCCAAACCCCCATATTGATGTTGCCACTTGTGATTGGATCCCTAATACAGGGACCTCAACTAAATCACAATTTTATTGGTACATGCAAATGGTCAATGTTATTGGCGTACCAAAATTCTCATGGTGCGAGTACTCACTGATTGATCAAACACTCAACAAGAAGATGCAATCAAACTAGTAGAGTTGGAGGACAAAATCGACCGTATTGATAATTTGACTATTCTAGCAAAGAGATCAACTAACATCCCCTTTTCCTCGGATGACGATGGTGACCAACAGCCGCAGATACCTAGAGGTTCCGACCACAACCTATTATGATTTACTAGTTTTTTGTTTACATCTCTAGCAATCATTTTCGTGTAGCAATGTTGCAGCGTGTAAAGGTATGGCACAGCCACCCTATTTATATCAATTTTTGTTGACAAGATGCTCTAGTTAGACAAAGTCTTAGTGTTGGAAATGTAATTAGTTTCGGTCGTCATAATTGTTGTTCTACTCATTTCAATATGTAACTTAAGTAACAAACAAAAGAGGAAAAGAAAAAGTTATTATTTTAAAGCATGGTTTTTCATGCTCTTTATTGATGGTCTTCTAGGTAAAAGCATGTTCATGCTTCTAGGGTTTGTTTGGTCATAGGATATATTGTCATGAGTCAAGAGAGTCAACATCATATTTATAAAACCCTTCCAGGCAAAATATATCTTGTAAAAGAATTTATTGAGTCTAGAAAGTCCTGAAAACCTCCAAAGTACAAGTCAGCCTTGGAAGCTTCAAGTCGGCCTAAAGGAGGGAATTTGACCCCTTGGAAAGGCTATATAAAGGAGCAGATTCGACCTCATTTGGCACACACTCGCTAACAAATTCGATCTCAAGAAAAGAAGTTTGATCTAAGGCTAGAAGAGGCAAGAAAGAAGGATCAATGGTCTAGAAGGCAAAAGGAATCCAAGAAGTCAAGGAAAAACCAATGTTCCGCCAAGTTCTCAGGACGAGGAGGCGAGGGAGTGGGGATAAGCAAGAGCGGCCTATGCAAAAGCTCCCCACCAATTTTTAGGAAACGTGGGGGGACGTCGAGGTCTTAAAAACTTATAAATATAAAATACATATCATTGAAATTTTAATATTTATAAAGTTATTGTCTTTATCATTATATATTATATAATATATATAATATAACACTTACATCATGAAGGATAAATGATAAAATCGATGAATCATATAACTGAAACAAATTTAAAACGAAAAGCATGATCATTGATATCATTATCATATAATCATACATCATACATGTAAGTTTGTAACTGTATAGTGTAACTACTAAGTTACTAACAATGCACAATGAAAATAAAATTATAAATGTTTAAATTTTTAAAGTTTAAACCATATTGATGTTCCAACTATGAACATTGAACACTGAATATTGAAATAAAATTATAAAAGTCAAGTATGATACATCAAGAGTCAAAATTTTAGAGTCAAGACTCAAGTCTAATATATCATGATTCATATATCAAGATTCAAAATAACCTAAAGTCTACAACTGAAGTCTGAAACAAAAAAGCAAATAAGTTAATAACATAAGAACATATCAAAAGATAAATGAGCATAATTGCTCAAGGTAATGCCCCGCTAGTCTTTGCATCCAGCTGCTGCATGAATAAATCAGGATCAACCATATCACCATCTGAATCAGAATCACTTGCATTCTCAAACATGCTAAGTGGCACACCAACCAACCCCATCCGTGTCTCATCAAGTCTCTCCTCCATATCTACCTATGCACCATCCTCTGGATCAACGTCCCATCGTTTTGTTGGTCCCTTCAAATACTCCAGTCTCCTCCTATGCTCAAGGCGTAGGGCACTATGCACAGCAACTAACTTCTCAGCACTTTTAGAGGTAAGCGTGTTCCTCTTGATAGAGTGGATGAAGCTATGTGTGGACCAATTCCTCTCTGCTGCAAAGGAACTAGCAATCTAAGACAACAAACGCATAGCTAGATGTTTGAGCTCTAGAGCACCGTCCCCATGCATCCTCCACCAACTAATCAAGTCATCTTGGACTAGATCTATGTGATCTTCCCGAGCACCACATGTGTTGAAGGGGCCACTAAGAGATGCAAACTGAACAAACTGTCTTCGAAATTTTGCCCCCTCCTCCTCGTTGTACATCTTTTCAATTGCACCTACGAAGCCATTCTTTACCTCAGGATCATCACTAGGAGGCACCCTCCCAGGCCTTTCAGCATACCATTTCGGGTTTGATGCATGTGATGCCATGTGCAAAGGTGTGTTCATGTGATCCCACCTACGCTGAATGATGGGTCGAATCTAGGATGTATAGAACTCTAATGAGGGCTCCCTATGCTGAATGGTTGCCTTCACACAACCCAACATGCTATCAAAGGTCTCATAGATTTCTCCAAGGCTAGGAGCATCTAAATTAGTGTAATGAATGACCTCCACAATAGGGCCCAAGAATGACACCAAATAAGAACAATCTGCCCACAAATCATTGTCCAACACCTGAAGCCTAACCTTCTTCCCCGTGTCTATCTTTGATTCTGAACACCTTCCCCACTCTGAACTAACAACCAAGGATTGTAGAGGTGCTTGTACCTCTAGGATCCTCCAAAATAAGAGAAAATAGCTAGCATATCTAGTATCGGTGGGCTTGAGGAATTCCTTCCTCGTGTGAGCCCTGTAAATGGCCAAGGATTCATGGTGGTTGCTGATAAACATCTACACATCTCTAGCAATTGTCACCAAGTCTGATATCCACTGAATTTTGCCAATGTCCTTTAGTGCATTATTGAGTGCATGCACACAACAAGGAGTCCAAAAAATATGTTGATGCCTACTTTGAATCAATAACCTAGCTAACCTACAAACTGTTGCTGCACCTGTCACAACCTGCACCACACTATCAGGCCCAACATCCTCTATAGCTTCTCAAAAAAGCTCAAATTGGAAAGATGCATCCTTTCGCTTTCCGGGACAGTCAACAGCTAAAAGAAAGAATGGACCTTCTGCAGATGTCACTATGATGTTGATTAGTGGGCGTTTTTGGATGTTAGTCCATCCATCCATAATAATAGAGCAACCAAACCTCAACTATGTTTGTCTCATTCTCTCTTTTTACACATTGATTTTGGACACTTCTCTATCTAAAATTGTTGTTCTTAGCTTATGTTCTCTGGGTGGTACATATGAAGGCCCTATTCTTGCAATTGCTTGGACCATTTCCTTGTAATAAGGAGAACGAACAACATGGAAGGGAATTCCATTGGCAAAAAGAAATTTGTCAATTGCATCATCTGTGTCATCTCGATCTAAAACATTGTACATTCCAGACACTGTAGCACCCATTGCACAAGAACGAGATGCACCAATAGAACCCTTTGTCTTTTTTTGATGAAGCACTGGATGGAGGCATATTTGTGCATGGATCAACATTTTTGCTAGAAAACAGCCGATTTCCAGTGGCTACCCTTTCTAGCCTCCAAAGTTGCTCTCTTTGAGTTGAATTCAGGTTCTTTGAGGGACACATATTAACTCCTTTACCTGTAATAGCAAAAATATGTTGCTTCACCCTGGTATCGCTGCCACAAAGTGATGCCCACAAATATTGCAAACGCAATCACGTGAGCCACCACCAACTTTTGGCTTTTTTTTCGGAAGTCTGGTTACATAGTTTAGAAGCGGTTTTAGAGGATTAGATGTCCCTTTTGCAAATTTTCCCAGATCTCTTGGTGGGCCTTCAGAATCTACACCATGCAAAGGCCTATTCTGATTTCCTGCCCTCCTGTGACTGCTTTCAATTTCTATTTCTTCTTGTGCATCATGTGACTCACTACCACTGTAGTTGTTGTCACTGTTCCCATTGTTCCCAGAATAACTCTTACTCATAGTTGTAAGTTGAATGTAACTTGTAGGCTACAACCTGCAACAAGGGTTTACTGTTTAAATTTAAATTTTATTTTTAATAAAAGTTTTATGGCATATGCATACTCATACATAGTGAAAATAAATAATAAAAAAAAATTAAAAATTACACAAGCTTACTAACACTATAAACAGTCAACACTGAAAGTCAGAAAATTAAAAAAATTAAAAATTTACAAAAAAAAAATTAATACACAATCAACAACACTGAAAATTAAAAAAATTTACAAAAAATAAAAATAAAAATTACAGTGACAGGCTAGCGTTACTTATTGTGTAGTCACAGTGTGCAATGTGGTCATGACGGCAGACTCCATAGGTGTGATGTATATGGCAGTGGGCACTGAACACAGTCGAACAACGGCACAATGGATGGGCGTCAACATAAATGGATGGGAGTCGACACAATGGAACTCGATGGGCGTCAACAGAGTCGATAGTCGGCCCTCGCCACAATGACACAAGGCTGCAAAGTAGATGGGTGAGGTTGCAGGCACAGTGAGGCGACATCCAGCAGCGGTTCAGCAGTCGGCGGCGTCCTATGGCAGTGATGGCGGCGTCCAATGGCACAATAAAATAAGGTTGCACAATGAATTAAAACCCTCTAGGCGGGCGTTAAAAATAATAAATTTATGATTTTAAAAAAAAATATATTGTTTCAATAAAAAAAATTCGAATTTTGTCAAAGGAAACAACCCTAGACAACCCCCTTTTGAGGATTCGACCCTGAATTTAGAGGAAACGGCTCCTTCTGAGTTTCCGCGCATACCTTGCTTTTTGGGAGTGTGGGAAAACAACCCCCAGTCATCCCTAAGTCCCCGGAGCACAAGGGAGTTAGGAAACTCGACCCCAAGGTGGGGGGACGCAACCCTGTGGAACACTGGGAAAAAATTATTTTTGGGCTCTATCTCTCTCACACATGCAAAATTCTAGGATTTCAGCAACTACAAAGGAGGCAAAAATTACAAGTTCGAGTTGCAATAAGACGAGAAGCGGTATTAAGTCACTGGGAGGAGGAATATTTTGTCTTGACTTCATTGACCTTGGGAGGATCTATCTTGTTCGAAGAAGGAACTCTTAAAGAAATTGGATCAGGGTTTCTACAACAGCTACAAGGCCAAAGTTGCAAGACAAAGCTGCACGACAAAGTCGCAGGGTGGAAGTTGTGGTCAAAGTTGCAGTAAGAAGCTAGTTGATGCAGGATTGAATTGTGATGATCCGATTCTCTTGGAAGGGCTGACTTGGTACTTGGAGGAGGACTTGGTCTAGAGTTTGGATCTTTGTTGCCTCTTTTGAAGAAGATTCTATAAGAAGAAGAAAATTCGGGTTTTGCCCTTGGAGGGGTTTTGCCCTGACTTGGAGCCTAATATCTGTGTCCACTATATTTATTGTTTTGCTCTCGATATTTGTTTGATGAAAAGATCTAATAAAAAACACAAGAATAATAAAGTTCACAAGCAAGTATTGAGGTTAAGAAAGATTTGGAAATAATAGTTGCCACATTACATATTCCAACACTTAGTAACTAGATTTGCAACTCATTTTTTGACATTGCAATATATGCTTTCCCAACATAGAAACTTGCAAAGGTTGTTTTCCAGTGATGAATGGAATGAATGTCAATGGTCTCACAAACAAGATGGCAGAGATGTGAAAAAGAAAGTTAATGAAGAAATATTTTGGAAAAAGGCAGCAGAGATAGTGAAGGTTGCTAAGCCACAGGGTAAGTTGTTGCCGTTGGTGGATGGGGAAAGATTGGCTATGGGCTTCATTTATGAGGCTATGGATCAAGCAAAGGAGAAAATAAAGGCTGTATACAAGGATAGAGTGGCTAAGTATGGGCCCATTTGGGAAATCATTGATCAAAGATGGAACAATCAACTCCATTGCTCTATACATGCAGCTGGGTTTTTTCTGAACCCAAAGTATCATTATAAATCTCTGGAGGCAGAAGCTTTGACTGGGAGGTTAGAGATGGATTGATTGACTACATTGACCGCATGGTCCCTAAGGAGAGTGATCAGCTGGAGATACACCAACTAATCACTTCTTTCCGTAGAGCCACAGGTACCTTTGGCAAGAACCTAGCGAGGATGGCAAGGGAAGCAAATAAGCCAGGTAAACAAACAATTTCAATTTCCAAATTCTTATTTTGTTAAATTGTTTATAATTTGAAAGTTGGATATAATTTGTTGAGCTAACTCGTTACACAACTATGTTTTTTGCAACACAATGGTGGGAGGCATTTGGTAGCCATTGTCCTCAATTGTAGAAGTTTTCAATCCGTATTTTGAGTCAAACTTGCAGTGCTACCAAGTGTGAGCGCAATTGGTCTGTCTTTGAGAGGATTCACACGAAGAAGAGAAATTGTTTGCAACAAAAACGGTTAAATGATCTAGTCTATGTCCAATACAATGTCTGGCTAAGATGCAACCAATTGCTGAACAAAAGACCTAATATAAATCCCATTGCATTGGAAGATATTGATCCAACATCAGATTTGGTAGTGGAGAGTCATCTAGCAGAGTTTGATTCTGAAGAGGATATTGGTCTTGATTTGGATATACAAATGGAGGCATTAGTTGAACATAATGTTTAGTTGAATGTAGACCCACTTGTACCAGGCCCAGCCCCAAGTCCTCCAGTTGCAGGCACTTACTCTACTCAGCCTCGGCAAAAGCGCATATCTCGTCTATCTCGGTGTGCAACTGATGCGCCTACTAGTGCTACTACTTCTACAGTGGCAATTGGAGATGGTCATGAGGAGGAGGAGGAGCCATGGGTTTCCCTGTTTCACTCTGATTCAAAGTTAGAGTCAGATGATGTTGGCTTCTCTAGCAGTCGCCAGTAGTACTGGTGACTAAGTTAGAGGCCATTTAGAGCCTCCTTGGTTATGTGTTTTTGTTTTGATCTCTATATCATGTATGTATTGGACAGTGCACTGGGTGCCATTTTGATATAATGGATATATTCATGAGCCTACTTTGATCATATGTTGTCTTCTCTCTATATTCTAATGCTTTGTGTTTGGAAATATGAATGAAAATCTTTCAAATTATGTTTTTTCATTAAAAAAAAATTAATGTATTTTTTACAACGACTGAGTCACTGAAATGAATCTCGCTGAGTCAATATCAGGTCGGAGTCGGAGTCAGAGTCTACCCTCAGCCGGTTTCGAACCCGAGTTGGAGTTTTAAAACATTGCCTGTAAATATCACTGTTGAAGGTCCCCAAAATGGCAGTGATACTCAGTAATTCCCCCTGGAATTCTCAATAAGTTTGATGCTCTACGCTAGTCTCTCCAAGAAATTCAGATTTCTCTACTATGCCCAAAATGCAGCAAAAAAAGCTCCACAAAATGCTTGTGATGATGTTGAACTGGCTCACAAAAAGGATGTCGATTTCCCTCCTTGGGTTGGCATTCGAAGTCCACCGAAGCAAGGGGTGAGAAACTCGCTTGAGAATCTTGGGTGCAGACTTGGCTCAACAACGCAAGCGTGCTTGGTGAGAGTAAATGTCAAAGTGTCAAAAAGTCCCCAAAATGGAGGCCACTTCTCCTATTTATAGTCGCTGCTCTCTTCTCTCTTGTGGGCTCCACAATTCGACCTCCTTGACTCTTCTCTCTTCCCTGCAATTAGACTTCCTCAAGGAGTGCAAATTTCTCATGGGGTGGCCCCCACATCCCACTATGTGATTAATCTTCCCTTTGTCTAATGTTTGGGACTTCCCATACCACACAAAATTAAATTAATTAATTTTCACCCACTTTTCCTAAGTTTGTACCCAAAATTGTTCTCCATCCAAAATTTTCAAAATTGAGAAATGCACTTAGCAAGTTTTATTGGAAGGGATATTACATGGTAGTTTAAAATTGCAAAATGCTAAAAATAATAGATAGCGTGGGTGCAAGTAGCAAAATGCCTCAAAATAACAAAAAATGGAATCCTTGACTCAATTTCCCATACTAGCATGAAGGTTGAAAATAATCATACGTTTAGATCTTCTGCATAATGTCAATCCAAAAATGTAGGAGCCTCGCATCCTTCTCCCTCCTCATCATCAATGTCTTACAATTGCAATTTGATGTCATATAATGGCACATTTACAAATCACGTCTCAAGAGATGGACCACCCACCTCATCATCAATCTAGGTAGCATCCTCCAGGTCTACATCCCACTATGTTGCTAGTCCCTATAAATACTTTGGTGCTTTCCTTGTAAGTAGGTGAAGATTGTTATGCACATAAACTATTTTTTTCACTCAATTAGAAGTTAGCCTATTATTCTTAAAAGAGTGGGTAAAATTATATGTGGACTTGTTCCTTTTTGCAACAAAGGAACTAGCAATTTGAGATAGTAAATGCATAGCTAGAGCACATATTAGTTAGTTTTGAAACATCTCCTGCCCCCATCAAGTTAAGAAGATTAATGGATTCATCAAAAAATCCTCTTAAGAAGATGGTTTTGTTAGCACTTTGTAAGTCCTCTAGGTTGAGGAGAGGAACCCAAAGGTAACCACAAACCACTTTGAAACTGGAATCTAGCCCTTTCAGTTTTAGAGAGGGCTCTCTCTATCCAAATGTTCAGTCACTTAAGTTTTAGGCTAGGTAATAAAATCAGAGGTATAGATTTAACAATTTGTTGGTAGGGTAGAGGGAAAATCCATTGGGCATATGTTCATATAAAGTTGATTGTTTTTCCAATGAGAGGATGAAGGGATGAGGGATCTTTTGATAGGGGCAAGGTAGGCAGTCCTGTTGGTGTTTTCAATTTAATTCGTTGTAGAAGGGTGAGCAGAGGAATGGTGGAAATGACATATAGAGCATCAAACTGAAGGATGAATTCTAAATGTCATTTAAGAAGAAAACATTAATTGTTTAGCAAACTATATCAGAGCACTTTGACAGTGAGTTTTGAGATAAATCCTTGTTTAACCAAACATGAAGACATACATTCAAAACATGGAAATGACAAGAGAGAAAACTTACAACATAAGAAATCACATCACCATTAGGAACTGACACAGGAATCCCTGTAAAGTCACACCTCAGTGTTTTTCATTCACTAGGAAAATATCAGAAAAATACAATGCACATTGTTTCTTCTCCTAACCCTGACCAACCATTTCTTCATCAAAATTACATTATAAATAGATCAAAACAATTAGTTCCCACCTCTAGGAACCGAATTCCCTAAAAAGATTTATGTTTCTGCCTACTGCAGCGAATATAGAATTGTTTTTCTAAAAACTAGGAACTACTTTGACTAAGGCTTTTTCAAACAAATTTACATTAAATACAATGCCTAAATCGAGTTTCAAAGTTCTTAGACACCTCAAAACATTAACCATGACCATAAAAATTAATTACATAAGGTTTAGACATGAATTCCACGGTCAAAGGGTTGATTGTGTGGAAGCACGAGTTTCAAAGTTCTTAGACACCTCAAAACATTAACCATAACCATAAAAATTACTTACATAAGGTTTAGACATGAATTCCATGGTCAAAGGGTTGATTGTGTGGAAGCGCAGCGCCGGCGCTGTGCTACTTCCTAGTCCTGCAGAAACGCAACACAGAAGCGCAGTGCGCCTATATGAAAGCGCAACAAAGCTTCCATCTCTCAAAACTCCACCTACAGCAAAAGCAAAGCCCCTATATGAAAGTGCAGCGAAACTTATCCTTCACGGTTTTGACTAGTGTTGACGTCTCTAAACAAGATAAACAATCTTCTGATGATACTGACAATGTTGAAAGCCCTTTTCAAGTAACCACTCACCAAAAAGATGCCAAATTTTCACATTTACATTAAACCCTAATGCCTTGTCAAAATGCAACATGTTGTCTGAGTTGCTCCCTTTAGAAAAAGTTTCATAAACTTCAGAACTCTAACCGACTATGCTCCTAGAAGGATTTCATGCAAAATATGACCTCTCAACCTCCTTATTCCAACATCATTCAACTAGTATACTTGGGCAAGAGGGCAAAAGCAAAATTGTTTCAATTCCCTACTTCAAGGCTCAAACTTTGGCTACTTCAGCCAAAAAATCAAGCTTTCCCCTATCCTTCTCTTGTATCTCCTTGCAACTGTTGCTTGGCAACCCTTAGCTCCTCCCTCAAGGTGAGGTTCTATCTGCAGAGATGTTTTTGAGTTGCCTATGTAAGGGAAAAGTCCTTCTCAGCTGGCTCACACATGTTCAAATGGTCATATATCTTTTGCCTAGCCCTTTCATCTTGTTTCTTAAGCCTAGTAATCTCATTTTGGGCTTTCTTCAATTGCATCCTCAACCTATTGAAAGTATGTTTCCCTTCATCTACCTCAACTTTCTTCTCTTCTTGCACTGATTCTTCCTTCTGCAGCTGCAACTTTCTTGCTGAAGACCTGGTCACACGAATTCTTGTTGATGGAGCTTCTAATTCTTGAATGTCTTTTATTACTACCTTTTCTTTACCTTTAGACTTGGTGACAGATGGAGTTGCTTTTATTACTTGTTCTGTTTCACCAATCTTAGGTGTCCTTTCTAAAATAGTCTTCTTCAATTCCCTATTGTCATGTTGTAGTTGAGCAATAACCAAGTGTGCCTTCTTCAGTTGTTCTTGTAATTCTAAAATCTCCTTGTCTTTATCATTTGGAACAATATCCTCTGGTATAGTCTCTAAAGCTTCAATTGGCTGCTCAAGTGTTTGTTCCAAAGGCAATTTCTTTGCAGTGGCTCTAGTGAGTGGCTTCTTGGGAACCTCCACTACCTCAAAGAAAATTGCAGCTTTTTACCCTTCTTCTTTTCTGATGGATCAACTAAAACTGATGGCCTTTTTACTGAACTTTCAACTGGTGATTGCACATCTCTTGGCATAGATGATGGTGTGTCCTTTTTACTCCAAGGGCTAGTTGGTAACTCTACTGCCAACTTTGATGAATCTATGAATGCCTACCATGTCTGATTTCTCTTGTTCAATTCTTCTACCACCAACAACTTAGTCAAAGAGAAATGGAAAAGACTGGGCTCCACTTGGCTTTGCTTACCTTGAACCTTATCTGCCATCTTACTAAGGCTTCTGAACAAATAAAAAGGCAGATTCAAAGGGCTTTTTCCTGTGAAATGCATCAAAAGCCTAAAATGATACTGATAAATTCTCCCAAATCTACCTTCACAAGTAAAGTATCTCTGAATTACCTTCAAAAGTTTGTTGTAGGGTTCAAGCAGGTATTCTCTTGGTACAATAGCTCCATACCCCTTGTTTTTGTACTTTGGTTTCAAGAAATCTTTGTAGTTGGCTATGTCTAGAGGCATGCCCTTGAACCATTGCTCTCCTTGTAGAGGAATCTCTGTAGCAGCTGAAATGGTGACATCTGACACTAGAAAACTGAGCTCTCCAATCTTAACATCTAGCCCAGTGAAATTCAAGGCAAACTCTTTGGTGAGTTGTACACTATATCCCTAGATCTTCTCACAAAATCTGATGCAGCCAACTTGTTCAAATGCAACTCTAATTGTTGGGTCTGAGTTTATTAAGGTAAGGTCTTGAGGCTCAAACCTCACTATGTCTCCTCCCTTGTTGTTTCTTTCTATCTGGAGTTGTCGTGACTTCACACAAAGATGAACTCTAGGGTTTCTGAATGCAATTTCAGTGTTTGCCAATTTAGCGCAGCAATAGGGTAGCAATGATGAAAATAGGGCTTTAGATAAGGACTTTATGGCAATTTTAGAATGAAAAACCCTATATAGCAAACTCAGACAACAAAACTTATCTCTCAAACCCAAAATAGCAGCTGAAATGTTTTTGCTTACCATGGGAAAATTAAAAACGCAGGCGCAACAAAAAAGCGAAGCGCATGAGAGAAAAAGTGTTTCTATATCCTTAAGGGCAAGCAACAACAACAAGATGTGAGGTTCCAAACTGAGGTGAAGTGTAGCGTATCCTTCCAGGCTCAAAAAAGAAATGCAACGAGCTTATGAATTCAAGGTTTGCAAGGTCATTAATGCATTTTTCTCATCAGATAAGGGCAATTTTGACAAAATGCAAGACAAATGATTCAAGAAGCTAAGGAATTGAAAACTAAAAAATAGCGATAACCACTTGGCTTGAAGGAGCACAGTAACTGTTTGTGAGCGCAAGGACTCTCTATGAGCGCAGCGCCTCCCCTGCAGACTTTGCGCAGTGAACCCCAAGCGATGTCTAGCAAGCTCTCGATGGAAGAAGGAATGGCTCTCTAGTATTTTTGGATGTTAAAACAAGCCTTTGAACTCCCAAGGTGACAAAACCCGACTTTCAAGGGCAATGATTGCAATTTTGAACCTTAATCATGAAAGCGCAACAACTGTCAGAAGCGTAGCACGTCTCATAACCATTGTATTGGTGATGATGTCATGGCACAATGTGATTTTGACACCCTAACTGACCATACTAACCCTACAAATCTGTGCCAATGATGAGAAGACAAGACACACTATGACCTCACTCATGATTTTTTATGAGACATGACCCTAGACTCACTTAACTCAACCTTTAGGCAATCATAAACTATCTTTACATCATCTTTCACACACTCTGACATAATTACATCAAAAATGAAATCTTTCATTCTTTACTAAGACCAATAGCTTGATCTCTAAGAGATCATAGCCCAACCTTTACACATTTGCCAAAATAAATTTGAAAGACTAAACTTGTTTTTGACTACTATAATATAGGACACTAACAAGTTCTACACTCCTCTTAAGAAGATGGTTCTAATGGTATCTTTATCAAGTTTTTTTTTCCTAGATCGTTGGAGATTGTATAAAATCTTTCAAGGTAGTACTCTAAATATTCTTCATCATTTTTAATCATTTTAAAAAATCTCCTCTTAAATCTTTGGCTTTACAGTATTCTTGATATTTCCCAAGACTCTATACATTTCATCCCATGTTTGAATTGTATTTTCCCCCAATCCCATTAACCAACACAAGGTTGAGTCCTTGAGAGTGGCAGGAAACACTTTGAGTTTTTGTGCATTATTTGAATAATCAAAACTGCGACATAATATATCAAATTCAAAAAGAAATGTGTCAAGGTCTTCAATAATCATGCCATGGAAGTGAGGTAAAGCCAATAGAGGGATGTTCATCATTTGTACTGTTGGGGTAGGGTTCATCATTTTTACAGTATTCTTGATATTTCCCAAGACTCTATGCATTTCATCCCATGTTTGAATTGTATTTTCCCCCAATCCCATTAACCAGCACAACGTTGAGTCCTTGAGAGTGGCAGGAAACACTTTGAGTTTTTGCGCATTTTTTGAATGATCAAAACTACGGCATAATATATCAAATTCAAAAAGAAATGTGTCAAGGTCTTCAATAATCATGCCATGGCAGTGAGGTAAAGCCAGTAGAGGGATGTTCATCATTTGTATTGTTGGGGTAGGGTCCACAAAAGGAAATCCAAAAGTTACATCTTCTTTATCTCTTGCATATGTTTCCACCTCTCCATTAGTATGGACTTCTCCTTCACCTTCTACCATATTTCTTCCTCCAAACCAGTTGTACTCCGTTTCAAGGGGAATTTTTGGATCTCCAATTATACTCTCAAGGTTTTGGCACATTGAATATGCACTGGTTTTGCTGAAAAGATGGGATCTATTGTTTGATCCTGAAAGGGAACAACTAGGAGTTGGGTCGATATGGGTACGCTTACCAGGGCTACCTATGCAATATTGGTCTCCGGATGTCTTCAAGCGCATCAGCAATGCACTAGGAACCTATTTGGAGCATGACCAGTCCTATGAAACAACCGGCAATATGACCATGGCTCGTATTCTAGTTCACTTGGATACCAGAGAAGGCCTGGAGGAGAAGATAACCCTTCATTGGAGGCACTACTCATGTAGACAAAATCTAGATTATGAAGGTGTCCCATTCAGATGCAGAAGATGCCACAAGGTTGGGCATCTTTACAAAGATTGTCCACTCATCTCGCCATCTTCTCCTCCTGCATCCAAGGGAAAGAAGCATCGCCAGACAGAAGACTCGATTGTGGATGAGCAGCCCACAGGTCCGGATAGTCCAAAGGATGCGGCTGGGGACACTGTTCAACCATCCTATGCTACCCAGATTCCACCTATCTCCCCACCCATGACTAGATCCCAGTCTACTGCGATGCTCTATCAACGAGTATTGTTTCTTCCCCCTTTTCCTCAGTTCTGAATGTTAGTAATTTTATTTTCTCTATGGCATGTACTGCATCTTTTCCTTGCATGGTTACCCTTCCCCATCACTTGTGCACTTGACCCCCCTCTGTCCACATTCTCCACAACCCCTTGGCTGTACATTCTCATGGATTCTGAGACCTCCCTATTTCCCCATTTGCATCGGGCTCTCACTCATACAACCTTCGACCCACCACCAGGCCCTTCCTAAATCGCTTAGATTGGGCATCACATCCTCAAAACCCGAGCAAAAGCCCTCCCGGGGAGACCATCTAAGATATCTAAAGCCATCAAGATTGTTGGGGCTGATGTGGCCCAGGGCAGACAAAACACCATTGAAAGGGTAATTAGAGCACAAAACACCCTTGGCAGTGTTCCCCCATGAAGTGGTTATCCTTCAATTGCAGGGGTTTAGCCAGCCCCTCCAAGAAATTAACTCTCAAGAGGCTCTTGGGCAGTGAGCCATGTGATATCATTTTTCTACAAGAAACCCTCGATAGGACTGAGCAGATTGGGTTGAAATTCACTTCAAGGTTTGCTGTCAATTTTGGATGCTTGTTATTTTTGCTTTCACTGTTGAATCTGCCCAAAAGTTCACGAATTCTGTATTTTTTCTTGTTGTAGACCTTTGATTCCTTAAGCTACTTGCCACAAGCTTTGAACATCTAATGGAGTCTTGCTTGCTTGTCTTCTTCTTATAGATGTAACTGCCAACATGTTAGTGTTTGAAGGGGTGTATTTATCCAAAATAATTACACTATTTCACCCTTTAAATCTACCGCTACTATCTTTGGCCCTACTCATACCGTACTAACATTGCTTTAGAACCAAGGGACAACAGACTCACTAAAGTGAATGCATCAAGCTATTACACTGAGAATTCCAAAGTGAGGTCTTCTTTGTGTCTTACCGTCATTATCTCATTACTAGATCTAGAATGTTGGCACCAAAAAGGAAAAGAAATTTTCAGAACAATTCTTAAAAGATAGGCAAAAAATGAACCATTAATGTATTAGTCTCTTTTAGAATCTCCCGCAACAATACCAAAAAAGTCTATCGATTTAATTGCTTAAATTTCAGACATTAAATTATCAATTAGTGAGCGTACACTTAGAGATACTACACCATATCTGCAAAGGTCAAAACATTAATGGACCTTCTATTCTATTAATAAAAAAATGGGAATATCGCGAGGAAACCAAACAAAATGTAAGTTAAGGCTATAGAGGACTTATTCATTGGATGGTAGGCTTAAGGGCACAGGAGACGATCGTTTACTCAGCTGTGAACAAATTGTTCCTATCTAGTTTACAAAACAAGTCTCAAACCCCACCTTCAACCTAGTCCATTGTAACTACCAACAGAAAAGTATACGAAATACAATCTAAGGGATGTTTGCTATCTGGGGTATCAATACAAGGTCTCTTCACCACAATATTTCATAACAACTTTATAAATTATTCATGCAGTAGAATTACAATGTATACCATGCCCTTCAGTAGGCAATCCCTCTTTTATCAAGCATCCACACAAATGCAAGAAGCAAGGAAACCTAAGAGATATTGTGATCACTGGGGTGAAAACACAAGGCCCCTTCATGACAGGCTACTATTTTTCACAATGTTAGTACAAGGTGTTCATGCAACCATGAAGAGTTGCAGCATGTTATCCCTACCCTTCAGTGGTCAATCTCGCTTCTATAAATGAAACCAATTGTAAGCAATGATAAAAAGTAAAGCATTAATGCATTCCACGAAATTGGATTTAAAACCTAATACCATGCCCTTCATAAATTACTGAGCGAACACAAATTCTAATTATGAGACCAAGGGATATTGAATCACAACTCTAATTATAGATCAAAAGACATGGAACCAAGTGCAAGCTAGCTACAATGATGAATATGCAATTTGATTACACTATAGAGGATTCAATACACAAGTGTTAAAGAGCAATCATACAGCATGGTCATAAAAAGGGAATCAATGCACAATCTAGTTACAACAATTGACATTCAATCTAGTCACACTATAATACATAATTTGATTGTTAAAGAAAGTAACCACACAATTTGGTCATGAAGCAAATTGTTATAATCTGGTTAAAACAATCAATGTGCAATCTAATCACTTTGTAAGGGATCGATGTATAAATTTGGTTATTAAAAATGATCACATGGCCTAGCTACGAAAAGGAATAATCGCACAACCTAGTTACAACCCAAAGAATTGATCTCATACGCACTCTATGAATGAAAATGCAAACAACTATGCTACAAAACTAATGAAAACATAGGCGAGCGTGGCTGACTTGGTGGGCCCTTCCCAACCAGCTCACACTGCCTGAGGAGAAACTAAAGTACATGAAAGATCAAACAACAATCAAATCATAAAGAACACCAGAAAATAAGCTTTTTACTACTATCTCAAAATTACATAAATTACATAGAAATGCAGGAGCGCATAATGATCAAAGATTGAATCACAAACTCAAATACCATATTTTAATTATCCACAGACCAATTGACCTTCTATGATGCACAAAGGTCGAATCATATATTGTTTACATGATAGCTACAACAAGCAAGTGAATTTCACAAATCACCTGTTTTTTGCCTAAGAGTAATTGATGCATAACAAAAAGAAAAAAAATGGGTCGTTTAGTTAGATTCCATTACATCTTTAGATTCAAACTCAACCACACGAACCACAATCCTTTTGTTGGCATATTGATTAGCGCAAATTCGTTGTGTAGGCCCAATACTCTTTTGTACGCTCCATTTTGGGGTTTTGTATGACTACTACTTTAACCAACAACCAACGCGTCCCACATTCGACCTGGGGCTGACCTAATGAACATGAGTGCTTCCCAAGGTTGCCAAAAAGAAAACCCATGTCGTGGTTTTTTCTCTAGAAATGTGCAACCTCGTTGATCATTGAGGCGAGTTACTAGATGCCAAGTGGGTTACAGGACTTGGCTCAAAACTGTCATTAGTGGAATTAATCTCAATTAAGTCCCTTTTACTCATTAAAACAATGGAATTAATAACAATAAACTAAATTACCTTGAAGCTCCTTTAAGTGGATGCTTCCAAATTAATGGTGCGAAAAGGAGGGTAGTATTCTATGTTGCACTGGCTGTGGGGACTGGGGGACAAGTTTCCGGGACGGTTAGAGCGCACCCCCAAATTTTCAGGGGATGGTGGGTTGGGGATGGCAAGTGTGGCAACTAATTTTTACATTTATTAAAAAATTAAAATAAAATTTAGTAATACAACATAAACATGAATCAAAATGATAAATTAAAATATAAAAATTAGAACTATTACTATTTTGAAATTAAAATTATAAGATAAAATACTAAAATTGTTGGGCATGAAGGGTGTGAATTGCTAGGTGTGAAGGGCGTGAAGGGTGTGAACTGCTGGGTGTGAAGGGCGTGAAGGGTGTGCACTGTTGGGCGTGAAGGCTGTGTCCAGGTGGGTGTGAACCCCTGTCGTGAAGCCTGCATCAAACACTGAAAACTGCCTGCCCATCGTGAAGAAAACCCTCATGTGTGCATGAAGAAAACCCACCTGCATGGAACTTGGAACTCTCCATGTCGGTTCTCTCCCTGTCCGCTGAATGGTAGATGAAACCAAAATGTTATGTGGGTTATGTTTTACCTTTGTAAATTTAGGTATGCACTAGGGTAGGTAAACGATGTAATTTTAATTTTTTTTATTTACAATTTTGAATTAAGTTTTGATTTTTTTATAAAAAATTAAAAATTAAAATTTTTGCAAGTTGTCAATTGAAATTATATTGGGGACGTCCAGAAGTCCCTGATTTATCGAGGGATGTTTTGGAAGCCCCAAAAAATCCCCGATTTTTCGAGGGACGGCTAGGGGACGAGCCTTTAAGTCCCCAAGTCCCTGATGGAGTACCCGACAAATTTGGAACGTTTTTGACGAGTTCCAAAGTTCCTGAATCGTCAGAACGGAGGAAACATCATGAATTATGGTGGGACGATCCCCGTGCAACATAGGTAATACTCAAATAACGCAGGTTTATAAGGTCAAAACGAGCTAACTAGCAATAAGAACATCAATTAAGAGCCCTGACAATGGGCCAACAACAATGACTTTCCTCATCATCTCTTTGCAAACAAGAGAACGAGTGGCATTAAATCATATTCCATTAGCAAAGAAAAATTTTGCCACTACATCCTTTGCCTCCTATCTGCATTCCATATTGAACATTTCTATGATGGCATCTTTCTTGCTTAAACTAATGTAACTAGAACCTGCAATTGAATCAATGTCATCGAGGTCATTGGTTGCTCCTTGAGAGGACTCCATTGAGCTATGAATTTTTGGTTTTTTTTAAATGGCATAATTGTACTCCTTTGCCTCTGCAAAAATAGTACCACCTGTGGCAAACATGTGAGGTTTAGTCATTTCAGCTCTTTTTTCCATTGTGCAATTGCATACTTTCACTTCGTCCCCCAGAATAGCCAATAAATAATGGTAAACTCTAGTGTAGTTGCCCTTAAATACATGACTATAGAGGTTGCATAACCATTGCTCTAAACCACCACTATATTTCCTCTTGTTTTGAGTGATCTTAACAAATTGCAACAATGGTTTTTTCACATTGATTCCAATGGAAACTGAGTTTTCAGTTGACTCAAGATTATGGTTTGTATTTGGAAGTCCTCTCATTTCAAATTGAGGAGATGGAGAAGAGTTTTCCATCTAAAAAATTTGGGATATTTAGGGAATAATTTAATGAGCAAAATGTTCACATTAAATTTTTTTGAAGGGGCTTAAACTTAAATTTAAATAACATTTAAAAATAATATATTTAATAATAGGTTAAAAAAAATAAAATTAAGTTTGTAGCATTAGAATTATAAATTTTTATTTTGAAATTTAAAATTTCTTTTAAAAAATTTAAAAATATAAATATAACAATGTTTAATCATATTAAAAAATTTAAATTCAAATACTTGGAACAAGCAGCTAAAGACCTACAGGTTGGAGCAAAGTTATCGCTTGTGAGAGTTGGAACAAAAACTTGGTAGCTAGGATGAGGAGCAATGGACATCGCAATCAGCAATAGGTGCATAGAACCCTTGCATTGTGCAAGTGAACTAGACCCCCATGAGGTATGCTACATCGATCTGTTAGAGGTTGGAGCCACAAGCATATATTAAACACTTAACAGTTGGGACTTTGAACAACATGAGTCAAAGCATAAAGGAGAAAATGCAACAGAGCCTGGAGGAGATGTAGCAAAATCGCGAAGGGGAAATGAAGTTACGGTTAGGGGAAAATAAGTCACAGGAAGGGGGGGATAAGGCGTAGTGCTTCATCACCCAAGTTTTTCTTTTCTAACCAAGTCGATAGATGGTCAAATGTCCCTATTTTTTGGAGGGATGGTGGAACAGTGCACGAAAAGTCCCTGAAATCAACTAAGGACAATATGGGAACAGCTTGGACGTCCCCAAGTCCCCGAGGGTGTCCCAACAAAATCTAGAACGTTTCCAAGCTATTTTAAAGTCCCTGAAACACCAAAATGCAAGGTACACTATAGAAATTCCACGAAATTCTACAACTGCTATACTGAACAATCTAAAACCTGAAAACTAGTTTCTTTTCATCAAGACACAAAATTTCTCTATGATAGATAAGCAGCAAAATAATCACAGAAATAAAGAACACAGTCACACAATAACACAATATTTTTTTAGAGAACCAAACAACGAAAACCCCCTTCTTGATGTGTTATTTATTGATTGAGCAAATAGATCAAATACAAAGCAAACTGTCTCTTGGGAACAAAGTTGTTCTCCCATTGATCTAGCCTAGACATGCCCTGTTGTCCCTTGATCCTAGCTCCTAAATCCTAGCGCTCTTATGATCTCCTATTACTCAAGACACGAGCTTTTTGAGATCTCCACAAATAAGGCTCTCTCACAACCTATGAGCTTTGTCTTGTCATGCAAACCTTTGTGCACAAAACTTCATAATTCCTTATGCTTTCGTCCTCCTCTTTATAGATTCAATCCATGCTAAATTAGGCAAGTAAAAATTTAGAACTTGGTTTGTTATTGAAAAGTTAACTGAGTCAAATTGGTTCTCTTTCCAATCACCACTAGAGTTATAACTCGTCCTTTCTTCAATCAATAATTGAAGCCCAACTTGTCCTAAATTGAACTCGTAACTGCCAACCAATTTTGCAGTTAAACTAAAGAAGGCTCCACGTAACTGGAGCTCCAACAATATGCATGAACTATAGATGACTATTCCCAAAAACTGGAAATAACTCATCTTAACTAAAGTCTAACTCATGAGGACAACTCGAGGTCTTCACTGGCTAAGGCACAAGCCAAAAGAACTTGCTTAGTACATTTTCAACGCTCCCTCTTAGTGAGGAAGGTACTTCTAGAAGAACCTCATCCACCTAGACATGTCTTCACCACCAGGTTATCTGTTGCTGCAATTGCTCCCTCTGAACTAGAAGACTTCCCTCCTTTCTTCTGTGAAATTTGATCTGCAGCTCTGTTCTTTCCAACCATGCTCTGCAAGTCTATCACCTTAGTCATAAGTGCCATGTACCCTGTGTATCTCAGTTGTTGCTTATTCATCCCTTTGTTGTATGTTGCCCAAGCTTGCTACCCGAGCCTGTTGCTTGCTACTCGAACCTTCTTCCTGCTACCCAAACCTTCCTTCACATTTCCCACAATTGTCCGGAGCCTTCTTACTAGCTACCTGGAAATCGCGTGTTGCATGAACACTTTAGAAGTAGCAGCATTTTTTTAATTAACTCCTAGCTAATCAAAAAACTATCAGCCCTATGCTCTTGGTCCTCGAGTGTCCATGTCTACTCGTTCGCTAGCTCTCCTTGCATCCTTGACAGCAGACCTCGACCATTAGACACGACATACCTATCTCAACTAGTGGCTTCAACCTACCGCTTTCCAACTGCAGACCCTAACGTGCGCCTCTTGTCCGCTTGACAACTTGACCCTTGACCTTCGTGGACTGTCAACTCGATGCACAATACAGCCTTTGTGATCTTGTCTACATCTACCTGCCACAAATTTCCAAGCCCCCAATGTCGTTCTTCCAGAGCAGGCCTACCTACTAGTCTGTTGGCTTTGCAACTTTCGGTTGTCGCTGCAACATAACTTGCTCGTGGCTATCTTCCACAGTCTTGTCGGTCCTTATGCCCGTGTTCTGCCCCCAACTCCTTGGTCCACGTTCTAACTAATAGCTTGCCACACATGTCAACCTGCAACCTTGGCACTTTTGTTGGCCCAAACAACCACATGTGCCCACGCGACAACTAACTGCTCTATCCCTGTGGCCCGATTTTCTCATGTCATGGTCGTGTCAGCATGTGCTAGATTTTTCGTGGCCCAACGGCCCTCCAATCCTCCGTGTTGTTTCAATCTCTACACGTTTGTGGCATCCAATCATTGGTTTGTCCCTCTGCCTCCAAGCCCTGACTTGGTTTCCTTGTCTCCCGCTAACTTCTGCGATTGGCCCGTCGCTCAAATCCCTACACTGTTGGTCTTGTTGTGTGCTCTCCATCATTCTAGTGGTTGCCAGCAATATGGCAGCAGCTAGGGTGTCAGCCACTAGCCACTTCTTTTTATTTATTTATTTTTGTTTTTCAAAAAAAAAATGGGCTCTTTATTTCTCTTTTCATCTCTTTTTCTTTCAACTCAATAAAAAATAAAAAAATCACTCGTGAGAAAAGAAAAATTCCTCTCAGCCCTAAAAAATCTCTAACACAAGCCTTCTGCTTGATCTACGCTCTTCATTAACTGGTCAATCTGATGTTGGTCTTTATACTGATATTTGCTCTGATACGATGTAGAAATTCCACGAAATTCTACAATTGCTACAATGAACAATCTGAAACCTAAAAACTAGTTTCTTTTCATCAAGACACAAAATTTCCCTACGATCCATTAGCAGCGTAATAATCACAGAGATAAAGAACATAGCCACACAATAACACAATATATTTTTAGGGAACCCAACTAGGAAACCCCTTTGCTTGATGTGGTATTTATTGATTGAGCAAATAGATCGAATACAAACAAGGCTCTCTCACAACCTGTGAGCTCTGTCTTGTCACACAAACCTTTGTGCACAAAACTTCATAATTCCTTGTGCCTTCATCCTCCTCTTTATTGATTCAATCCATGCTAAATTAGGCAAGTACAAATTTAGAACTTGAGTTGTGATTGACAAGTTAATTGAATCGAATTGGTTCTCTCTCCAATCATCACTAGAGTTATAACTCGTCCTTCCTTCAATCAATAACTGAAGTCCCAACTCATCCTAAATTGAACTCGTAACTACCAACCAATCATGTAGTTAAACTGAAGAAGGCTCCACGTAACTAGAGCTCCAACACTACGCATGAACTCTAGATGATTATTCCCGAAAACTGAAAATAACTCATCCTAACTGAAGTCTAACTCATGAGGGCAACCCGAGGTCTTCACTAGCTAAGGCACAAGCCAAAAGACCTTTCTCTCTACATTTTCAACATACACAAGGTTTTTTTAGGGGGACGCATCCCAAGTGCATCATAGATTTTTTCACACCTTGACATCCTTTCTCCTTATCATGGTTTCATTTTTGCACTTCTTGTGTAATTCTAGCTATGTACTCTGTTATCTATTTCTATTGGAGATAGACTAGCACTAAGAATTACTTTTGCACTCCCACAATAAATTTACACAGATGTACTTTCCAGTCCCATTGACCTACTTATTGTGGTTACTATTTGGGCATGAAATAATTCATCTCATCTTATTATCTTGTTCTTAACTCACATGAATCTTACAAATAGTCCCAATTTCATCTTTATTTTGATTTTTTGTTGGGATGATTCTAAACTCTCAACCATCAATTAGGAATCGATTTTTTTCACTAGTGCTTAAGCTTTCTGCTCTTCATTCTAAAGTGACGGCCATCAGAGCAATGTAAGATCACTAGCCAAATTTGTAATGTACTCTTCAAATTAATTGCCCAAAGGAGGATGTAGTAGCATATTTAAACTAGTACGATATAGTCATTTGAAAAGGGAAAAATCATTATTTAATGTTACTTGGGTAATATTAGATAATAATAGTTAATTTGGGACAAATGGAGGGAAACTTGCTAGTCACTCAAAATTGGAATTAGGAGGGAAAACACCAAAGAGAATCTATAAAGAGGATAGAGGAGATTCATTAGAATCATCATGGATTCTTGTTCTTTCTGATTTTGGGTTGAGGCTCTTGGAGGGTTTTAAGACCCCTTTTTCTCTTATTGGTTTCAATGGTGAAAGATTCTGCCCTAGCCAATCCTCCTACCTTTCTAGCTACAAGACCGAATTCTAACTGAGCATAATTTTTTGAGCAAGCAAAAAGGGTTGTGACTTATCTATCTATGGCAGTGAATATACTTTTTTGGGCAATGAAGTCTTCCTAAGGTTGTGGACTTGTTTTCTAGGGCAACGAAGGTCCTCCTAAAGATAGTGGATTGGTTTCCTATGGCAGTGAAGGTTTTTTTAGGGCAACTAGAGTCGAGATCAATCCCCCTGAGACAACAAATCATCTTGTTTAAGATAGAGAGGCTAAGATCAATCGCTTTGAAGCAATGAACCCACTTTTTGAGGCAAACAAGGTCTAGAACCTAGTTCTAAGGCAACGAATGTTGGAAGAAATGCAGCAACCGATTATCTATGGTGGAAAAGGGTAGCAGGCTACCAAAAGTTTAATGTTATCCTACAGAGAGTTGATATAGGGTCAAACTCAAGACAACAAGTGACCAAGGGAATCCACTCAAGAATCTAAGGCTACGGCTCATTGACAGCAAGGAGCTAAGGGAGAAATCAAGGTCAAAATAACAGTGTATAATAGCAATAAGGTCTACTAGTGTATAGCTACAATTGTGAGCCTAGAAACTACATTGTGTTATTGGAAAAATTGTGGATTTGTAAGTTGTTAAGTACTTGTTGGATTGGGCATACTTATAGTGTTGCTAGTGAAATCAATTGTTCTTGTTTACACTATTTGTGCATTCAATAATCATCATTGTTTTAATGATTGAAGAAGTATTGTAATACTACTATCAAATACAATTGTCATGTGCTCATTGAAACCCTAACCCAGAATTTCACCCGTGAGGGTACTTTTTCCAAGAGGGGTATTATAGTAGTATCAAAGCTATGCAACCTGCCAACTTGTGAGAATATGAGCTTTGGATGCTCTCAGAGGATAGGGAAAACGTTAAAATCAAGAAAAATAAGGGTACCTTCAGTTCAGTCATGGAAGACAAGGAAGGGCAACCTCTAGAAATTAACCCCTTTGACATCTTAGGGGAGCTAGCAAGATCGCAACAGCAAATAACTCAACAAATGGCATAAGGGCAATAGCAAATGGCTCAACTAATGGCACAAGGGCAATAGCAAATGGCCCAAATTTCACCCAAAATTGTAGCAAATTTGAATAATGCAGTAACAATGTTGCTAATGGATCTAATGAATGCAGCAAGAGTTTAGCAGAAGGAAGAAACAACCATAATCTTGGTCCTCTTAACATATTTGCACAAACTAACAAGGGAAACCAATAGGAGGAACCCTAGAATTCTATTACCCCAATTTCTAGATGGTTAGAGAGCAATAAACCAAGGACCTACAGAACAAACCGGAGATTTTTCAAAATATTTCCAAGAGTATGCGTCACTTGGAGCGGATGTTCGAGCAGTTATGACATTTAAGGAATTCAGTAACATTAAGTACAGAAATAGGCCCAGGGATCATATTAGGGACATGCTGCAGAACTATGAGCTATTGCGCAAGATTGGGAAATCACCCATCCCCTCCATCAATGGGTCATCCAAATACTTGGCAAGGTCTTGGGTACAAAAGTTAGACACTTACTTCCAACTTAACCCAATGTTGGAAGTAGAGGCCATCAAATTCGCCACCTTGCATTTGGAAGGAGAAGCTCATGAATGGTGGTAACACAGATTGGTCACCCTAGGACATTCAAGCATTACTTCTTAAATGGACTTCATGCAAAGATTGATAGACAGGTTTGACAGGAAAGATCTGAAGATACGCTTTTAGGAGCTAGCAAAGATAAAGCAAATCTGAACACCAAATGCCTACATTTCAGAATTTTAGCGAGAAGTTGTCGTGGTGACAGACATATTTGAGCAAAGGCTAATCATGCTCTTCACAGGAGGTTTCGCTGAACCCCTACGTACTTGGGTCAAGGACTTCAAACCCACCACTTTAAAAGACGTCGTCACCAAGACGCATGACATGGAAAATGCAATACCTAAAGCTAAATTTCCATCCAAACCACTAATCCCTCGAAGGAAGTGAGATAAGAAGCCATTTCAGAAAGAGTGGGCTAAGGAGGACAGGTTGGATAATGAGACTCAGAGCACGCTGAGAAGGAAGAAACCCTACTTCACTTGCAAGGAACCATGGAAACCAAGTCACAGATGCTTAGGCAACGGAAAGGTCCATTATATCGAAGTGATGTCAGATAGCGACATTGAAGAGGATACAACACCAAAACCAAGTAGTGAGCCTGGTAGTTCAGAGGGGGAGAAGTCCCGTGAGGAAGCTAAAGGTGATGAAAAACCTAGTACGGGAGATAAAGGTGGTACTATTGCCACTCTTTTTGGAGTCCCTAGACACTACACCTTCAGAATCAAGGGGGTCATACAAGGAAAACAAGTCACAACTTTGGTCGATGGCAGGGCAACTCACAACTTCATCGATGCAGCCTTGGTGGCAAAGAGAAGTATCCCCATAAAAGACTTTGAGGGCTTTAACGTTGTGATGGTTGATGGATACAGCATGACATGCATAGAGTTGATTCCACGCTTGAACGTGACACTAGGCAATTACACATTTGTTGATGACTTCTATGTAGTACATCTTCCAAACACCAATGTTGTATTGGGGGTCCAACGGTAATACTCGTTGGGGAAGTTCTCAATGACCTACTAGGTAATGGAGATGGGATTCAACCCCTCCAATGGCAATAAAGTAGTCTTAGGGATATGTCCAATGGTGCTCCTTGAATTGAATCAGCTAAAAGAATGGAGTCTATATTCAAGCGTGGAAATGTAGCTTGCGTAGAAAAATGTCTAATT